>CM051010.1:1650000-1848138 GCA_027704905.1 Muraenolepis orangiensis | reverse complement strand
CTCTCTCTCTCTCTCTCTCTCTCTCTCTCTCTCTCTCTCTCTCTCTCTCTCTCTCTCTCTCTCTCTCTCTCTCTCTCTCTCTAATCACGTGAGAACAGCACAACGAGACGTGAGCTTGGACTTCACAATAAGCAGAAGTTACCTTTAAGCAGAAGCCAGGCAGCACGAGGTGGAGGCAGCTCCTCTCTTTGTGGAGACTAAGGAAACAAGCCTTATAAACTAAACGGTGGACAGCGTTATAAGGTGAGTAGTGAGTGTTGACCAAGGGGTTAAAGAGTATGTCTCTAAACTTGTTATGCACCAGGGAGCCGGTTCAAACTGGAACACTTTGGTGATTTATTTTAAAAGACGTGATGTGTGTGTGTGTGTGTGTGTGTGTGTGTGTGTGTGTGTGTGTGTGTGTTTGTGTAAGACTAATATATACCATGCGTATATATATGTATATATATATATATATGTATATATATGTATATATATGTATATATATATATATATATATATATATATATATATACATATATATATATATAGTACCAGTGTCTCTCTCTAGAGCACACCCTCCCTCGCTCTCTGTCACACACACACACTCTTCCTACGGGTTGTTCTGTTGCTTGTGGTTTCCTGTGTGTGTGTGTGTGTGTGTGTGTGTCTCTGTGTGTTTGTGTAAGACTAATATATACCATGCGTATATATATATATATTAAATAATATATATGTATATATATTTAAAAATATATATAAAAAAAAAGGAATAATGTTATGTTGGAATGTTATTTGATTGTGTTATTTAATGTTAAGTTTAATGTTTCATGTTAAGTTGATTGTTAACCAAGTTGATTGTTAACCAAGATGCAAGCATGTCATTGTTTTAAGCAGCTAAAGGAAGGGAGATGTTCCATAAAGGCATATGTTAGTAGCCTGTGTTACAGCGACACCTAGGGGTGGGTTTAAAGGTTGCATGTAATACCCGGATGTTGTGGTTATGCGTGGGCGGGAACGTTACTTTAATAAAGCTCTACAGAAACAGAGGATTGCCAGAGAGTCTCAGGTTGAACAACGGGAAAGTTCTGGAAAGGAGTGACAGGGGGGCGGAGTCTAAACAGGGAGCCTGATTGGGAATAGGGAACAGGTGGGCTGACGTGACTACGGTCCTCTGGGACGTTCTCCTGGGTGTAGTAACCCCAGGTGGCCAGGAGGGGGAGCCAGAGGAGCGTGGCTGGAGAGGAGAGTGGTGTGATGCTGGAATCACAACACATTTATACAATTACACACACACACACACACACACACACACACACACACACACACACACACACACACACACACATACAGTATACAGACACATACACACACACAGACAACGAAATACACATATATTGAAATCTACATCACAATACAAACACCCACCCACATTGTTATACACACACACACACACACACACACATAGAAATACAGACACATGCATATACAGTGTACAAACACACACACACACACACACATACACATGGAAATGCACACACACACACACATGTTTATATACATATACACACATATGTGCATATAGAAGTACACACACACACATAGAAGTATACTGTTATGACCCTGGCCTCGGGGGACCAGGGAACATAGCAAAAAGACAGGGGAGACGCAGGTTAACAATAAATTAGTGTTTATTAAATAATCAAAAGTAACTAAACAAACCAGGGATGAACCGATGAGGTGTGGACATCAGTAAAGTCAGTAGTGTAATGGGTGTATGCGTGAGTGGATTGTGTGTAGTGTGTGTGTAGAAGTGAGATGAGCTGGAGCAGAGCTAGAGAGGACTGGGGAGACAGGCTTCTATAGGGCTGGAGCAGAGCTAGAGAGGACTGGGGAGACAGGCTTCTATAGGGCTGGAGCAGAGCCAGAGAGGACTGGGGAGACAGGCTTCTATAGGGCTGGAGCAGAGCCAGAGAGGACTGGGGAGACAGGCTTCTATAGGGCTGGAGCAGAGCCAGAGAGGACTGGGGAGACAGGCTTCTATAGGGCTGGAGCAGAGCTAGAGAGGACTGGGGAGACAGGCTTCTATAGGGCTGGAGCAGAGCCAGAGAGGACTGGGGAGACAGGCTTCTATAGGGCTGGAGCAGAGCCAGAGAGGACTGGGGAGACAGGCTTCTATAGGGCTGGAGCAGAGCTAGAGAGGACTGGGGAGACAGGCTTCTATAGGGCTGGAGCAGAGCCAGAGAGGACTGGGGAGACAGGCTTCTATAGGGCTGGAGCAGAGCTAGAGAGGACTGGGGAGACAGGCTTCTATAGGGCTGGAGCAGAGCTAGAGAGGACTGGGGAGACAGGCTTCTATAGGGCTGGAGCAGAGCTAGAGAGGACTGGGGAGACAGGCTTCTATAGGGCTGGAGCAGAGCCAGAGAGGACTGGGGAGACAGGCTTCTATAGGGCTGGAGCAGAGCCAGAGAGGACTGGGGAGACAGGCTTCTATAGGGCTGGAGCAGAGCAGAGAGGACTGGGGAGACAGGCTTCTATAGGGCTGGAGCAGAGCCAGAGAGGACTGGGGAGACAGGCTTCTATAGGGCTGGAGCAGAGCTAGAGAGGACTGGGGAGACAGGCTTCTATAGGGCTGGAGCAGAGCTAGAGAGGACTGGGGAGACAGGCTTCTATAGGGCTGGAGCAGAGCCAGAGAGGACTGGGGAGACAGGCTTCTATAGGGCTGGAGCAGAGCTAGAGAGGACTGGGGAGACAGGCTTCTATAGGGCTGGAGCAGAGCCAGAGAGGACTGGGGAGACAGGCTTCTATAGGGCTGGAGCAGAGCCAGAGAGGACTGGGGAGACAGGCTTCTATAGGGCTGGAGCAGAGCCAGAGAGGACTGGGGAGACAGGCTTCTATAGGGCTGGAGCAGAGCTAGAGAGGACTGGGGAGACAGGCTTCTATAGGGCTGGAGCAGAGCAGAGAGGACTGGGGAGACAGGCTTCTATAGGGCTGGAGCAGAGCAGAGAGGACTGGGGAGACAGGCTTCTATAGGGCTGGAGCAGAGCCAGAGAGGACTGGGGAGACAGGCTTCTATAGGGCTGGAGCAGAGCTAGAGAGGACTGGGGAGACAGGCTTCTATAGGGCTGGAGCAGAGCCAGAGAGGACTGGGGAGACAGGCTTCTATAGGGCTGGAGCAGAGCCAGAGAGGACTGGGGAGACAGGCTTCTATAGGGCTGGAGCAGAGCCAGAGAGGACTGGGGAGACAGGCTTCTATAGGGCTGGAGCAGAGCTAGAGAGGACTGGGGAGACAGGCTTCTATAGGGCTGGAGCAGAGCCAGAGAGGACTGGGGAGACAGGCTTCTATAGGGCTGGAGCAGAGCAGAGAGGACTGGGGAGACAGGCTTCTATAGGGCTGGAGCACCCGGCCCAGGTGCTCCCAATTAGGCTGATCACCATCAGCTCACTGCTCCCCAAGTCCTAGAAACCAATGAGAGATAACTGAACACAAAGCAAACCATACACCCTAAGAGTGACATAACATACTATACAGGGAACCGTCACAATACACACACACCCCCACACACACACATACTGTATATAGAAAAACACACACACATATCTAGAGAAAAAAACACACAAGCAGTGCATGCACACACACACACATAGAAATACACAAACGCATTTATAGAAACATACACATATACATATACACACACATATATAAATGCACACACACACACTTATTTATTTACATATATACACATACACACATTTAAAAATACACACACAAAACACACATATTTATAACTACACACACACACACACACACATATTGTAATACACATACATACAGACTCACACAAACACACACACATATTTAGAAACATACACACACACACAGACATACTCAAACATATAGAAATACACACACACATACACACATCTTAAAATACACACACACACACACACATGAGTTAGTAGCAGGGATCCTGGTTGATCTTCTGGTCATCAATACAAGTGGTCCATGGGAACAGATACTGATGGTCCTGTTGGGACTTTAAAGTGAATATTGATTCCTTGTGTTGGGAACACGTATTAAAGACATGCTCCAGTAGTTAACTCTACATAAGTGATGTGTGTGTGTGTGTGTGTGTGTGTGTGTGTGTGTGTGTGTGTTAGATATGAGTAGTTCTGCTATGCTGGGGGCATTAAGACCAGTGTCAAGGTTACAGTATTTTTATTCTGTTTTCATACAGTATACAGACACACACACACACACACACACACACACACACACACACACACACACACACACACACACACACACACACACACACACATACAGTATACAGACACATACACACACACACACATACACACACAGACATATTGAAATACACATATATTGAAATATACATCACAATACACACACCAACCCACATTTTTATACACACACACACACACTTATATATATACACACACACATGCACACATACTTACACACACGCACATAGAAATACAGACACATGCATATACTGTGTACAGACACACACACACACACACACACACACACATGGAAATGCACACACACACATGTTTATATACATATTATAATTCCCTGGAAGCACAGGCAGACACAAGTGGCTTTCTCATAAGGGGTTTATTCCTCTCCGAATCCACCGTGAAAACTACACACAAACAAACAGTATAAATGACAAACATAGAACCATGTTAGACACACAAGAACATTCACAGCATGGGAGATGACTTTAGTAAAGTAATAAACCTCAAATAAATACAAACACAACAACATACCTCGTTGGCTGCATGCTCTGAAAACAGAGGGAAGTATTCTTCAGTACTTAAAACTTTATAAGAATACACTTAAACTAACGTCTCTCTCTCTCTCTCTCTCTCTCTCTCTCTCTCTCTCTCTCTCTCTCTCTCTCTCTCTCTCTCTCTCTCTCTCTCTCTCTCTCTCTCTCTCTCTCTCTCATCACGCGAGAACAGCACAACGAGACGTGAGCTTGGACTTCACAATAAGCAGAAGTAACCTTTAAGCAGAAGCCAGGCAGCACGAGGTGGAGGCAGCTCCTCTCTTTGAGGAGACTAAGGAAACAAGCCTTATAAACTAAAGGGTGGACAGCGTTATAAGGTGAGTAGTGAGTGTTGACCAAGGGGTTAAAGAGTATGTCTCTAAACTTGTTATGCACCAGGGAGCCGGTTCAAACTGGAACACTTTGGTGATTTATTTTAAAAGACGTGATGTGTGTGTGTGTGTGTGTGTTTGTGTAAGACTAATATATACCATGCGTATATATATATATATATATATATATATATATATATATTTAAATATATATATATAAAAAAGAAGGAATAATGTTATGTTGGAATGTTATTTGATGGTGTTATTTAATGTTAAGTTTAATGTTTAATGTTAAGTTGATTGTTAACCAAGTTGATTGTTAACCAAGATGCAAGCATGTCATTGTTTTAAGCAGCTAAAGGAAGGGAGATGTTCCATAAAGGCATATGTTAGTAGCCTGTGTTACAGCGACACCTAGGGGTGGTTTTAAAGGTTGCATGTAATACCCGGATGTTGTGCTTATGCGTGGGCGGGAACGTTACTTTAATAAAGCTCTACAGAAACAGAGGATTGCCAGAGAGTCTCAGGTTGAACAACGGGAAAGTTCTGGAAAGGAGTGACAGGGGGGCGGAGTCTAAACAGGGAGCCTGATTGGGAATAGGGAACAGGTGGGCTGACGTGACTACGGTCCTCTGGGACGGAGTGTTCTCTCTCTCACTCTCTCTCTCTCTCTCTCTCTCTCTCTCTCTCTCTCTCTCTCTCTCTCTCTCTCTAATCACGTGAGAACAGCACAACGAGACGTGATCTTGGACTTCACAATAAGCAGAAGTAACCTTTAAGCAGAAGCCAGACAGCACGAGGTGGAGGCAGCTCCTCTCTTTGTGGAGACTAAGGAAACAAGCCTTATAAACTAAACGGTGGACAGCGTTATAAGGCGAGTAGTGAGTGTTGACCAAGGGGTTAAATAGTATGTCTCTAAACTTGTTATGCACCAGGGAGCCGGTTCCAACTGGAACACTTTGGTGATTTACTTTAAAAGACGTGGTGTGTGTGCCTGCATGTGCCTGCCTGCATGTGTGTATGTGTGTGTGTGTGTGTGCCTGCGTGTGCCTGCCTGCATGTGTGTGTGTGTGTGTGCCTGCGTGTGCCTGCCTGCATGTGTGTGTGTGTGTGTGTGCCTGCGTGTGCCTGCCTGCATGTGTGTGTGTGTGTGTGTGTGTGCCTGCGTGTGCCTGCCTGCATGTGTGTGTGTGTGTGTGCCTGCGTGTGCCTGCCTGCATGTGTGTGTGTGTGTGTGTGTGTGCCTGCGTGTGCCTGCCTGCATGTGTGCATGTGTATATGTGTATGTGTGTCACCACAGATAATCCGTTTTTTGGTTTTTTTCAGCTACAAATTATATTATTTCTATTATTATTATTTATACAAATTGTTATGTTCACTGTTCTACCAACTCTCTCTCTCTCTCTCTCTCTCTCTCTCTCTCTCTCTCTCTCTCTCTCTCTCTCACACACACCTTGGGGGAAATAGTTGCTCTTAACCCCACATCCTGCTTGGTAGTATAGTCCTCAGGGTTAACCTGAAGTGACTCACTAACCCCACATCCTGCTTGGTAGTATAGTCCTCAGGGTTAACCTGAAGTGACTCACTAACCCCACATCCTGCTTGGTAGTATAGTCCTCAGGGTTAACCTGAAGTGACTCACTAACCCCACATCCTGCTTGGTAGTATAGTCCTCAGGGTTAACCTGAAGTGACTCACTAACCCCACATCCTGCTTGGTAGTATAGTCCTCAGGGTTAACCTGAAGTGACTCACTAACCCCACATCCTGCTTGGTAGTATAGTCCTCAGGGAAGCAGCATGTGAGGCTCACAGCAGGAGTCACCGTGATAACTGAACTGAGATCAGTCTCAGCTTGGTATCTGAAACTGAAGATTCTGCTATTCCCTGAATTCTGTCTTAACATCTCCGGTTAACCTGCAAATCCAGCTTCTTGAAATCGGCTGGGGTCTCCGGTCTGCTATGAATGAGGAGAGAGAGGAGGGGGATCCTACCTCTAAAAGCTCTCTGTCTGGGGAACATGGCCTCCAGAGCAGAGCTAACAGGTGAGAAGAGGATCTCTAAGTGTCTGTGACTGTGGTCCATCTCAGAGCTCAGCAGTGATGTATCAGGACACCATCGCTAGTGTCAGTAAAAGCTGTGTGTGTGTTGTGTTGAAGACCAGAGCAGAAGGAGAGAGCAGACTCCCCTGGACCCAGCTGTGTCTCCATGAAGAGTGACTGGTCTATGGATATACCTAATTCCTTTAAAGATGGGAATCAGTCAATTGAGAAGAGGTGAGGATTGATCTGAGATTATTAATATTCAGTATCTATTGAACATCCATAGATAGAGAGGAGAGGGAGGAGTTTCAAACAGGTGATGAAAACTGACCACTTGGTTTCTACCAGACTCTGCAAATACTGATGTTTTGACCTCAGGAGAAATAATTAAATGGTGTGTGTGTGTGTGTTACGAACCAAACTTTTGGTCACACCCCGGACCGAGTAACACAGACTGGAATTCAAGGCTTACGTTGAAAGCAGACGTTTTATTTCGTAGACGCTGCCTTGTACATGGCGGGACGGTTATTAAATCAACGAAAGGAAAGATAATAAAACAGAAAGAAAACCCTAACTAACCCTAACTCTGGGGGACCCAAATTGTCCTACTCAGAAAATACAAGGGGATGTGAATTAGTCGGGACCTATACCTACTCTGCTCTAACCTAACCTAAAAACGTGAAAACAACCATCTCCAACCAACAACGTATAAAGTAAGGTGAAAAACAACAATGTTCCCACATGGGAAAGAACGGTGCGGGACCGCAAATTACTAATGCAAAACAAACTTGTTCACACATGAACGATCGGTGCCGGCGTGGCACCGCGTGACTTCCTTGTATCACGACAGGGAAACAACCAGTATGCGTGCGGGACCAGGAAACGAATCCGTCTGCAGTCTGGGCTGGACGGTCTTTATAGGCGACGTCACGCCGCGGCGGGAACCACCAGCCTATAGGAAAAAACGCATGCAGAACAGCGCAGCTGCGCAAAATCATACTTGTCCTTATAGGAACGTAACAGAGAGGCTAACAGTGACGCTAACTGAGACGCTAATATAGAAGCTAACAAAGACGCTAACAGAAAAGCTAACAGTGACGCTAACTGAGACGCTAATATAGAAGCTAACAAAGACGCTAACAGAGACGCTAACAGAGACGCTAACAGCTTTTGTCGGTGGAACGAGTGTTTGGAGGTGAAACCGAAGAGTTCAGGATGTTCCTTAAGAACCATCATCAGCACCACACACACACACACTCACACAAACACACACACACACACTCACACACTCACACAAACACACACACACACACACACACACACACACTCACACAAACACACACACATACATACAGACACACACACACATATCTCTCTCTTACACAAACACATCTCTATACACACACACACACACACCTCTCTCTAGCACAGACACACACACACACACACACACACACACACAAACACACACACACATATCTCACACACACTCACACACACACACATACATATCTCTCTCTCTAACAGACACACACACACACACATACACACACACACACAGAGGGAGGAGGACAAGGAGGGAGAGAGGTGGGGAGGGAGGGAGGGAGGGAGGGAGGGAGGGAGGAGGAGAAGGAGGGAGAGAGGTGGGAGGGAGGGAGGGAGGAGGACAAGGAGGGAGAGAGGTGGGGGAAGGAGGAGAAGAAGAGAGAGATGTGGGGGAGGGAGGAGAAGGAGGGAGAGATGTGGGGGAGGGAGGAGAAGGAGGGAGAGATGTGGGGGAGGAGGAGAAGGAGGGAGAGATGTGGGGGAGGGAGGAGAAGGAGGGAGAGATTTGGGGGAGGGAGGAGAAGGAGCGAGGACGATAGAGAGGTAGAGGAAGAGGGAGGAGGGAGAGGGGCTCTGGGGGGAGGGTCTCTGGGGGGAGGGGCTCAGGGGGGAGGGGCTCTGGGGGTCTCTGGGGGAGGGGCTCAGGGGGAGGGGCTCAGGGGGAGGGGCTCTGGGGTTTGTTGAGGATGGATTCCAGTCCAGTTCATCACATCTTGTCATCCGTGGCTTTTGACCCCCATGACTGAGAGTGGGGATTCTTGCTGAACAAGGGCGTATAGCGTAGAACAATGCATATTTTATTACATTGATTTATATATATATTGCTCTTTTTCTGTGCATTATATTATATTATTATTATGTTTTATTATATTGCATTTTATAAATTGCATTTTTATTTTTATATGTTTAACTTTATACAGTTTTACTTTTTTACTTAATTTTATTCTATTCCGTTTTTTTTATAACTACTGCTGTCGTCGGGTTTTGCACATAAGATTTTCCCTCACTGCTTATACTTCAAACTGTGACAATAAACCTGACTTGACTTGACTTGAGATTCCTGTGTGTTGTTGGGCACCACAGTCTGACATGGCATGAAGCCAGCTAGCACGGTTTAGACTTGTCTGTCAATGCTGTTTGTGAGTGTGTTTGTTCAATGGCAGACAGCGCTCTACTGGCAGAGCTCATCACCCTAGGGGGCCCTGGGGCCATTCCTTTGTGCCAACACGGCCCAAGACCTACATGCATCAACGTGTGTGTGTGTGTGTGTGTGTGTGTGTGTGTGTGTGTGTGTGTGTGTGTGTGTGTGTGTGTGTGTGTGTGTGTGTGTGTGTGTGTGTGTGTGTGTGTGTGTGTGTGTGTGGGTGTGTGGGTGTGTGGTGTGTGTGCCTGCCTGCCTGTAAAGGGTGGAACCCAAAACAAACCAGGAAACAACACAAGAAGAATCCAACCCAACAACCCTGTTTATTATAGAATTTTAACCCTTTATAAACATGATAACCCTTTACATTATAGATCTATAACCCATTATAAACATGAAAACCCTGTCTATTATATAACTATTACCCATTATAAACATGATAACCTTGTCTATTATAGAAACATAACCCACTAAAAATCATGTCATCACATTTATTATACTGTTTATGGTCAGTTTTCTACTCAATATTTGAATTCTATAAAATAAACATAATACTACAGTTTCAGTCATGAACCTTTTGATGACATGTTAATCAATAGTCTATATGTGTTAAAGTCTGTGCTTCAAATGGACTAAAAGTATCGTCAGAGACGGTGTGTGTCTGAGCTTCTAGTCATCAGAGCTCTCTGTCTATGGTTCATATTTTAATAAAGTTATTATTGTGTATGACTGAGTGAAGTCCTGGAACAACAGCCTAGAAGAGGTTGAACTGGACCAACTGGTTGGTTCACTATATCTTACTTCCTTGTTACCGAGTCGGACGCTTCGGTGTTGATCACTTCATTACAGCAGGAAGACGACTAAAGTACGGTAGTCAACTCTGATCTGTGATATATCATACATATATATCACTAATATATCATCATATATCACTTTATTACAGCTGGAAGACGACTAAGGTACTGTAGTCAACTCTGATCTGTGATATATCATACATATATATCACTAATATATCATCATATATCACTTTATTACAGCAGGAAGAAGACTAAGGTACGGTAGTCAACTCTGATGTTTTATAAATATCTATCGTTATGAATATGTATTAATTGTGTATAATATCAATAGGTCAATTAAACTGTTTAACACTTTATTAGATATGTTATTTAAATGTTATGTTATGTAGCCTACTTGAAACCTCTCACTGTTATATAAAGTTAATCAGTCACACTGCTAATTCAACTAATATTTAACTATTTAATACTTAGAAGGAGCAGGTAGGGGTCAGAGGTCATTAAGGACCTTTACCTCACTAAACCCACATCCTGCTTATAGTCCTCAGGGTTAACCTGAAGTGACTCACTAACCCCACATCCTGCTTGGTAGTATAGTCCTCAGGGTTAACCTGAAGTGACTCACTAACCCCACATCCTGCTTGGTAGTATAGTCCTCAGGGTTAACCTGAAGTGACTCACTAACCCCACATCCTGCTTGGTAGTATAGTCCTCAGGGTTAACCTGAAGTGACTCACTAACCCCACATCCTGCTTGGTAGTATAGTCCTCAGGGTTAACCTGAAGTGACTCACTAACCCCACATCCTGCTTGGTAGTATAGTCCTCAGGGTTAACCTGAAGTGACTCACTAACCCCACATCCTGCTTGGTAGTATAGTCCTCAGGGTTAACCTGAAGTGACTCACTAACCCCACATCCTGCTTGGTAGTATAGTCCTCAGGGTTAACCTGAAGTGACTCACTAACCCCACATCCTGCTTGGTAGTATAGTCCTCAGGGTTAACCTGAAGTGACTCACTAACCCCACATCCTGCTTGGTAGTATAGTCCTCAGGGTTAACCTGAAGTGACTCACTAACCCCACATCCTGCTTGGTAGTATAGTCCTCAGGGTTAACCTGAAGTGACTCACTAACCCCACATCCTGCTTGGTAGTATAGTCCTCAGGGAAGCAGCAGGAGTCACCGTGGTAACTGAACTGAGATCAGTCTAAGCTTGGTATCTGAAACTGAAGATTCTGTATTCCCTGAATTCTGTCTTAACATCTCCGGTTAACCTGCAGATCCAGCTTCTTGAAATTGGCTGGGGTCTCCGGTCTGCTATGAATGAGGAGAGAGAGGAGGGGGATCCTACCTCTAAAAGCTCTCTGTCTGGGGAACATGGCCGCCAGAGCAGAGCTAACAGGTGAGAAGAGGATCTCTAAGTGTCTGTGACTGTGGTCCATCTCAGAGCTCAGCAGTGATGTATCAGGACACCATCGTTAGTGTCAGTAAAAGCTGTGTGTGTGTTGTGTTGAAGCCCAGAGCAGAAGGAGAGAGCAGACTCCCCTGGACCCAGCTGTGTCTCCATGAAGAGTGGCTGGTCTATGGAAGAGCCTGTTCAGTTTAAAGATGGGGATCCGTCTATTGAGAAGAGGTGAGGGTTAATCAGATTATAACAATTCAGCATCTATTGAACATCCATAAATCCTGACTCTTGTTGTTCTAGAAGGATACAGGAGAGAGCAGACTCCCCTGGACCCAGCTGTGTCTCCATGAAGAGTGGCTGGTCTATGGAAGAGCCTGTTCAGTTTAAAGATGGGGATCCGTCTATTGAGAAGAGGTGAGGGTTAATCAGATTATAACAATTCAGCATCTATTGAACATCCATAAATCCTGACTCTTGTTGTTCTAGAAGGATACAGGAGAGAGCAGACTCCCCTGGACCCAGCTGTGTCTCCATGAAGAGTGGCTGGTCTATGGAAGAGCCTGTTCAGTTTAAAGATGGGGATCCGTCTATTGAGAAGAGGTGAGGGTTAATCAGATTATAACAATTCAGCATCTATTGAACATCCATAAATCCTGACTCTTGTTGTTCTAGAAGGATACAGGAGAGAGCAGACTCCCCTGGACCCAGCTGTGTCTCCATGAAGAGTGACTGGTCTATGGAACAGCCTGTTCAGTTTAAAGATGGACGCCCCTCCAGAGAGGAAAGGTAGGAGCGTCAAACAGACGTTTTTTGCTCAAAACTAAAAATATTGTCCTGTTTCCTACTGCTTCTGCTTCCTTTGTTTTACAATGTGTGTGTGTGTGTGTGTGTGTGTGTGTGTGTGTGTGTGTGTGTGTGTGTGTGTGTGTGTGTGTGTGTGTGTGTGTGTGTGTGTGTGTGTGTGTGTGTGTGTGTGTGTGTGTGTGTGTGTGTGTGTTCTCCACAGTCGACACCAGGAGAGGTCAAAGGTTACCAGTGCTCGGTCTGTACAGCAGCATCAAACAGAGCTGATCAAGGTGTGTTAAAGTCAACAAGACATTAGCCTTCAGCTCTACATGAACATTAAAAAGCATCTCTTGTGGTGCTCAGAGTCTCCAGGCTTCCCTCTTTAGACCAGACGTGAATCAAGGACAGATGCTTCTGATGTCCTCAGCTCACAGGAAAGTTCTCATTCATGTTCTGTTCCAGAGGGCTGAGGAGAACGCACACGCTTTTCTAGACCAGGAGCTGAAGAAGCTCTGGAGGGTTCTCTTCCCACATGACCCACAAGGCTCAGAGAGTCAGAGGGAGGAGGAGGAGGAGGAGGAGGATGGGAAGAAGGAGGAGCAGAGGAGGCGCGCCATAGAGGGAGTGACAGACATCACACTGCTCTGCCTTCTGGAGATGAACCAGGAGGAACTGGCCAACACACTGAGGAGTGGTAAGAGACTCTTATTTAGAAAACATAGAAGAGACTCTTATTTAGAAAACATAGAAGAGACTCTTATTTAGAAAACATAGAGGAGACTCTTATTTAGAAAACATAGAAGAGACTCTTATTTTGAAAACATAGTGGAGACTCTTATTTAGAAAACATAGAGGAGACTCTTATTTAGAAAACATAGAAGAGACTCTTATTTAGAAAACATAGAAGAGACTCTTATTTTGAAAACACAGAAGAGACTCTTATTTAGAAAACATAGAAGAGACTCTTATTTTGAAAACATAGAAGAGACTCTTATTTTGAAAACACAGAAGAGACTCTTATTTTGAAAACACAGAATAGACTCTTATTTAGAAAACATAGAAGAGACTCTTATTTAGAAAACATAGAAGAGACTCTTATTTAGAAAACATAGAGGAGACTCTTATTTAGAATACATAGAAGAGACTCTTTTTTTGAAAACACAGAAGAGACTCTTATTTAGAAAACATAGAAGAGACTCTTATTTAGAAAACAAAGAGAATCAGAAAACAGAAGAGACTCAAACAGAGACTTGTTTAAAATATTTCTACATTTCTATCTTTTCCAGATAAATCTCCTCTTGGAGGTCAAATGGTTTGATCCAGATGTGTAGGGTTAATGTGAGGCTTTCAGGTTGAGTGGTTTAATCCAAGGGCAGATATGTAGGGTTATTGTAGGGGCTTTCAGCTTCAGTGGCTTAATCCAGATATTTAGGGTTATTGTTATATATTATATTTATATTATTGTGGGTCTATTAGGTTAAAGATTGTTACACAATATATTACAGATCAACAGTAGAATACCTGAAGAGATGCAACACTATCTTGTTATATCAGCATATTAAGTCAGTAATAGTAATAGTATAGTAATAGTTAATTATAATGTATTATAGTACTGTCATTACACCAATCATATTGTTGAGTCAATATCACGTATAAGACCTGTCTTCTGGGTTCTCTCATTTAGGAACTGCTGCAGTCCAGTGCCAACATAACATCAAGTCTCATCTGATGCAGAAGTTCAGGCGTGTGTTTGAGGGAATCGCTAAAGCAGGACAGTCAACAGATCTGAATGACTTCTACACAGAGCTCTTCATCACAGAGAGAGTCAGTGGAGAGGTCAACAAGGAACATGAGGTCAGACTGATTGAAACAGCTTCCAGGAAACCAGCCAAGGAGGAAACACCAATCAAACTTGAAGACATCTTTAAACCCTTACCTGGACAAGATCAACCAAGCAGAACCATAATGACAACTGGAGTGGCGGGCATTGGTAAAACCGTCTTAACACACAAGTTCACTCTGGACTGGGCTGAAGGCAAAGCCAACCAGGACATCCACTTCACGCTTCCCTTCCCTTTCAGAGAGCTGAATTTACTGAAAGAGAAAGAGTTTAGCTTGGTGGAACTTCTTCATCACTTCTTTATTCAAACCAAAGGAATCTACAGATACGACCTGTTCCAAGTGGTCTTCATCTTGGACGGTCTGGATGAGTGTCGACTTCCTCTGGACTTCCAGAACAATCCGATCTGGACAGATGTCACAAAGTCGACCTCGGTGGACGTGCTGCTGACAAACCTCATCAGGGGCGACCTGCTTCCCTCCGCTCGCATCTGGATAACCACACGCCCTGCGGCAGCCAATCAGATCCCTGCTGAGTGTGTTGGCATGGTGACAGAGGTGAGAGGGTTCACCGACCCACAGAAGGAGGAGTACTTCAGGAAGAGATTCAGAGAGGAGACTCTGGCCAGAACAATAATCTCCCACATCAAGAAATCACGAAGCCTCCACATCATGTGTCACATCCCAGTCTTCTGTTGGATCAGTGCTACAGTTCTGGAGGACTTCTTCAAAACAACCCAGACAGTAGAAGAGGTGCCCCACACCGTGACTCAGATGTATATCTACTTCCTGAGGGTTCAGTCCATACAGGGGGACAGGAAGTACCGTGGGAATGCTGAAACAGATGCAGTCTGGAGTTTAAAGAGCAGGAAGATCATTGTTGCTCTGGGAAAACTGGCTTTTAACCAGCTGGTGAAAGGCAACCTGATCTTCTATGAGGCAGACCTGGCAGAGTGTGACATGGATATCAGAGCAGCCTCAGTGTACTCAGGAGTGTTCACCCAGATCTTTAAAGAGGAGTGTGGGCTGTACCAGGACAAGGTGTTCTGCTTTGTCCATCTGAGCCTCCAGGAGTTTCTGGCTGCACTTTATGTCTTCCTGTCCTTCTTGGACACTGGTGTGAATCTGCTCTCAGAAGAACAACCGCAAGCAACGTGGTCTATGTTTTTTGGAAAGAAAACAGAGGTCCAACTCCTCTACCAGAGTGCTGTGGACAAGGCCCTACAGAGTGAGAACGGACACCTGGACTTGTTCCTCCGCTTCCTCCTGGGTCTCTCTCTGGAGACCAATCAGATTCTCCTACCAGGTCTGCTGAGACAGACAGGAAGTAGCTCACGGACCAATAAACAAACAGTGTCTTACATCAAGGAGAAGATAAGTGGAGATCTCTCTCCAGAGAGAAGTATCAATCTGTTTCACTGTCTGAATGAGCTGAACGACCGTTCTCTGGTGGAGGAGATCCAACAGTACCTGACATCAGGAAGTCTCACCACAGAAGATCTCTCTCCTGCTCAGTGGTCAGCTCTGGTCTTCATCTTACTGTCATCAGAAGAGGAGCTGGACGTGTTTGACCTGAAGAAGTACTCTGCTTCAGAGAAGGGTCTTCTGAGGCTGCTGCCAGTGGTCAAAGCCTCCAAAACATCTCTGTAGGTTCACTAATAACTAATGTGTTATGTAATGTATTACAAAACACAATATACATTGTACTAGAATACGAAAGTTAGAATAATATACAATCTCTGTAGGTTTACTAATAACATGTATTTTAATACACAATATACATTAGACTAGAATATGACATTTAGAATAATATACAAAACGAATTTGTAGGTTCATTCATAAGATGTATTACAATGTACATTATATAGTTGAATATTCAAGTTATATAAAATTCCAAACATATGAGCTGGGAGCAGGCTATAGGAGGGAGACTATTTTAATATTTTATTTTCTAAACTAAACCACATTTGTATTGTGAACCATTAGTAACAGCACCACTTCAGTAGGAAGTCCAGTAACAACTGGGTATTATACCAGGAAACACCACAACTGGGTTTTTCCCTAGCCTATTCATATTTGTGAAAACTTGTTTTTCAATTTGAATTAATACTGGACAATACTGGACCAGGCTACAAATTACACTCCAATATTGGCTGTTAAATCTTACCTACAGCGCTGTTATAAGTTATTAAACTTATATTTCTTATTCATAATGCTAGTAAAGACTGTGTTTTAATTGTGGTTTTAAGTGGTTTTAATTCTAATAAGCCCTTTCAACCCAGTTCCTAACATGTTCCTGTTGATGTTGTGTGAAGGCTGAATGGCTGTCATCTGTCAGAGAGATGCTGTGAAGCTCTGGCCTCAGTTCTCAGCTCCAACTCCTCCAGTCTGAGAGAGCTGGACCTGAGTACCAACCACCTGCAGGATTCAGGAGTGAAGCTGCTCTCTGCTGGACTGGGGAGTCCACACTGTACACTGGAGACTCTCAGGTCAGTTGGACTCAATGAGCAAACACTTACAGCACAGGGTTTGATATCAGAAGACATTCAACTGATTCCATGCATTGAGGAGCTCTTTAGAACCAGGTGACCATCTCCATCACGAAGGACCACAACCACCCTGGGCTCCATCTCTTCTCCCACTACCGTCTGGTCGCTGGTTCTGCAGCATCCGTACAAGGACTACCAGGTTCAAGGACAGTTTATATCCACAGGCAGTGACCTACTGAACTCCCAGGAGTGCTGCCACTATCATAACATGTCATTAACATTACACTATCATAACATTGTCATTAACATGACCCTATCATAACATTGTCACTAACAATACACTATCATAACATGTCATTAACATTACACTATCATAACATGTCATTAACATTACACTATCATAACATGTCATTAACATTACACTATCATAACATTGTCATTAACATGACACTATCATAACATTGTCACTAACAATACACTATCATAACATGTCATTAACATTACACTATCATAACATGTCATTAACATTACACTATCATAACATGTCATTAACATTACACTATCATAACATTGTCATTAACATTACACTATCATAACATGTCATTAACATTACACTATCATAACATTGTCATTAACATTACACTATCATAACATGTCATTAACATAACACTATCATAACATGTCATTAACATTACACTATCATAACATTGTCATTAACATAACACTATCATAACATGTCATTAACATTACACTATCATAACATGTCATTAACAATACACTATCATAACATGTCATTAACATTACACTATCATAACATGTCATTAACATTACGCTATCATAACATGTCATTAACATTACACTATCATAACATGTCATTAACATTACACTATCATAACATGACATTAACATTACTCTATCATAACATGTCATTAACATTACACTATCATAACATGTCATTAGCATTACTCTATCATAACATGTCATTAACATTACACTATCATAACATGTCATTAACATTACGCTATCATAACATGTCATTAACATTACGCTATCATAACATGTCATTAACATTACACTATCATAACATGTCATTAACATTACTCTGTCATACTGAGCTGGACTTTCTGGACTCATCACAGTTACTGTACTGCACTGTATTCATGATGCTGCTGCACTACTGGCACTTTAAAATGCTTTTATATGCTTTATGTACAATTCAACACATGTACATATCATCCTTTAGTCACTTTATTGTTATTTATATTGTCATTTTTATTTAGTATAGTATTTTTATAGTATAGTGTTTTATAAATTCATACTTCAGGAGGGAATGGGGAGTAAGTATTCTATTGTACTTGTTGCAAATGACAAAAAAATCTCTTGAATCTTGATTTATATCCATAAAAGTACAAGTTAAGACCCCTAAATTATTAATTTCAGAGGAATAACGTAACTTATTTAAGATGTTGCCATCATTGTATAACGTGTATGTTACATTCTTAATATACAATACATCCCTGTAGGTTCAATAATAACATGTACTAGGATACAATATACATCATACGAGAATATTACAACAACAAATGGTGAGGATTGAATCCTATTTATTGGTCACATACATGAAGACATACAGTGAAACGTGTTCTCTGCATTTAACCCATCCTAGTATTAGGAGCAGTGGGCAGCTATTCATACAGCGCCCAGGGAGCAGTTAGGGTTAGGGTCTTCCTCAAGGACACCTTGACAGTTTTTGCTAGGAGGAGCCGGGGATCGAACCAGTAACCTTCCGGTTGTGAGGCGACCGCTCTACCTCCTGAGCTAGACTGCCGCCCAAAAGTCGATAAAGTCATAACAATATTCAAAACATATGAGCTGGGAGCAGGCTATAGGAGGGAGCCTATTTTAATATTTTATTTTCTAAACTACATTTGGATTGTGAACCATTAGTAACAGCACCACTTCAGTAGGAAGTCCAGTAACAACTGGGTATTATACCAGGAAACACCACAACTGGGTTTTTCCCTAGCCTATTCATATTTGTGAATACTTGTTCTTCAATTTGAATGAATACTGGACAATACTGGACCAGGCTACAAATTACACTCCAATATTGGCTGTTAAATCTTACCTACAGCGTTGTTATCATTTGTTAAACTTATATTTAATACTCATAATGCTAGTAAAGACTGTGTTTTTATGGTGGTTTTAAGTGGTTTTAATTCTAATAAGCCCTTTCAACCCAGTTCCTAACATGTTCCTGTTGATGTTGTGTGAAGGCTGAATGGCTGTCATCTGTCAGAGAGATGCTGTGAAGCTCTGGCCTCAGTTCTCAGCTCCAACTCCTCCAGTCTGAGAGAGCTGGACCTGAGTACCAACGACCTGCAGGATTCAGGAGTGAAGCTGCTCTCTGCTGGACTGGGGAGTCCACACTGTACACTGGAGACTCTCAGGTCAGTTGGACTCAATGAGCAAACACTTACAGCACAGGGTTGGATATCAGAAGACATTATACTGATTCCATGCATTGAGGAGATCTTTAGAACCTGGTGACCATCTCCATCACTAAGGACCACAACCACCCTGGGCACCATCTCTTCTCCCCCTACCGTCTGGTCGCTGGTTCTGCAGCATCCGTACAGCAAGGACTACCAGGTTTAAGGATAGTTTATATCCACAGGCAGTGAACTACTGAACTGCTAGGAGTGCTGCCACTATAATAACATTGTCATTAACATTACACTATCATAACATTGTCATTAACATTACACTATCATAACATTGTAACTAACATTACACTGTCATAACATGTCATTAACATTACACTATCATAACATTGTCATTAACATTACACTATCATAACATGTCATTAACATTACACTATCATAACATTGTCATTAACATTACACTATCATAACATTGTCATTAACATTACACTGTCATAACATGTCATTAACATTACACTATCATAACATTGTCGTTATCATTACACTATCATAACATTATCCATAACATTACACTATCATAACATTGTCATTAACATTACACTATCATAACATTATCATTAACATTACACTATCATAACATTGTTATTAACATTACACTATCATAACATTGTCATTAACATTACACTATCATAACATTATCATTAACATTACACTGTCATAACATGTCATAAACATTACACTATCATAACATGTCATTAACATTACACTATCATAACATGTCATTAACATTACACTATCATAACATGTCATTAACATTACACTATCATAACATGTCATTAACATTACTCTGTCATACTTTGCTGGACTTTCTGGACTCATCACAGTTACCGTACTGCACTGTATTCATGATGCTGCTGCACTACTGGCACTTTAAAATGCTTGTATGTGCTTTATGTACAATTCAACACATGTACATATCATCCTTTAGTCACTTTATTGTTATTTATATTGTCATTTTATTGTATATAGTATTTTTATAGTTATGTGTTTTATAAATTCATACTGCAGGAGGGAATGAGGAGTAAGCGTTCTATTGTACTTGTTGCAAATGACAAATCAATCTCTTGAATCTTGATTTATATCCATAAAAGTACAAGTTAAGACCCCTAAATTATTAATTTCAGAGGAATAACGTAACTTATTTAAGATGTTGTTGCCATCATTGTATAAGGTGTATGTTACATTCTTAATATACAATACATCCCTGTAGGTTCAATAATAACATGTACTAGGATACAATATACATCATACGAGAATATTACAACAACAACAACAAATGGTGAGGATTGAATCCTCTTTATTGGTCTCATACATGAAGACATACAGTGAAATGTGTTCTCTGCATTTAACCCATCCTAGTATTAGGAGCAGTGGGCAGCTATTTATACAGCGTCCAGGGAGCAGTTAGGGTTAGGGTCTTCCTCAAGGACACCTCGACAGTTTTTGCTAGGAGGAGCCGGGGATCGAACCAGCAACCTTCCGGTTGTGAGGCGACCGCTCTACCTCCTGAGCTAGACTGCCGCCCAAAAGTCAATAAAGTCATAACAATATTCAAAACATATGAGCTGGGAGCAGGCTATAGGAGGGAGCCTATTATAATATTTTATTTTCTAAACTACACAACATTTGTATTGTGAACCATTAGTAACAGCACCACTTCAGTAGGAAGTCCAGTAACAACTGGGTATTATACCAGGAAACACCACAACTGGGTTTTTCCCTAGCCTATTCATATTTGTGAATACTTGTTTTTCAATTTTAATGAATACTGGACAATACTGGACCAGGCTACAAATTCCACTCCAATATTGGCTGATAAATCTTACCTACAGCGCTGTTATCATTTGTTAAACTTATATTTATTACTCATAATGCTAGTAAAGACTGTGAATCCAGTCCAATGAAACAAAGAGGTGTTGCTGGCATGGAGATTGGTCAGTTGTGTGACTTGGAGGCCAGAGGGTGGACCTATGAACAGATGTACTATCCAATAGCATAGAGAGGCCAGAGGGCGGGACCTATGAACAGATGTACTATCCAATAGCATTGAGAGGCCAGAGGGCGGGACCTATGAACAGATGTACTATCCAATAGCATAGAGAGGCCAGAGGGCGGGACCTATGAACAGATGTACTATCCAATAGCATTGAGAGGCCAGAGGGTGGGACCTATGAACAGATGTACTATCCAATAGCATTGAGAGGCCAGAGGGTGGGACCTATGAACAGATGTACTATCCAATAGCATTGAGAGGCCAGAGGGTGGACCTATGAACAGATGTACTATCCAATAGCATTGAGAGGCCAGAGGGTGGACCTATGAACAGATGTACTATCCAATAGCATTGAGAGGCCAGAGGGTGGACCTATGAACAGATGTACTATCCAATAGCATTGAGAGGCCAGAGGGTGGACCTATGAACAGATGTACTATCCAATAGCATAGAGAGGCCAGAGGGCGGGACCTATGAACAGATGTACTATCCAATAGCATTGAGAGGCCAGAGGGTGGACCTATGAACAGATGTACTATCCAATAGCATTGAGAGGCCAGAGGGTGGACCTATGAACAGATGTACTATCCAATAGCATTGAGAGGCCAGAGGGTGGACCTATGAACAGATGTACTATCCAATAGCATTGAGAGGCCAGAGGGTGGACCTATGAACAGATGTACTATCCAATAGCATTGAGAGGCCAGAGGGTGGGACCTATGAACAGATGTACTATCCAATAGCATTGAGAGGCTGAACAACAGGACCCATTGACTATGGAAATGGGTTAAAAGAAAAGAAAAATAAATGTCCAGACTTTTTTTTAACTAGCTAAAAGTGTTGTTTGCAACTGATGGCCTTACAGGGTTAAGTGGTTTTCAGTGGTTTTAATGGTGGTTTTAATGGTGGTTTTAAGTGGTTTTAAGTGGTTTTAAGTGGTTTTAAGTGGTTTTAATCTCAATAATCCCTTTCAACCCAGTTCCTAACATGTTCCTGTTGATGTTGTGTGAAGGCTGAATGGCTGTCATCTGTCAGAGAGATGCTGTGAAGCTCTGGCCTCAGTTCTCAGCTCCAACTCCTCCAGTCTGAGAGAGCTGGACCTGAGTACCAACGACCTGCAGGATTCAGGAGTGAAGCTGCTCTCTGCTGGACTGGGGAGTCCACACTGTACACTGGAGACTCTCAGGTCAGTTGGACTCAATGAGCAAACACTTACAGCACAGGGTTTGATATCAGAAGACATTCAACTTATTCCATAAATTGAGGAGATCTTTAGAACAAGGTGACCATCTCCATCACTAAGGACAGCAACCACCCTCGAAACCATCTCTTCTCCCCCTACCGTCCGGTCGCTGGTTCCGCAACATCTGTACAAGGACTACCAGGTTTAAGGACAGTTTTTAACCACACACAGTGGCCTACTGAACTGCTAGGAGTGCTGCCACTATAATAACATTGTCATTAACATTACACTATCATAACATGTCATTAACATTACACTATCATAACATTGTAATTAACATTACACGGTCATAACATGTCATTAACATTACACTACCATAACATGTCATTAACATTACACTATCATAACATGTCATTAACATTACACTATCATAACATGTCAGTAACATTACACTATCATAACATGTCATTAACATTACACTATCAGAACTGTTCCGTTTTCTCCCCACGGAAAGGGCAACCCGGTGTACAAAGGATATTACTCAGTATTCCACTTTTGTTTGTTTATTTTTTCTAAAAGGGAAGCCGGTAATAAACCTGAAAAGTAAGGAATGCAATGTTTAATTTCTTGTGTACATAACACAAACATCACAACTCACTCACCATAGCCCAATAACAATAATAAATAACATATCAACCCATATCCTATAAATATCAAATACCAATATATTAGAATAATAATAACAATAATAATTATTAAGAATCTTTCATATACACGTTTCATATGTCAAACATTATACACCATATTCAAATCCTACCAAAAGCCTATGCACGTCTTTCTCCGCAATAGGAAACTACAGCTCCCATAATGCCCCGCGGCAAATCAGGAAGTACAGCACCCATGTCAAATACCGGTCCCTGCGTTTCATTTAATCAAACATTCAGAAAGCTAACAACAACAAGCACGGATGGACATGGATGGGACAGCAACGTTCTAAGTCAAGTGTTAGCTTTATATTCCACAGCTTCACCATTTCGTTAACTTTGATTATCAGTCACTGAACTGCTTGGATCTACCGGAGCATAGCGTTATCGCGTTCTCTTTAACATACAACACAAGGGAGCGGACGTAAACACAGTGCAATGATACAGCATAGCGATAGCAGACAACATGAAGCGTACAACATGCACAACAAATTAAGAGAGCTTACCAAGTGGCTGCATACCGGGTTGAAAGTCAGTACGAAGAAAACTAATCTGGCGCTTCCTTTTCAAGAGGTAAACACCGGTCACGTGGGCCCACAGCACGCCCCTCTCTTAAAGAGAGACTGCACTATTGGGCTAATGAACCTCACAACGTTTCTCAATTAGCTATTTGCAGCTCTGGTTTAACGTAAACATTTGATTGAAACATGTAAATAAGAAATAACAAAAATCTACACAAATGACATAACTCCACAGAAAACACAACAATAACATTGTCATTAACATTACACTATCATAACATGTCATTAACATTACACTATCATAACATTACACTATCATAACATTGTCATTAACATTACACTATCATAACATTGTCATTAACATTACACTATCATAACATTGTCATTAACATTACACTATCATAACATTGTCATTAACATTACACTATCATAACATGTCATTAACATTACACTATCATAACATTATAATTAACATTACACTATCATAACATTGTCATTAACATTACACTATCATAACATTATCATTACACTATCATAACATGTCATTAACATTACACTATCATAACATGTCATTAACATGACACTATCATAACATGTCATAACATTACACTATCATAACATTGTCATTAACATTACACTATCATAACATGTCATTAACATTACACTATCATAACATGTCATTAACATTACACTATCATAACATGTCATTAACATTACACTATCATAACATTGTCATTAACATTACACTATCATAACATGTCATTAACATTACACTATCATAACATGTCATTAACATTACACTATCATAACATGTCATTAACATTACACTATAATAACATTGTCATTAACATTACACTATCATAACATTGTCATTAACATTACACTATCATAACATTGTCATTAACATTACACTATCATAACATTGTCATTAACATTACACTATCATAACATTGTCATTAACATTACACTATCATAACATGTCATTAACATTACACTATCATAACATGTCATTAACATTACACTATCATAACATGTCATTAACATTACACTATCATAACATGTCATTAACATTACACTATCATAACATTGTCATTAACATTACACTATCATAACATGTCATTAACATTACACTATCATAACATGTCATTAACATTACACTATCATAACATTGTCATTAACATTACACTATCATAACATGTCATTAACATTACACTATCATAACATTGTCATTAACATTACACTATCATAACATGTCATTAACATTACACTATCATAACATGTCATTAACATTACACTATCATAACATGTCATTAACATTACTCTGTCATACTTCACTGGACTTTCTGGACTCATTACAGTTACTGTACTGCACTGTATTCATGATGCTGCTGCACTACTGGCACTTTAAAATGCTTTTATATCCTTTATGTACATTTCAAAACATGTACATATCATCCATTAGTCACTTTATTTTTTTTCTAGTGTCATTTTTATTGTGTATAGTATTTTTATAGTATAGTTGTATATAAATTCATACTCGAAGAGGGAATGAGGAGTAAGCGTTCTATTGTACTTGTTGCCAATGGCAAATAAATCTCTTGAATCTTGATTTACATCCATAAAAGTATCAATTCAGACTCCTAAATAATACATTTTCAGAGAAATAAGGTAACATATTTAAGATGTTGTTGCCCTGATAGTATGAGGACATGTTAAATTCTGAGTTTGTTAATAGTGGTTTAAGGTGTATGTTGTATTACATTCATATTCTACTCATAGACAGTAAGGTGGAATTTAGAGTTGGTTAGAAAAGTTTATCAACAGCCTTTTCCTTAAAATGTGCCATTTTAAGGAAACTTTAATTATTACCTTTGCTAAATATTTGTACATATTTTAGACAGCTAACTGGTATCATTTAAATATCTATTTTTTACATTGACTACACTTTTCTTGTGTTCATGATTGAAGTAAAATACTTGTGTTCTTTCAACCCAGTTCCTAACATGTTCCTGTTGATGTTGTGTGAAGGCTGAATGGCTGTCATCTGTCAGAGAGATGCTGTGAAGCTCTGGCCTCAGTTCTCAGCTCCAACTCCTCCAGTCTGAGAGAGCTGGACCTGAGTACCAACGACCTGCAGGATTCAGGAGTGAAGCTGCTCTCTGCTGGACTGGGGAGTCCACACTGTACACTGGAGACTCTCAGGTCAGTTGGACTCAATGAGCAAACACTTACAGCACAGGGTTTGATATCAGAATACATTCAACTGATTCCATGCATTGAGGAGATCTTTAGAACCAGGTGACCATCTCCATCACTAAGGACCACAACCACCCTGGGTACCATCTCTTCTCCCCTACCGTCTGGTCGCTGGTTCTGCAGCATCCGTACAAGGACTACCAGGTTTAAGGACAGTTTATATCCACAGGCAGTGACCTACTGAACTGCTAGGAGTGCTGCCACTATCATAACATTGTCATTAACATGACACTATCATAACATGTCATTAACATTACACTATAATAACATTGTCATTAACATTACACTATCATAACATTGTCATTAACATTACACTATTGTAGTGACCACTTGTCCTTTTGTTAAAACACGAAGTTTCCCTAATGTGTGTGTCACTCTTGGACAGACTGAAACATTCTTGACGCTTGTTGCAGATGGAAGAATATAATGTCCACTCCAGGTTTGTTTGGGTTTGAAATTAAAGATGATTTATTTTCTTCTTTACAGAAATTCAGAAAACTTGCAACGTAATTAAATAGACAAAATAACACTCCCGTACGCAAGCAAGGTCTAAAGACTGTATGCTTCTCAGTCTGTCACGCCCCCTAGCGTGATGCACCTCTCCTTATATAGAGACCTGCAGGGGGTTGAGTACACTGCAGCCATTAGTAGACACACACCACCTTGTAAGGCCAATAAATAAATAAATAGAATATAAAGAATTGGCTCCTACAACTATAATAACATTGTCATTAACATTACATTATCATAACATGTCATTACCATTACACTATCATAACATTGTCATTAACTTTAAACTATAATAACATTGTCATTAACATGACACTATCGTAACATTGTCATTAACATGATACTATCATAACATTACAATATCATAACATTGTCATTAACATGACACTATCGTAACATTGTCATTAACATGACACTATCATAACATTACACTATCATAACATTGTCATTAACATGACACTATCATAACATTACACGGTCATAACATTGTCATTAACATTACACTGTCATAACATGTCATTAACATTACATTATCATAACATGTCATTAACATTACACTGTCATAACATGTCATTAACATTACACTATCATAACATGTCATTAACATTACACTGTCATAACATGTCATTAACATTACACTATCATACCATTGTCATTAACATTACACTATCATAACATTGTCATTAACATTACACTGTCATAACATGTTATTTACATTACACTATCATAACATTGTCATTAACATGACACTATCATAACATTGTCATTAACATTACACTGTCATAACATGTCATTAACATTACACTATAATAACATTGTCATTAACATTACACTATAATAACATTGTCATTAACATTACACTATAATAACATTGTCATTAACATTACATTATCATAACATGTCATTACCATTACACTATCATAACATTGTCACTAACTTTAAACTATCATAACATTGTCATTAACATGACACTATCATAACATTACACTATCATAACATTGTCATTAACATGACACTATCGTAACATTGTCATTAACATGACACTATCATAACATTACACTATCATAACATTGTCATTAACATGACATTATCATAACATGTCATTACCATTACACTATCATAACATTGTCATTAACATTAC
This sequence comes from Muraenolepis orangiensis, assembly GCA_027704905.1. NCBI lineage: Eukaryota > Metazoa > Chordata > Actinopteri > Gadiformes > Muraenolepididae > Muraenolepis > Muraenolepis orangiensis. Next base: position 1,820,397 of record CM051010.1, on the reverse strand, counting down.
ACTATAATAACATTGTCATTAACGTGACACTATCATAACATTGTCATTAACATGACACTATCATAACATTGTCATTAACATTACGCTATCATAACATTGTCATTAACATTACGCTATCATAACATGTCATTAACATTACACTATCATAACATGTCATTAACATTACACTATAATAACATTGTCATTACCATTACACTATCATAACATCGTCATTAACATTACACTATCATAACATGTCATTAACATTACACTATCATAACATGTCATTAACATTACACTATTATAACATTGTCATTAACATTACACTATCATAACATGTCATTAACATTACACTATCATAACATTGTCATTAACATTACACTATCATAACATGTCATTGACATTACACTATCATAACATGTCATTAACATTACACTAGCATAACATGTCATTAACATTACACTAGCATAACATTGTCATTAACATTACACTATCATAACATGTCATTAACATGACACTATCGTAACATTGTCATTAACATGACACTTTCATATCATTACACTATCATAACATTGTCATTAACATGACACTATCGTAACATTGTCATTAACATGACACTATCATAACATTACACTATCATAACATTGTCATTAACATGACATTATCATAACATGTCATTACCATTACACTATCATAACTTTGTCATTAACTTTAAACTATCATAACATTGTCATTAACATGACACTATCGTAACATTGTCATTAACATGATACTATCATAACATTACAATATCATAACATTGTCATTAACATGACACTATCATAACATGTCATTAACATTACACTATAATAACATGTCATTAACATTACACTATAATAACATTGTCATTAACATTACACGATAATAACATTGTCATTAACATTACACTATAATAACATTGTCATTACCATTACACTATCATAACATCGTCATTAACATTACACTATCATAACATGTCATTAACATTACACTATCATAACATGTCATTAACATTACACTATTATAACATTGTCATTAACATTACACTATCATAACATGTCATTAACATTACACTATCATAACATTGTCATTAACATTACACTATCATAACATGTCATTGACATTACACTATCATAACATGTCATTAACATTACACTAGCATAACATGTCATTAACATTACACTAGCATAACATTGTCATTAACATTACACTATCATAACATGTCATTAACATGACACTATCGTAACATTGTCATTAACATGACACTTTCATATCATTACACTATCATAACATTGTCATTAACATGACACTATCGTAACATTGTCATTAACATGACACTATCATAACATTACACTATCATAACATTGTCATTAACATGACATTATCATAACATGTCATTACCATTACACTATCATAACTTTGTCATTAACTTTAAACTATCATAACATTGTCATTAACATGACACTATCGTAACATTGTCATTAACATGATACTATCATAACATTACAATATCATAACATTGTCATTAACATGACACTATCGTAACATTGTCATTAACATGACACTATCATAACATTACACTATCATAACATTGTCATTAACATGACACTATCATAACATTACACGGTCATAACATTGTCATTAACATTACACTGTCATAACATGTCATTAACATTACATTATCATAACATGTCATTAACATTACACTGTCATAACATGTCATTAACATTACACTATCATAACATGTCATTAACATTACACTGTCATAACTTGTCATTAACATTACACTATCATACCATTGTCATTAACATTACACTATCATAACATTGTCATTAACATTACACTGTCATAACATGTCATTAACATTACACTATAATAACATTGTCATTAACATTACACTATCATAACATTGTCATTAACATTACACTATAATAACATTGTCATTAACATTACACTATAATAACATTGTCATTAACATTACATTATCATAACATGTCATTACCATTACACTATCATAACATTGTCACTAACTTAAACTATCATAACATTGTCATTAACATGACACTATCATAACATTACACTATCATAACATTGTCATTAACATGACACTATCGTAACATTGTCATTAACATGACACTATCATAACATTACACTATCATAACATTGTCATTAACATGACATTATCATAACATGTCATTACCATTACACTATCATAACATTGTCATTAACTTTAAACTATCATAACATTGTCATTAACATGACACTATCGTAACATTGTCATTAACATGACACTATCATAACATTACACTATCATAACATTGTCATTAACATGACATTATCATAACATGTCATTACCATTACACTATCACAACATTGTCATTAACTTTAAACTATCATAACATTGTCATTAACATGACACTATCGTAACATTGTCATTAACATGACACTATCATAACATTAAACGATCATAACATTGTCATTAACATTACACCTATCATAACATGTCATTAACATTACACTGTCATAACATGTCATTAACATTACACTATAATAACATTGTCATTAACGTGACACTATCATAACATTGTCATTAACATGACACTATCATAACATTGTCATTAACATTACGCTATCATAACATTGTCATTAACATTACGCTATCATAACATGTCATTAACATTACACTATCATAACATGTCATTAACATTACACTATAATAACATTGTCATTAACATTACACGATAATAACATTGTCATTAACATTACACTATAATAACATTGTCATTACCATTACACTATCATAACATCGTCATTAACATTACGCTATCATAACATGTCATTAACATTACACTATCATAACATGTCATTAACATTACACTATAATAACATTGTCATTAACATTACACGATAATAACATTGTCATTAACATTACACTATAATAACATTGTCATTACCATTACACTATCATAACATCGTCATTAACATTACACTATCATAACATGTCATTAACATTACACTATCATAACATGTCATTAACATTACACTATTATAACATTGTCATTAACATTACACTATCATAACATGTCATTAACATTACACTATCATAACATTGTCATTAACATTACACTATCATAACATGTCATTGACATTACACTATCATAACATGTCATTAACATTACACTAGCATAACATGTCATTAACATTACACTAGCATAACATTGTCATTAACATTACACTATCATAACATGTCATTAACATGACACTATCGTAACATTGTCATTAACATGACACTTTCATATCATTACACTATCATAACATTGTCATTAACATGACACTATCGTAACATTGTCATTAACATGACACTATCATAACATTACACTATCATAACATTGTCATTAACATGACATTATCATAACATGTCATTACCATTACACTATCATAACTTTGTCATTAACTTTAAACTATCATAACATTGTCATTAACATGACACTATCGCAACATTGTCATTAACATGACACTATCATAACATTACACGATCATAACATTGTCATTAACATTACATTATCATAACATGTCATTACCATTACACTATCATAACATTGTCACTAACTTTAAACTATCATAACATTGTCATTAACATGACACTATCATAACATTACACTATCATAACATTGTCATTAACATGACACTATCGTAACATTGTCATTAACATGACACTATCATAACATTACACTATCATAACATTGTCATTAACATGACATTATCATAACATGTCATTACCATTACACTATCATAACATTGTCATTAACTTTAAACTATCATAACATTGTCATTAACATGACACTATCGTAACATTGTCATTAACATGACACTATCATAACATTACACTATCATAACATTGTCATTAACATGACATTATCATAACATGTCATTACCATTACACTATCATAACATTGTCATTAACTTTAAACTATCATAACATTGTCATTAACATGACACTATCGTAACATTGTCATTAACATGACACTATCATAACATTAAACGATCATAACATTGTCATTAACATTACACCTATCATAACATGTCATTAACATTACACTGTCATAACATGTCATTAACATTACACTATAATAACATTGTCATTAACGTGACACTATCATAACATTGTCATTAACATGACACTATCATAACATTGTCATTAACATTACGCTATCATAACATTGTCATTAACATTACGCTATCATAACATGTCATTAACATTACACTATCATAACATGTCATTAACATTACACTATAATAACATTGTCATTAACATTACACGATAATAACATTGTCATTAACATTACACTATAATAACATTGTCATTACCATTACACTATCATAACATCGTCATTAACATTACACTATCATAACATGTCATTAACATTACACTATCATAACATGTCATTAACATTACACTATTATAACATTGTCATTAACATTACACTATCATAACATGTCATTAACATTACACTATCATAACATTGTCATTAACATTACACTATCATAACATGTCATTGACATTACACTATCATAACATGTCATTAACATTACACTAGCATAACATGTCATTAACATTACACTAGCATAACATTGTCATTAACATTACACTATCATAACATGTCATTAACATGACACTATCGTAACATTGTCATTAACATGACACTTTCATATCATTACACTATCATAACATTGTCATTAACATGACACTATCGTAACATTGTCATTAACATGACACTATCATAACATTACACTATCATAACATTGTCATTAACATGACATTATCATAACATGTCATTACCATTACACTATCATAACTTTGTCATTAACTTTAAACTATCATAACATTGTCATTAACATGACACTATCGCAACATTGTCATTAACATGACACTATCATAACATTACACGATCATAACATTGTCATTAACATTACACTATCATAACATGTCATTAACATTACACTGTCATAACATGTCATTAACATTACACTATAATAACATTGTCATTAACATGACACTATCATAACATTGTCATTAACATGACACTATCATAACATTGTCATTAACATTACACTATAATAACATTGTCATTAACATTACACAATAATAACATTGTCATTAACATTACACTATAATAACATTGTCATTACCATTACACTATCATAACATTGTCATTAACATTACACTATCATAACATGTCATTAACATTACACTATCATAACATGTCATTAACATTACACTATAATAACATTGTCATTAACATTACACAATAATAACATTGTCATTAACATTACACTATAATAACATTGTCATTACCATTACACTATCATAACATTGTCATTAACATTACACTATCATAACATGTCATTAACATTACACTATCATAACATGTCATTAACATTACACTATCATAACATGTCATTAACATTACACTATTATAACATTGTCATTAACATTACACTATCATAACATGTCATTAACATTACACTATCATAACATTGTCATTAACATTACACTATCATAACATGTCATTGACATTACACTATAATAACATGTCATTAACATTACACTAGCATAACATGTCATTAACATTACAGTAGAATAACATTGTCATTAACATTACACTATCATAACATGTCATTAACATTACACTATCATAACATGTCATTAACATTACACTATCATAACATTGTCAATAATATTACACTATAATAACATGTCATTAACATTACACTATCATAACATTGTCATTAACATTACACTATCATAACATGTCATTAACATTACACTATCATAACATTTCATTAACATTACACTATCATAACATGTCATTAACATTACACTATCATAACATTGTCATTAACATTACACTATCATAACATGTCATTGACATTACACTATCATAACATGTCATTAACATTACACTAGCATAACATGTCATTAACATTACACTAGCATAACATTGTCATTAACATTACACTATCATAACATGTCATTAACATTACACTATCATAACATGTCATTAACATTACACTATCATAACATTGTCAATAATATTACACTATCATAACATGTCATTAACATTACACTATCATAACATTGTCATTAACATTACACTATCATAACATGTCATTAACATTACACTATAATAACATTTCATTAACATTACACTATCATAACATGTCATTAACATTACACTATCATAACATTGTCATTAAGCGCTGCAGAGGGTGGTGAAAACCGCCCAACTCATCGTTGGACTACCCCTCCCTGCAATCAACACCACCCACCACAAACGGTGTCTGAGGAAGGCACAACAAATAGTGTAAAACCCTCTCAGCCCAACCATGGACTGTTAGCCCTCCTCCCCTCCAGGAGGCGCTATAGAAACCTTTGTTCCAAGTCAAGCAGCTTAGGAACAGCTTCTTCCCCTCAGCTGTCATCTCCCTGAACTCTGGACCACGAAGACAGCCCCTCCCCCTCTGCTGTCCCCCCCCTCTGCTGTCCCCCCCCTCTGCTGTCCCCCCCCATCTGCTGTCCCAACCCCCTGCTGCCCCCCCCCTCTGCTGCCCCCCCCCTCTGCTGTCCCCCCCCTCTGCTGTCCCCCCCCATCTGCTGTCCCCCCCCTCTGCTGCCCCCCCCCATCTGCTGCCACCCCTCTGCTGCCCCCCCCTTCTGCTGTCCCCCCTCTGCTTTCCCCCCCCATCTGCTGCCCCCCCCCCATCTGCTGTCCCCCCTCTGCTGTCCTCCCCTCTGCTGTCCTCCCCCTCTGCTGTCCCCCCTCTGCTGTCCTCCCCTCTGCTGTCCCCCCCCCTCTGCTGCCCCCCCCCCATCTGCTGCCACCCCTCTGCTAACACCCCTCTGCTGTCCCCCCCCTCTGCTGCCCCCCATCTCTGTCTCTACTATGGACCTCCTTTGAGTTAAAAGTATCTATCATTAGGAAACTTGTATCAATTCTGAAAAATTTAACAACTGAACTGTTCATTCTATTCACTATAAACGTATAGCTCGAGTAGACTGCTAACTTGGTTTTTGGTCCTGGTGCACCCTTGTCAGATGGACGGACGGATCCAGCACTGGATGATGTTGGGCAGGCTTTCAGGCTGTTGGGAGTCAGCCTGAGTGAACTGGAGGACTATGTTAACAACCTGGAGCCTGTGAGCTTTGCCCATCAGACGCCTCTGTTTCCAGTCACCAAGAACAATTTCCTGCAGTTTCCGCAGCCCGGAGCCCGAGATGCAGAGGAGAGGAAGGAGCACATTCCGGACTACCTGCCTCCACTGGTGTCCTTACAGGAGGGTAGGTCTTCCATCCGGTTTTCAAATGCCAACATCTTTATTTGGAAAGTTCAGTGGATCTTTACACTTTATGAACGAAATACTAGTATGAAAATACTCCCCTCTGTCGCATTTGGGAGAAATGATTATTCAACTATATAATATATCATTATTCTCAGGCTTTGGGACAACTGCTGTATTGTCAGAAGAAATATCTGAATGTTGTTCCGTATCTCAGTATTCATATCAAGGCCATGATATGAACTCAAAATATATGCACTCAAAGCAGTCATTTAAGTTGAAGCAAAGTGACAGTATTGTTGTGAATGCGCAATACTTTATCTTCATTTGTATCTTGCCAGAAACGTCACCTTATGTGGAATTTTAAGGTGCACATATCCCCCATGCATTGCATGGTTGGCCGGAAATCAGTGGTTAATCATTTAATCTCAACGACATGAACACCCTATATCAGACCGGTTACACATGACTCATCAGAATCAAGAAAATATACATTAGCTGATACCTGATAATAATTAGCCATTTGTGATGCTAATAATAACCATGTGCCATGTGTATTGTGTGTGTATAAAAGCAGACCAACACAGTGTGTCTACATCGCCTTTATAACAATGCTTTACTAATTAGTCTGTACATGGTGTGGCTGGTACAACACGCATATCTTCCAGGTCAATTTAAAGTGTCCCACAATGCTTGCTTGGTTACATTGAGTTGATTATCAACAACAAAGGCTCTAGTAACTATTGTTACTAGATCTCACTAGAAAAATGGTACAATCTACTCTAAAACATATATTCATGAAATGTTGTGTGACAGCGATATTGTTAGAATGCTTGCATCTCTTGATTCCCTCATGTTCATCTGTCTCTTGATTCTCTAATGTTCTTCTGTTCGTCACATGCAGAAGAAGAAGAGGAAGAGGTCCTTCCAGACATGGGCACCTCAGCCGAAGCCATGCAGGTGCCACTGGACGAGGAAGACGACGACATGGAGGAGGAGGAGGCGGTCAATGACGAGAACCACCCACTAAAGAGGCACCTGGACAGCCCCGACTCCGCCATGGGCATGATGCCCACCTCCAAGAGACCCCGCATGCAAACCGGCCTCAGCCCAGAGTGGGGGGCGGAGCCTCGGGAGCCCCTCACCTCCCTTAACCCCCAGCGCTTGCCCCCTGGTGTTCTCGCCTCTCACGACAGCATGGGCTCCCTGTCTCCCGAGACGCCCTCCGGTACCCCCACCTCCTTCAGACCCCTACCCGCCGCTCCCAGACACGCCGACCACAAGTCCCACAGCACACCGAGCAGGAAGCCGAAGGGGTCTTCCCCAGGTAGACAAAGGACTAAGTCCCCGAAGGGGGTCAACTCGGTGGCAATGGGGGGAAGCGCGATCTGCTCTCCAAAGTCTTCGAAGGAGCGAAAAAAGTCTCCGGGCAGGACCAAGAGCCCCAAGAGCCCAAAGGTCAGCTCCTCTAAAGTGCCTCAGCTGCCCATCAAGATAGAACCGGTGAACACACTGCCCCTGTTGGAGCTCAGCGAGACGATGGACAAGGAGAACGTACACCTGCACCCGATCGTGGATGACTGCGAGTTGGCGGACGGCAGCTTTGAGAACCTGGAGCCCGACGATCAGGCCATCGATGACTCCATAGACGCCGTCATCGCCCAAGCGTGCGCCGAGCGCGAGCCCGACCCATTTGCATTCTCCTCCGGCTCCGAGTCGGAGAGAGACGGCTTCTCCAGCCCCAGGAGGCTGACCATCATGGAGCCGTCCACCCCCAAACTCTTCATTGGAACCACTATCCCCGGCAAAGACGCCTCCACGCCGCTCCACCTCAACATGGGAGGCCCGGGGAACTGGACCATGGACGACTCCATCGACGAGGTTCTGCGTAAGGTCAACAAGGGTGGCCCAGCCGCCACCGTCCAGCCGAGCCTAGACTACATGTCGTCAGGGTCGCCCTCGCCACCCACGCCTGAGCCCGCTCTCCTCAAGGCCCTGGAGGAGAAGAACAACAAGGCGCTGCCAGGGCCGGCGCCGGGCGACCTCAAGAAGAAGCTGAAGAAGGAGCTGAAGACGAAGCTCAAGAAGAAGGAGAAGGACAAGCCCAAAGACAAGGAGCGGGCCAAGCTGAAGGAGAAAAGCAAAGACAAGAGCCGGGATAAGGGCAAAGAGTCGGCCAAGGAGGCCAAGCTGCCGTGGAAGGAGTTTGAGGCCAAGGACGAGGACCTATTCCAGCGGGACTTTGCTGTGGCCGAGATGCTGCCCGTCAAGCTGAAGTCCAAGGACGGCGACAGCGTGGGCCGCAAGGAGAAGGACAAACACAAGAAGAAGGACAAGGAGCGCAGCAAGAAGGACAAGGACAAGCGGGACAAGGGCAAGGATAAGGGGAAGGAGGACAGGCAGAAGCTGTCGGCCTTGGCACCGTTCGGGCTGGCCGACATGCCGGCCCTGTTCAGCCCCTCGGCCTGCCTGCGAATCCCGTCCATGCTGCCCCCCCTTCCCCCCATCCTGCAGGACAAGGAGTCCAAGGGCAAGGAGAAAGAGAAGAAGAAGGACAAGAAGGAGAAGAAGAAGAAGAAAGAGAAAGAGAAGGAGAAGGAGCGGGAGAAGGCCAAGGAAAAGGAGCGGGAGAAGGAGGAGAAGAAGAAGGAAAAAGAGAGGGAGAAGGAGAAGCGGGAAAAGGAGAAGGCCAAGGAGAGGATTCGATTGGAGAAGGTGACACGTCCTCCGTTTGCTGTTGGACCGTGTAGGGCGACCAATAACAATAACATTAATATGATCATATATTCTGTCTTGCTTCCCAGGTGAAAGTGGATATTCCAGCTTCTCTGCCTTCCCCAGTTATCCCCAGACTAACCCTCAGAGTGGGAGCTGGCCAGGACAAAATGTATGTATTCAATCAATCTCTATTAACAGTTTTGGCAAGGTCAAACATGCACATACGTACAGCATATGATCTCCTCCTATTCCTCATTCTTGTCTCTCTCTCTCTGTCCAACCGCCAGCGTCATCAGCAAGGTCGTCCCCAGCGCCGAGCCCAAGACGCCCGCTCCCAAGACCCCCGCTCCCAAGCCTGTCCCTGTGGCGCGGCCCAGGTCTCCCCCTCCGCCTCCCGCTCCCCCCGTTGTGGTTCCTCCGCCGACGCTCCCCCCCATCTCCCTGCTGGCCGCGGCCAGCTCCCTCAAGACGCCCGTGCGCAGCGTGGTGACCGAGACCGTCAGCACCTACGTGGTGAGAGCTCAGCTCAGCTCTGCTGCTGGGTGCCTTTTTTATTTTGAAGTGACGTTGACCACATGAACCAGATTATGGTTTTCCTTACTCTCGGTTCTTAAATGAGTCCAACAATTAAGGGGAACGTGCGTGCATGCATGCATGCTTGCAGAGCAAGCTACACCATCTCTTTGTTTATATAATAATACTATAATACTCTTCTGTATGATTGCCTTCTGAATGACTCTCGTGTGCTCAATAAATGGCAGCTCACGCATACAATTTGAAATCTTTTTTTTTACTCCAGATCCGAGACGAATGTGGTAACCAGATTTGGATCTGTCCTGGATGCAACAAGCCGGACGACGGTAGTCCGATGATCGGGTGTGATGGCTGCAATGACTGGTACCATTGGTAAGAGATGCACGTTTATATGAAATCGTATTTATATTAAATCATAATGCATTAATAGTTAATTCATAATGACTAGGATGCATTAATGAGGATCATATGAACTTTAGGATGTTGTGGTGTTTTTTTTTCGATTTCTGCTGCCGTTGCAGTGTTTTTGTACTTATGCCGCGTTCCAGACAACTCGTGAGTCGTATATTTCCGACTTGAAACTTTGGAGTTATGACCTCAAAGCATTCCAGGTGCATGACGCCAAATGTAAACAGAAAGCATGGCTGACCGTCACAAAGGTGGTGTTTCTTTTGCTGTACAGCCTCCGTGCAAACATAAATGAAACGTCACTTCTATACTTGGAAACGTATCTAAATAAATAATATTCACTAGCCTAATACAAATACAGACTAGTCTACAAACACATCCTACCCCTCTCCCCTATGGGTTTAAATGTACAGGAGAGGAAATAAATTTCATGACATTCAAAACAAAGTACATAAATAACTAGCATTACTCATAATATTGTTAGTATTATCCACCAGTGTTATGTGACGTCAGAAACTAAAGTCGGGGTACTCTGATTTGGTTCTCTTGAGTTCACGAGTAGGAAGTTTGACTTCAGGTGGCGTTCCATTGCCCTTTGTCCCAATGTAACCCCGGTCCTGTCCCCTGTGTTCCAGGCCGTGTGTGGGAATACTAGCCGCTCCACCCGAGGACCAGCAGTGGTTTTGTGTCAAATGTGCCAGCAAGAAAAAGGACAAAAAACACAAGAAACGAAAACACAAACTCCATTGAGACTATGCACATTTTGCGCTCGTGTATGTTTTACATTTATTTGGGGAAGGGGTACGGGGGTTTCAGGCTTTCCCCTGGCTGAAAGATCAATCCACTGTTCACTGTTGGCCTTGGTAAAATCGAACCAGCCGTTGAGTCGTCGATTCTGTGACTTTATATAAGAAAAGAAGAAGTAAGAGCTTAAACCAACTGTCATCCAACCCCTCTTGTCGATCTACCATCATTTGGTTCTTGTTTGTCTACACGACCCCCGACGTCTTCAGGAACATTGGGATACAACTTCGAGTCAGTGCAGTTTTGCTTGTTGAGGGAAAGCTGGGTTGTCTAAACTTGGCCAGTTTACTGAAAAAATAACCAAGAATGATCTACATAAAGTGCATTGTTATATATATATATATATTTATATATATATGATTTTGTTGTGTTAATGTTACCACAATAAAAGGATGGCAGCAAATTTCCACTTCAGTCCAACAATTACCTGCAGTATCATGAAATGGCACGTATAGAGAGAGAGAGAGAGAGAGAGTGTGTGTGTGTGTGTGTGTGTGTGTATAAAGGTGTAAATACTAACTTCAAAGCAAGTGCGATATTTGTTCTTCCGATTCTCACTTGTCCATTTTCAGATTATTTCAGATTTCTGTAATTCCTGTAAATCTTTGAAAATTGAAAGTTTTTATTTTTTCCTTTATATTAATTTGTTGCAGAGGTGTACTCTGGGTGTACTTGTAACATTATTAATTTAGCTGATATTTCAATATTAAAGCTCAACAGTCTGTACCTTCAGACTTGAACATGTGAATGTCTTTACCATAACAGCTTTCGAAAGATTTTTCTATACACATGTTATGTTTTTTTGTTTTTTTTTAATCTTTAGATCATACAATGCACTGTTCTGATTTATCACCGGTTTGTTCGGAGGGAATTATTTTGTTTTGTGAAAATACATCAGAAATCTTCCAACAAAGCCAGTTTCAGATCTCAAGTCTTGTCACACACTGTCAGAATGAACCTCAGATGGAAAACGGTTGGTCTTCTTGTATGCCGGGGAAGATTCTAAAATACAAATGGTTGCAATATAATCCTATAATATAATGGCTTACTCCATTAATTATTTGTATTCATGATTATTTTAATTGCTTAAATGATTATTCAGTTTATTGATTTTTTTATTTATCAGATTTTGATAAGCAATTTATGGTTTTAGTTACTTATTAAATAAAAATACTAAATTATCTTTTCATAGTTTCCGCAATGCATGTTTTTTTTAAATGGTTTTCAGATAATATAAATGTTTTTTCTTGGCTGCTTGTCAGACGAACCGTACAGTTGTATCATCTGCATTTCTCGTAATGGCCACGCGGTGTCAGTATTCATGCACGGAGAGTAAGTCTTGAAGGGGTCTCTTCAACAGACCAGAGACCGCAATGCTTTAGCATTGCACCTGTTAGTATTCAGTCAAACGTTATTATTATTAGAACAGTGAATGCTATTGAGGCTGGTCCTTTGAATGGCGACGTTTGTGTTGGTTTTATGCACCAGCACACCTGTCATTTGCCACTGTGAATTATTATCAATGATATATTTATGTATCACAAATAATTTGCCTATATAAGATATAAATAGTAAGAATTGGAGCTTAAATAACACGTCGAATTAAAAGGTTGTACAGCCTTTGTATAACACATCTTGCCTAAATGTAGCCTTTCTTGATGACTATCCTTGGTAAAATCTTCATGTGAAATGTTCACATACTAATGTTTTTGCTTTGTGTGTGTTTGCAACCGGCGACCAAATTCGTGATCTTTCGTGATCTTTAAAAAGACTTCCGATAATGTGACAACCAGACAAAGAGGAACTTGGAATTTCACTGCAGGCTATAAAAAAAAGAGGAAGAGACTATAGGCGTGCTTTGTCTTTTTCTAAGTCGCCTGATGACAAACCAACAAGTTCCACGCAGTGTTCTCTCGCTGCTCGCTTCAATCATGCCAAGTTTTGCATTTGCACACCTACTGAGCAGGGACTGTGTTCCTCCAAATCGACCATGTTATGTTGCAAAAAAACAAACTGAAACCAAATTCGTGTTCGTTCGTGCATGAACGTTACACTGGTGTGAGATGTCTTAAAAGGTCGCGGACATAGGAGAACCCTCCCCTTTCGTCTCTCACCCCCCGTCCGCTATATCCTTTCTCGCCTATCAATCACCGATACGCCGTCAGGACCAGTCACAGCTTATTACTAGCATCTGTTGGATCATAAATACCCCCCCCCCCCCCCACGAGGGTGGATTACACAACTCGGGCAAAGACAGGGCCCGGAAACGCTTGACATTAAAATGTATCTTTACTCCCATGGTCTAATTATAAACGTGTCAAGCTCTAGTTCGACTTCCGAACCGAAAATATGAATAATAATCAATGTTCATATGGCATGTGGCAATATGTTAAGTGTAACAATGTTTGTCGATGATCAACAAAAACATACCCTACATCTTTGAGTGCACATTTCTCATACGTGGTGGTGGTGGTGGTGTTGTTGTTGTTGTTGTTTTTGTTGTTTTTTGGTTTCTCAGAACAACACGGTGTTCACCACATGATCTGCTGGTGCGATGAATCCCGTGGGTCCCCCACAGTTAGCTGTAAAAGGAGAAAGCCGTCACTGTACACAGGCCACCTGCCGAGTTGTAAACATGTGGTGCCATTAGACTTTATCGCTCGACAAGCATGGGTGCTTCTTTTTAGGGCCCCAGACGCAGGCACCCCTTCACAGCAGAGAGGTGCACCGGCATGTGCCGAAATACTTTCAGTATTCCTTTCCTCTTTACAAAACAATCCTCCAACAAGTATAGGATTAGTGTAATATAGTTCTTAAGAGCGAGTTCACAGGAACATAGTATTAAGAACATTGGGAGATTCACCGTTAGGTGAACCGTTTACAGTTAGGGTCTAGATTGCATTTGGGACTAATGTCCTTCTGTACATAGTAGGTGTTTTTAAAACACATGGCAGGCGGGAAGGTGGATCGGAACAGCGTCAACGTTGGCCCAACGTTGGTGCTCTTCAGCCAGGCTAAGCCCCGGCCCATTGCAAAGAGCGGGATTTCAACATCAGCCTTTAAAATATTCATGTCGGTGGAAAGAGTCTGGGAGTCAGAGCCCGTAATGGAGGGGAATTTGTAGATGTGTGCTTACGTCACAGACGGGTAGAGAGGAATGCGACGACGTTGGTTTTTATTGTGCATTGTGCACAATTCAACAAGCAGTTCAACCCGCGTTGAACTGCCGCTCGGACCCATGTATTACAATTGACATACCAGACGCATGCTGGCACAGAGAAGACCATTATCTATCTGCTCCAGAGAATGTGTTTGCAGAATAGCACAAAACTGATTTAAGTGTAGAAGCCTTTTCTAAGCAATGCATACACACTTAGCACCATATATAAAGAGGTATACAGTAGATAGGTTCAATAAAGGGACACATATATGTACATACACGTATGTATATACATGTGCCTACATGATTAAGAGAAGAGTAAAGAATAAGGTATTACAGGTTTACAGTGTAATGCTTACCTCACCCTTTTTTTTTTAAACTTTCTCCTGAAAAGCGCCCAACCCCCCCACCAGACATACTACAGATACTACAGAGCAGCCAGTGGGTTGTGCTTGTTACTTGTCAGCACCTACTATTACACCCCCCATTGAACTGTGCACTCACCTTTCCATTCCCCCATCCACACCTCAGCCTTCTGGGCCATGGCCGGGTCACGCCAACAACCGGGTATTTTTCACATGGCTTCCCGGGATCCGTTTGGGAGGGACTTCAAGCGGTAACCTGTTACTACGCATGTAGAGGAGCTGGTTTTATGTCCAGTTCCTGACCCGGCAAGCCAGAGGTTGTTTACCAGCAAGACACACGTCAGCAGGACGTGTTAGTCGGGTTTAGGTTCAGGCCATCTGTGAACACACAAAACGTTCCAGCACACCAGCGCCTCTATGCTCTGCGGTGCCTCAGAAAAAAAAGCGGAATAGGCCAGAGGTGACTAGTGAACTTCTACCATGGCACCGTAGAGAGTGTCCTGACCCCCACTGCACAGGACAAGAAAGCCATCCAGAGGGTTGTGAGGACGGCAGAGAAGATCATCGGGTGTGCACTTCCATGCATTGAGGAGATCTATAGGTCCAGATGTCGGAAGAAGGCCATGTCCATCATAAAGGACTGCAACTACCCTGGGCACCATCTCTTCTCCCCCCTACTGTCTGGTCGCCGGTTGCGCAGCATCCGTACAGCAAGGACTACCAGGTTTAAGGATCGTTTTTATCCACAGGCAGTGCCCTACTGAACTGCTAGGAGTGCTGCCACTTTCACTTTCATAACCTTGTCATTAACATAACACTTACATACTTTGCTGGACTTTCTGGACTCATCATAGTCACTGCACTGTATTCATGATGCTGCTTCACTACTGGCACTTTAAATGCTTTTAAAGATTTTTGGAAAAAAAACTAAAAACATTCAACACATGTAAATATAATTTATCAGTCACTTTACTGTTCTTTTTTTGTTTATTTTTACTGTACATATTATTTTTATGGTATTGTTTTGGAGATGTATACTGCGTGGGGGAATGGGGAGTCAGCATTCCAATGTTCCTGTTGCAATTGGCCAATAAAAATATCTTGTATCTTGTATCTTGGATGTTTTCCATAGTGGCTGTGAGCCATTGTGGTCTTCTTCGCCAGCGGGTTACACAGGACAGCGGTGGTTTGTGCGAGGACTTTGATCAGCTTAGGAGAACCTTAAGCCCTAGACACTCATCAGGCTGCAAGGTGCACCAAAGATTTTGGCATTTCTTTGAACTCCACCATCCGAGGAACTCACCATCATCAGATTAACTCACCACCATCTGAGGAACTCACCACCATCCGATTAACTCACCACCATCTGAGGAACTGACCACCATCCGAGGAACTCACCACCTTCCAAGGAACTCACCACCATCCGATGAACTCACCATCATCCGAGGAACTCACCGTGATCAAAGGAACTCACCACCATCCGATGAACTCACCATCATCCGAGGAACTCACCATGTTTCATATAACTCACCACCATCTGATTAACTCACAATCATCCGAGAAACTGACCACTATCCGAGGAACTGACCACCTTCTAAGGAACTCACCACCATCTGATGAATTCACCATCATCCAAATAACTCACCGTGATCAAAGGAACTCACCACCATCCGATGAACTCACCATCATCAAAGGAACTCATCACCAGCTGAGGAACTCGCCACCATCCGATGAACTCACCATCATCCGGGGAACTCACCATGATTCATAGAACTCAACACCATCCGATTAACTGACCACCATCTGAGGAACTGACCACCATCCGAGGAACTCACCATCTTCTAAGGAACTCACCACCATCCGATGAACTCACCATCATCCGAGGAACTCACCGTGATCAAAGGAACTCATCACCAGCTGAGGAACTCGCCACCATCCGATTAACTCACCACCATCCAAATAACTCACCACCATTCGATTAACTCACCACCATTCAATGAACTCACCATCATCCGCAAAACTTGCAAATCATCCGATAAACTCGGCACCATCCCAGGAACTCACCACAACCCAAGGAAGTCACTGTCATCCAATCAACTCACCCCAATCCGATTCTTGGAGCCAATGTACGTGACAGCAGCACCCGCCCCTCTGTAAGTGCTGACAGACAGCCTATATTTATATTATTGTTTAGGCCGTGTGCTTGTCGTCTGCCTTCCATTTGAATTACCCTCCTCCATCACTGCAATGTCTTTTTGCTTCTTTTTTTTGTGTCTGGTTATATGAGGGCAAATGCAGGTATCACACACACACACACACACACACACACACACACACACACACACACACACACACACACACACACACACACACACACACACACACACACACACACACACACACACACACACACACACACACACACACACACACACACACACACACACACACACACACACAGAGGAGGAAGAAGAAGAAGAAGAGGAAGAAGAAAAAAAGGTGAAAAAAATAAAGGCCTTGTCTTTGTCTTGTCTTACCGCTAATGTTGTATTCCTCTAATGGAGCTGAACCCCTATTAGGGAACCGAGACAGCTCTCCCCCCAGGGGGTTTTAAGCAGAGGGTGAAGTGACAGCGGCCATTTAAACTGCTGGGCTAATGTTATTGTTGCAGCTTAACAGAAAATGATGGTAAACCTGCATGTGTACGAGTTGTAAGGAGGACATGTGTTGTATGGCGCTAAGCATCGGCCATAAACACTCCATGCCTCTGTGTCCTGTTCCTTCCCCCGGTTGCTCTGCCTAAAAAAGCAAATTAGATTTTTTTTCTTTTTTTCACTCTGATGTAAATCGGTGCTTCACAAAGCCTTTGATGAAACGGAAGGCTGTGCGCTTCAGCAATGTGCTTTGAATCTCGCTATCCGCGGGTCGCTTGTAGCTGTGGTTGCAGCGAAGGCTGGGGAAGACGTTTTCCTTTTCAGGAGAACCAGTTTGAATATTTTACATATGCAATGCATGCACAGACACATGTCACATTTTTGCAGTGCACAGCAGTAAAAACGAAATAAGGGTGGGTGGAAGGGCCCTGTGGCTTCACTACAAACGCCTTTAGTTCAAAAATCCGTCAGTCCAAAGTCACTGCAGGCCTTTTCCACAGCAGCACACATTGACCACGCCATAGGGTGACGGGCTCAACGCAACGGCCAGAGAGTCGTTATGTAATCGCCTGCTTGGAAGAAAAAAAAAACAAGAGCAGGCTGTCAACGATGGCTGCTCACAGACTCACCAGAAGGCTATCCTTGCCTCGTCTGTCTGCACGGGTACAATGGTGACATCAGAGGGAATACAGACGGATCTCTCTGCATTTCAGCGGATTAGAATCTAACTCTTGGGGCGGTGGGAATGGGACACATGCGGCCCTCCTGTCTGTCATGAGGCGATACAGTTAAGCCGCCTGCGGTACAATGCAGGACGACCACTCGAGATGGGACAGGTGTCGTCATACATGTCTGAGAAATCCTCAACCTGCTTAATAATATAACTCTATACCTATAATGGACCCAATGGACACAGCTTAACAACATAGCCCTTCCTGGTCACTGAAAAAACACACCATTGCCTTGCTGAATCTCTGCTCCTCTTTCTGTTTACAAGGGCCCATCGGGCTCACACCAAGCAAGTCAAATGACCGGGGTCTGTCGATGGGATCTCTTCTATGGCATGTACATATATTATATTCCACTATTTCCTTTTGTTGGCCCCGTCTCGATATAGCAAGCTTAAATAGCTCATGTCCATCTTCTGCAGGTTTTTTTCCACCCCGTTTGATAAGGGTGTCAATTAGTAGTAGGAGAGTGGTCCTGCTGTGGCCAGCTTTCCAGCCAGCGAACTGGGCCGCCGTGGCCACAGGCCCCACAATGCATTAGCACACGATGAGCTGTCAGAGAGGATTATTTCAGCCACGCCAGTCGAAGGGGGTGGGCGCCGCTCTGCTGCACTAAAGCGAGGAGAAAGAGAGGGGGGCGGGAGAGAGAGAGAGAGAGAGAGAGAGAGAGAGAGAGAGAGAGAGAGAGAGAGAGAGAGAGAGAGAGAGAGAGAGAGAGAGAGAGAGAGAGAGAGAGAGAGAGAGAGACTCACCAGAGCAACCAGGGAGATAAACACACAGTGG
This sequence comes from Muraenolepis orangiensis, assembly GCA_027704905.1. Lineage (NCBI taxonomy): Eukaryota > Metazoa > Chordata > Actinopteri > Gadiformes > Muraenolepididae > Muraenolepis > Muraenolepis orangiensis. The sequence goes on along the minus strand of CM051010.1, from coordinate 1,800,908 downwards.
ATAGAGAGAGAGGGTAAAAAGAAAGAAAGTGGTCATTGCACAAGGTGGATTTCTTTTTTTCTCTCCCGGAGCACCAATGTTGGAACACTCCTCAGAGCTGGCCCTGGTGCAGAGTTTGTACGCCAACAGCATGCGTTGTCCCCCCTCTGCGGCCGGGGGCTCTGTCAGCGACGAGGACCTGCCTGTAAGGTACGTCGTGGGGCAAGGCCCCTCATTCAAAAGAAATCTAGGGCGGGCTTTTGTGAACGCACAGCAGACTAACCGATGCCTCTTTGTGTGGAGGGTGAAAAAAAGGGATGTGCTGATGTCTTTCATTTGAAGAACTGTGCCACGGTTGGTGCTGCTGTGTGATGTGTTATTGTTTCCCTTTTGTCATGTGTGGCGTGTTCATATCTAGGAATATGAGAATGTTCTGAATACACATCAAGATCTTTGATAAATAAAGAGAATAATGGGTTAGTTGTGTGTGTTTCTGGGTGCTGTTTGTATTGGTTCAGTGTTTAAAAGACAATGGTGTTTGTTTTGACAAAAGATATATATATATATTTCACTCTAATATACCTGCTTTGTGTCTGTGTCCTCATCTTGTCCCACGTTGGAAACAAGCAAGCATGTACAAAAATAAAGAGTCTGTATGTCAATAATGCAGGGGTTCTTGTGAATAGGAAAAACATAACCCAATTGTGAAGAAATGCCATCTGAAATCGACCCATGCCTCAATATACACCAAAGTTAAATTGAAACAAGAGAACAATTTTTTTTATTAAAATCTGATATTTATTTATATTCAATTTTCAGGACACCGGTACAGAACTAGATTGTGTTAACGTGTGGTTCTTGTCAATACTCATCTGGACAAATTCCTCACACAAAGTTCCTACTCTCCATTTTGAAAGACCTGTACTTGGTCGCCATTCGGGGAACACTGTTGTGATACTGTCTTGAGAGCACCAAGTAAAAGCTATTATTTTCTAGATTCTAGGAGACATATCCACAAAATAAATGATGTAACCCAATTAGATTGCAGCTGCCCTATTTGTACATGACCTGTTTAGGGTCCTGTGTGTGTGTGTGTGTGTGTGTGTTTGTGTTAGAATATTGAGTGAATTGATTTGTCAGACTGCAGAGGAAAAAACCTTTGATGTCAACCACAAAAAAGCATGGTATGTGTGGGGAATTAGGATTGGATGATTGGATTACAATAGTTTTAATCTGAGATTAAGAACGACACTTGAGCGGTAAGGCATGGCAACAAGGCCCTAGACCCATTCTATCAACCACAACAACAAAACAATCTCTTTCAGAGATTCCACAGATATTCCAAACACTTGTGGTGAATGGGTGGACATAGTAGCATCCAAATTCCACAAAAGGCAAACGTGTGTGTGTGTTCCCACTAAATCAAAAGACCAAACAGTCTATTTACAAGGGTCCAGATCCTCTCATATCAAATGTATTCAATGAGATCCCCATGAGATCTAATTGACTCGAAGGGAATATGTGGATGCTTGAAAAGGGATGACACTCTTCTGTTTTTCCCCCTTTTTAATGAAACCTGATGCCCAAGGGAGGTTTACACTTCCCTATTATAGCTCTCTCTCTCTCTCGCTCTTAATCTTAAAGAGAATGGGTGTTACATACTGCGCTTGTTTGCACATAAAGCAAAATAGGTCACACACATCACATTATGCATTCAAACCTCTATAGAAGTCAGTTATAGCGGTAGTGTAAAGCTGCCTTGAGAGAATGCTATGGAGACGAGGATTAAGTCCCATTTTATACATGGGCTGCTTCTTAACACTGTTATGAATACTATTTTTAATGGTGCAGCTGCCAAACCAGAAATGACTGGTTTGATAATAAACAGTAGACTGAGGGGCTCAGTCTCTCTCTCGACCGAGTCTCGACAAGACTGCACCCCTATCACCCCCACCCCCCACACACAGACACACACATTTACACAATGTGGGAGAGGCCTCGCCCTGCAAGTCCAGCTCAACAAAAGAAGATAGGCTCCCCCTCCCCCATGTTCACAACAGCCATTATACAAAAGGTAACGTGGCCTTTGACCCCCCGCTGAAGTCGCCAAATAAACAACTGCATTTTAATGATGTCATACATAGACGTGCTAATGCAACCGCAATACAATATCGCGAGTACTATTACCCATGAGACCGTTTTCCTTCTTATTAGTTCGACATTAAAACGGCAGGCTCGAGTAAAATAGTGGGCTTGCAGGGCAACACAATTACCGTTCGTGACGTTTGTATTACTTTGGGGGTTTTGTGACGGCCGTCAAACGTTATATAAAAAGGCGCTATTCTGCGTTTTAATGCTCGGCTTGGGTCAATAATAAGTTCGGTATAGTATAAGGATATCTAATGAGAAAATAACACCCGACTATCTCAAAAAAATCACCGAGCAAGCTGTCACACCGTGGTTTTTTCCCAGACTTTGCGAGGAAAGACCACGCCTCTGCTGCGGCTCGGTGTGCGAAGTGACGCTATCTAAGACACATTTTGTATTTCAGTTGGGCGAGAGGAGAGCGAGAAAAGGGAGGAAGAACACGGCGAACGAACCGTTTTCGTATCGCGTGCGGTGTTAAAAGACGCCCCTCGTGCACCTGTTCCGTTCGGTCTCGCTCGTCTCGCAGTAGTTGAAAGTCTCTCGGTCGAGTGGGGGGATCACTGTTCATTGTCTCTGTCCACGGCGTTGTTTCGGTCATGACTTCGTCGTACGATTTGGATTTCCATCTGGCCGAAAGCCGGCTGATGAGCTCGGGGGGCGACACGATGTAAGTAACTTAAACTTTACACAAACGTAGCGATTATTAACCGCCCAAGTAATGCGCGGGGAGGCATAGCCGCCTCGAAAACCGAGCTCTAAGCTTCAGCCGGGGTACGGAGAGGCTAGCCTCGCTGCTCCAACACGGAGACGCCCGGCGCTACGCCCCGAGTCCATTACGACAACTTTACTCCATTAAAAACCACGATTACAGAACAAGAACGGACTATACACATGAACCACGTAACGTGGCCACTCTCCGTATGCATATATTGTCGGTTTTCTGCTGCTGTAGCAAGACCCGCCATTTACAAGGCCAAGTATCGGCTAGCAGCGTTGGAATAATACGATAGTCGAGTGACATGTGCTTCCGGAGACTACACGTTGCGGTATCATCGTGTTAAAAAAAAAAAGTACCGCGAACAACCTTTATACAACACTAAAAGTATTAACGGTTATCTCGTCGCTTACGCCGTTGTTTTAAGGTATTAGGTCACTAACTTTATTCCGGCTTAAAGTTTGAGCAACACAAGTTGATATCGACGTGCTGTCGATCGAAGGGGTATGTGGTAATAGTCTGGTCGTGGTCAATATGCTACGCTTCAAAGTGCAATGGGTAGCTAACGATGCATGGCCGTGTCTATAGTTATAGCATAAACTTTATTTTGCACCCCATATTATCTATACACCCGATCCTTACGCAAGTGTCGAGTTTGGATAAGTATAGTTAAACGACTACTCTAATTTTGAGGGGCCACGGTAAGGTTGCCTGGCGCGCCCCCCCCAGACCCTCCCTGATCATGTTAGCATTGTAGCTTCGCGCTAGCACTCTAGCTAGCTCACACACAGCATGAGCCCAGAGTTTATAGATGTTCACTAGCGCTCCATGTTGAACGAGTGCTCGCTCAGCGACAGAAACACGTGGCCGGTCCATTATTAACCCCGGTAATTAAGATCATATGACCGAGCCTATAACTACGTCCTCATGGCATAGCTTTCACATGACCCGTGACATATCATGGCCCTACCCGTTTTCATCATCTCAACTATGTACCCTTAAATAATGCATGTTTACACGTATTAAGGTCACGTTGATGCCTCCATTTTTGTACTTGCCCGTCACGTGAATTGTGTATAAACAATATTATAATGCTGTGCTGTATTTTGCCATGCTATATTTTGCCCCCAGTCACAATGTAATCCAAGTAATTCCTTAATCACCCCGTCCTTCCCCATATTACCTAAATGTGATCGTTGATCAATCATTCAAGCGATGTAACTCCAAAATGTAATTTGCGACCCCCCCCTCAGTTAGTATTTAAGTGCCTTAACAGTAGCATTAACACCCTAAACAAACTTCCAACAATCCAATCAGACCTAGAAGATGGACATCTGCTGTCCATATGCTGGGATGGTATCAAAAATACAAGTAACTATGCAGAGTTCATTATGGAAATATTGGCTTCAGAGACTGTGGTGGAAATTAGATCCGCCCTTAGTGAGCTGTGTTTGATTGATTTATCCCCTTATGGCCTGTGAGAGTGACTATCACGGCTTAAGAGTTATCCTGTAGCAACAAGCAGAGACATTGCATCGTACAAGATAAGCGTTGAGGTGATCCCTTTGTCGTGGAGGGAGAGCTGTTGATCTGTGGGAAGCGCGGCCTTTTGCCATCAGGTCCCAAGGCTGTGCTCACCAGCTGTTCTGTTATTTTCACTCGCTGTGACATGGTTGTGGGAAAGTGCCAACACAGACAGATGTTGAAGGCCAGGAGCAAGCAAGGGTCTCTGGTCTCTGGCATGTCACCTGTTTCATCTTGCTGCGAGCATGGCACAGGCCTTTCGTTAATTTACCACATGCCTAGTGCAACAACATACAGAATCGGTAGGAAGTTCAAAGTTGTGTCAGTGGTGCGGTTGAGCCAACAGTTGACAGGATGTTAGTTTTTGTTGCAGTGTTACACAAGAGTCGGGGTGTATTGCACAATTCGGCTGTAACAAAGGTCTTCTTCTGCAACCATCATCAACTTCTCACTTAATGTGCTCTCTTTGTAGTTTGTTGATGCACCCAATAATATAAATATTATTCTTAAACATTTTTTGTGTAGTATAAAGTATACAGTCTTCTTGTATTATTTATGTTTAATATTATTGCATTATTCTGGGCAGTGAAGGCCTACATTTGGCAAATGGCCCATTTTATATGCAGTTTATTCTTGCACAAGCCATCATACATGAATGATTGGTGAAACATGGTAAATATGTGCAATGTTTGCTATAAAATATGCTATTTTACAATTCAGCAATACAATTACCTTTCAGTATCTTGCAATGCTACCAGGCAACTACAGATTTTTAAGTTTGTTGTTGTTCAACGTTTCTGGGCTTAAGCCTAAGAAGGGCTTGTGTTGCTTCACATGATGTGGTTAATTCCGTGATGATGTGGTTAATTCCGTGATGGTGTGATCGACGTGGCAACCATATCTGTCACCCATACAAAGTGATGTCATGTAGTGCCGGGGTCGGCTGCAGTAGTAGATAAACTACATACTAAATTATGCGCCTCACAGAGAAAAGTAACCGTTCTCTTTTTGAATGGGGCTGTTGGGGAAACTCTGCAATAAACGCAATATTTTAGATAGTGTTGTAAGTAACATTTTATAATTCTTAAATCACGCACAAGAATATAAAGGCCAAATTTGGCTTGGGATAATGGTGAATCAATGCAATTAGCTCCCTCTTTCTAAAGAAAGCATGTGCTAATTGCTGCTTTTTAGTATGCGGTTTGTCTCTACATCTGAAGTGCCTGGTTGTGAATGCTTCTCCTGCCAAGGAGGGCCGCCTAAAGATTTGCATTCATGTTGTCACCAAGCGCTGTGGCAAGAGTTCATTTGGTTGTAATCGTGTAATGGAAATTTAACTATTCATTCACACTAGGTCATACTTGTGGAAGGCTCGTCCATATCTGCCAGGAACATTTGGCTTGATTATGGTGCTAATGGGACGTGCCTTGTCATCAGATGCTGGCTGTCTTTTAACACAGAGGCCATTCACAGGCTGATTGAACATGTCTGTCTCAATCAAAATAACAAAGGAACTATGCCACATTGAACCCATGTGGAGGGAATTTCTGGAGAAAAGCACCTTGATGTGTCCTTTTTCATGGGATTGTAATTTGTATTCCCATTTTTACTTTCCATTAAAATGGCTTGAAAAGCCACTGCTTTCGTTGGTATGTTTTATTCAGGCTATGACGACCGTAATCAACCATTTATCACGCTGAATCATTTTTCACATGCTAACCATCCATGTTCATGTGTCGTTTTTAAATCTACCAAAAACCATGAAAGCAATGTCCTGCCTGATGTAAATTGAGAGTCGGCTTTCGTCCATTAATGAAGAGGCATAGCGGTGCCTGTATGATTTCTCCTATAGATCTTTACACAACAGAAGTACTTTTAAATACAGCAACACAATAACTGTAGAATATACTGATATTTTTTACTTCCTTTTGTGAAGGCCGTGAATGACAAAATAAGGAATGTGACCACATTCATGGAGTGAGCATTAAGAGATTACCATCGGCCCTGCTGGTGGGTTGACAGTCTCCCCTTAGCGTTAGCGGGGGGTCACCACATGTTTTATTTTTGGTATAGAGACCGGCACCTTAAGGTTTCCCCCCAATGCTTAATGACATAATGTCATCCTGATTATATAAAGTTGTCACCCGGGCCTTTGGTGGCCACGGCTTGGTGCACATCTCCTAAGGTCAGGAAACCAATGGAACAGGCACATGGCCCTGATGCGTCATGTATTTTATAGGGTAGCACGACAGCAGGTATGCAACTGCGATGGCACCGAATTACTTGTCAGCTGCTCTGCAGTGTCTTGGAATGAGGCAGCCTGTCGTATCCAATAGCTGCTCTAGAAATGTTTGAAATTGACTTGCCCTCTGTTCCAATACTCCAACTTGAATCCTTGGAACACTGAAGAGTGTGCGTTCCTGTGCTTAAAGAAGCTATATGTAACTCATTTGCGCTACTATATCATTAATTACTGATACGTCATCAGAGGTTTAGGAATCATGCCAAGTCTAAATTCTGGCAACAATAGACAGTAGCGGCAATGCTACAAACCGTACGTTCTTTTGAAATGTCCATTCCGGGTCGGAACGTCAGTTTTTTTCTTTTGGTCTGTGTTTACTATTCTGCGAGTACCCTGGGTTGCCAGATATGAAACAAATTGGCACACAAGCACAGCGTGCTGCTGCCATGGAAGCAAGCAAACAAACTGGATCAGCAGAGAATTTACCACATTCTACCAGAACGAAAAAAGCCTCCAGGGCTCCAGAGTGTGACCAGAAATCTATCAAGTGCGACAAAATATTTTCGTTGGTTGCACCGGTGCGCCTGACATTTAGCAGGTCTGTATGTGTGAATAGATGCCCTTCCACCGTGGTCTGAAGACCCGCAAAGATAGACCAATTAGTCCTCTGACATATGAGAAAGTGACGGCTTTTGCATGTCATTTTTGTGCATGTCTATTAGTGTTGTCGCTGCTACCAGTGTTACATGGTGCAGTAACGGTTGTATTTTTTCCACACTGTCCTGTATGGGTTCCTTGTCTTGTGCTACTTCCGGTGCATGGATGTGTGAGGCCCTCTAAGCATTGGCCGGCAATTAATAAATTCACACTTTAAATACAAATATGAAACATTTTATCAGAATATATACCACTATATTCATTTATTTTCATATAATATCAATTTATTTCATTAAATATATATATTTTTTAAATGTCAATCATCCTTTGGTTGTTTTTTTTAATTCCGATATTGGAGCAGTGTTCCAACAACGTAGCAATTTAACACATTCCGTCCAGTGTGAGAATCAGCAGGACTGACTGAGACAGACTTTAAAGTACCTGGTTGTTATATGTATTACATGTTCTAGGGTTCTCTCCAGGAAGCACAATGTGTAAACCCCTTTATTTTGTCTTCACAAACTTCTAGGCTGTACTGAATGATGTCTGAGAAATCCTAGGCAGTATTCAATTGTAGACGACCCTCTCGCAGTACCCATTTTAAACACATGTCATACATATAGCCCCTTTAACATTAGTTAAGTGCATTTAGCGCAAAGCTAGTGCTTATGAACTTTGGAGTGGTAACGCATACACGCCTTTTAATGTTTTACTGGGTGTGATGGCAATATAAAAAATGTTGAATTATGAGAGCCTTGTCTTTGCACATTTTTTGTTGTCCCTGGCTTCGTATGCAGTGGCGCGTAAGCTCCATGTAAGTAATAAATGATTGAGACGTTGTAATGGATTTCTCTTCCCTCTAATGAATTATTAGCACAACTATTATTATTTTTTTGAGTCTTGTGCCTTGCCCGCCGAGAGGTTGTGTCCCCGGCTTCTTGGCAAAATGGCGTCAAGAGAACCCGGGGCATGACTGGTTAAATGGTGTCGCGTACCACGCTGTCGTGGCCCTGGTAGATGCAGCCTTCAGCATGTTCCAAAGCAACCCTCTGACTTAGCCCATTGTACTGCAGAGGGAACGGTGAATAGCGTTCTCCAGCAGGGGGGAACAATATGCAATTGTTCCCCCCGCTGTGGCAAAGACGCTGTAGGTTACTCCCTGTACCATCGCCAAAATGTCGGAGGAGGAGACGGACCGCGGATGCCTCGTCTGCTAAACCAAAGAATCTTCCAGGTTTAAAGCTCAACCCCCGCTGTTCTCCATAGCTGTTGAGAGGGGGTGGGGGGGGCAACAGCCCCCTAGTTTTATTGTTTGTTGCTGTTTTTTACTGACTGACTGACGGAAAGGACAAGTTGCAATTGCAACAAAATACAAATCTCTATAAAGAAGTGTGGAGTGTTGGATTACCGCTGCCCAAGTGTTGGAAGCGTGACCCTTCAGTATGTCCTTTAAATCCTTAAAGGAGTTTGGCGTTTCTGCCGAACGCTTGGGCTCAATTTGCAAGAGGTGGATGGCTCGTGTCCAAAGGTCTGCATGCTGTTTATTCACTTCCTTTATTTAGTTATCTCTGGTCAGTATTATTAATAATTTTTTACTTGTACATCCTACTACAAGAATACAAAAAAATATGTAATGGGTGTGAGTGTGTCTGCGTGAGGTCTTGTGATCCTCTGCTTTGGTTGCACTGTGTCTGTACTGCCCTTTAATTCATGTAACCCTTCCACCCCGACAACTGTGGTAGGGCACTGAGCTGTTGGTCCTGTCTCTTGCACCTAGATGTCTGCGGGGCCATAGACTAACTGTAGTCATGATCTTGTTTCCACCTCTCCCATGGGGGGCATTTCTTGATGGAAGATGGCGGCACGGAGTGTGACACTTGTCTCTGTCGCAAACATTTTTTGCTAGCCACCTCAGACGCCTTGATCGTTTGTCAATATGCGGTTTGAGTATGCGATTCAAAATTGCCATGTGGCCTTCCTTAAGAAATGACTCAATTTGCTTTAGAGTCCCATTCGATGTCTTTTGCGGCTTGATGGCTTCCATGTTTCAAACAATTGCTAGATGAACTGTCATGTAATGCTTTGTTTTTAGAACAGTTTAGTCATGAACTCACTAGCTAATCCACAATGTGTCTGGATTCTTAATTTGCATTTAGTATTGCTATAGAGAATGTGACTGTTTGTAATTCTAATCCATTTACCAAAGTGTGGAAATGTATGGCTGTGGATTGGTGTCACTTCTGTTGAAGTGGCCCCTGATTAAATGTCCCTCATGGTTACATTTTTACAAACTTATAACTCAAGTCATTTTGCTTACTTAATCTACACCATTTATTTGTAGTCGGGGTGAGCACCTAAACTTAAATTTATATCTGCATCCATTTGAACTAATTGTAACTGCCAATAATTGACCCAATAGGGAAGAGCCAGCCAGGGAGAACTCGCCCCATTGGTTCTTGGCGGTGTGTATGACTATGAATCAAATTAATGGACATCAGTGTCTACACAAACCAACACTAGACACTCTTAATATTGATGTTGTCGGGACAGCAAATATTGTAGTAGGACTACTCTAATGGCCACAGAACAGTAAAATAAGGCTTGGGAGAGGTGCATAGCTTAACGCACTGCTGGGTTCTATTCCAATATTGGATTTGTCAATGAATGAGTTGATTTAGAACGTGTTTGGCTAGAAACTGGGATTGTTCTACGTTGGTTGTCAGTGTGGGTTGGGCTTATTGGACTGCATACTATTTTATACCTATTTTTAAGTATTACATGTTAAATACTGATGGCGAACATATTGTATCGACAATATATACACAAATAACAGCATTTATATAAAATTACCATTAATTCTAAACCATTAACCTGTTGGTCTTGTTTTACTTTGGTATATAAATGTAATTTTGTATACCAAAGTGGGGGGGGGGGGGGGGTGTTGCTGTGCAGGTGATTTGTCATCACCTGTCATTTCAGTTCAGAAATCCATCTCTGTTCTGTGGCGCGTCTCCAGTGGGTTGATGGAGTCCGAGCCCAACAGGAAGAGTTATTGTCATTAGAGGGGTCACGTCGAGGAATACTAATCCCAGGCGCGCTCCATGTTCTTGTGTCCGCTCAGCAACGGCAACGGAAGCAAGATGAACGGCTCCATGGAGCACCTGGACCAGCCGGACCCCGACTCCATCAAGATGTTTGTCGGCCAGATCCCGCGCTCCTGGTCAGAAACTGAGCTTAAGGAGCTGTTTGAGCCCTTTGGCGCCGTGCACCAGATCAACATCCTCCGTGACCGCACCCAGAACCCCCCTCAGAGCAAAGGTACGTCACACAACGGTTGCCAGTTGGCCGTCTGACTCACTCCATTTTGTTTCAGATGGCGACGCAACAGAGGTCTGGTAGAATACTGAAACAAAGAAATTTAGAATTTTAGTCTTCACCTTCTATAGGTTTGTTTGATGCTGGGTGTACGATAAGTTGCATTATTATTATATACTGCGCTGTTAAACTTCGACACAATGTCCCCAGGCGAGACAAGGCCCTGCCTGTGTGCACATGCAATACGGCTTGGTTTAACGGACAGAGATGAGCCTCTCGCCTTTTCGGCAGGGTGCAAAATGGTAGTGTTTCGTATAACCTCCCATTATGGAAATGCTTTTATTGTTGCCCTGCCACACTGCTGGCCGAGTGGCCTTGTATAAGCGTGTGTGCGCGAGAGTGTTACTCGTCTGCAATTTTCCATTAAGACATCCATCGGTGCACTCACCTTTAGGAAGAGTGCTTGAGTCGAGCGATTCGGTTTAGGCTGCAATTAGGGGAGACGGTGAAGTGGAAGCCGCCGAGTGCAGAGAGGTACAGTCTCTCAGCCTCTGATGACACACAATACGGGCTGAACAAAGTGACGAGCAGCCCCCGTTACCGCTCGGCGTCTAGCACGGCCTGGGCATTTCACTTCTTTCTATTCTGTGCTGAGATGACCCTGCTGTGGTTTAATCCACCCTTTGGGTTTGATGTGGGGCCCCGCTTTGATGTATCGGGTCTATCTGTGCCGGTGTACAGCAAAGCGGAAAAAGGAGAAGTGGGAGCCTCACTGGGATTTAGTCAGGTAGGCCATGCGTGTCTGTGGACCGTAGCGGCCTAACCGTGTGTGTGCGCGTGCGTGTGTGCGTGCGTGTGTGTTTCAAAGGCTCCCTTATAGCAGAGAGCCCTCCCCTCTTCCTCGCCCGCAGTGTCAGCTGTGATGGCCTATTGACATGTTAATGCCATGTTAATGTATTCCAACTGATGATCTAGCCTGATCACTGAAAGCCTTTTGGCTCGCCGGCCTGTATGAGGTGACTACATACAGGCCCATCCTGCTACCCCATGCAATGCTGCTGAGTAACCTCACCAACCGTGTGACCTGGGGGCACTTCTCTCCTTTTAGAGAAGAATTGCCCCCTGGCCTCCACTTTGTTTGCACATGAAACAAAAACAGCCTTCACGCCCCCTCTCTCCCCCATGCCCTCCATCTTGTTTTTGTTTTGACTAATGGTGTCGAAAATCACTGTAATCCCACTTCCATTTTGGTTGGTTGCCTGTGGGATTTCTATCTTCCATTTTTTTTAATATATTTTTTAGGTCATATCTACTGCAGGTTATGGAAAAAAACCCCACATCTGATAACCGTTGCTCTGAGTGAAGCTGAGGCAGGGCTAGGAAGCTGAGGGGAGAGAGAGTGAGCGAGACGATGCATATTATAGTTCAACAGTACGCCCCCCCACCCCCAGCCTGGGAGCGCCAGTAACGGCATAATACACACTATGTAGGTCAGAGACGCTGCAGCACCGTTCCACTTCCCCTGGCCCTCTGAAACTGACGGGCTGGAATGCCACTAGCGCTCTGCTGGGACGGGAGGATGAGAGGCTTTATTTCTCTCTGTCCCTCTAACCCCCACTCCCTCCCCTCCACCCCCCCCCTTCCTGCTCTTCTTTTCTCCATCTCCCCTCCCCCATTGCCTAACCCGACCACTCTCTCTCTCTCTCTCTCTCTCTTCCTTCCTGCCACTCTTTGTGCAATTTCCATGATTCCCATGCGTGGGAGTGTATGGGGGTTGGTAAAAATGGTGCGTGTGTCATTTCAAATGTGCGACTTGTGTAACACAGGGGGCTCTTTGCCCCCTTTGCCTGCCCCCCGGGGACCAGAGACTCTATGGAGCCCCCCCCCCCTGCTGGATGGCCGTCCAATCTTGTGGTTTACGCTAGCCTGTGTCACTGCGCATCTTGTTATCTCCTTTTCCCGGCCTGAGCGACGCCGTAGTTCTACGGCATGCTAAGAATACCCAGTCACATGTGCCCTACCATGTGACAGCTGCTGAACAGGCTTTTGCCGTTTGGTGTGCGGTCTTGGTTCTCACTTTGCCCGCTTCTTGCTTTTCCGCCACGGTGTAACCCCCGCCCCCTTTTAAGTCTGTTTTTCTTTTGTTTTCAGGGTGCTGTTTTGTAACCTTTTACACAAGAAAAGCAGCACTGGAGGCCCAGAATGCACTGAACAACATAAAGACTTTAAGCGGGGTGAGTTGGCACAGTTTGGGCTGCGTACGATGCTCGGATACACATACATGTATACATCCATACAGGTTACGTTGACACTCGTGTGAGAAGAGGCTGTGTTGGGCAGGCTACCAGTGTGGTCTGTCCAGTGCGAGGTCCTCCTAGTTCCTCACCTGATTTATCTATAGGGTAAAGCTCAGTCAACCGTAATAAGTGCAGTAGCTTGTTAAACCTTCAACATCTACCCTGCTGATTGCTCGTTTGAAGTCACTCCTTCCAATCAATTAAATCCATACTTAAACCCCTTAACCCCTCAATAAAATCAACCGTCCACACTATTGGAAATAACCATTGTATGCGATGGTGCTAGTAGAATTGAACCTGGCTGATGAATGAGTGTAGTGGACTGTACTTAAAGAACTACTTTCTCTTGTACACCATCAATCAGATCCTTCGTTTCTAAATAAAGTGCAGTGCGACGGCTCTGCTTTTCCAACTGGAAGCCATGCAGTTAACTGGCATTGACTGTGGTTCGCGAGTTTGGTCTGTGCATCAGTGGGGAGGCTTGTGTTCCTGCTTCTTTGCCGTCTGTGCCTCCTCCTCCTTGGCCAGTGATGCCAGCCAGTAACCACACGGAGCTGGCCATCTGTCCATTTCTCTTTTTAAAATATGAACAGGAGAAAGAAAACCCTGATTTTAAACCATAGATTTAGATGGACTCCAGATCAATTCGAAGTCTCTTTAATTCTGCTGCTTGTCACGGAAGAATGTACTAGAAATGCATAGAAGCATATACCACCAAATCTCATATCTTAATGAGGCTGGTTTTGAGGAAAAGCCTGTGGAACAACTTTATCAAAGCACCAAAGGGGTGAGATTCAAAAACTTGAGTGAGAACTTTTTTATGTTATCTGGCCACAAAGACGTGTTACACCTTGTTCTTGTTAGTCTGATTTATTATCATTTATTTTCTCATCAAAAATGAGGGTTTATATATTTGTGTAAAATTGGAGCAACTTAAGAGGATAAGTGTACCAGGTTTATGGAACGACTAGCCGTTGGAAATCATGCTAGCTTAATTGGTTCCCCCCTTTTTAGATTACTCTTTTAAAAAAAAAAATGTATTTATCTCCTTGGTAAGAAAAGTACCCTGTAAATATATGTATTATTATCAAGAATACATTGTGAATAGCCAAAGTGATTATAGATTACAGGCCCCAACTGACATGAAACAAGATGCTTGAGATCTTCTTGACCTTGGGTGCTTTCTCTTACGGATGTGAGGCAGTAAAGGCTAGTGGGTGTTGGACTCCCAGCCTAAAGGTTCTTTGTTCCTGCCCCAATGTTTGCTGTCTAGCTGTAGCCATCCTCACACAAGACAGCTTAGTCCTACCTGCTCATTAATGACGTGTGTCTAAAATTAGAAAATAGTTTGTCATCACGGTCTATAGAAAATAATTGAAAAGGATCTGCTGAATAAATGGAACACCTTCAGTGCAAGAGCCAAAAGCAGGAGGTAGCCGGGATTCTGCTGTCAGCCTCACAAGAGGCGCCTACATTGCTGATGATGGTCATGGTCTGAACTCTCAATTATTGACTGGCGCCGTGTTAACCGTCCCTTCTGCCCTGTCTGTCAGATGCATCATCCGATCCAGATGAAGCCCGCCGACAGCGAGAAAACAAACGGTGAGTGACGGCATCGCAGATGGCTCGTGACACCGACCAAAGTGTTTGTCAACACGCAGAACAGCGAGGATATCCAACTTGCATTGCTGTAGGAATATGTATTTGACCAAGTAGGAGATTGTCAAATAGCAAAAGGCAGGGCGTGAACAATAGGGCGTTGGTTTTATGATTCAATGCCCAAGCAAGATGTGGTCCGGCAAATAACGCGCATTTTCAATATTCCCCATTGGATGCTTAGAGTATCATAATGGGATTTGAAAGGCACCGTGGTAAGCAAGGACAGAGGGTATAGTGGGAGAGCCAAATGGATGGTAACCTAGTTATCCGTCTATGGAGAGAACTAGGGACTATAAGCAGATGACGCCATTAGGCAGAGCTTTAAAGAACAAGCTGGCACCTCGGGCACGAGCCAAAATATGTGACACCAAGACGAGCTATTGAATGTGAGATTGCTTGATGGAAGCTCCAGCACCTGATGTAATTAGCACCTTCATCGCGCTGTAATTGGTGTGGCCGTCACTCAGTTTCTTTCCTGTTTCCGTCCCCCTTTTTTCTCCATCTTTCTCTCTCCCCGCCCTCCGCCGCCACAGCGGTGGAAGACAGGAAGCTCTTCATCGGAATGGTCTCAAAGAAGTACGGGGAGAATGAGGTCCGGATGATGTTCTCGTCTTTCGGACAGATCGAGGAGTGTCGAATTCTCCGGGGACCAGATGGTCTGAGCAGAGGTGGGTGTGATCTCAATGCAGCCCCCCTCCCCTCCCTCCCTCCCACTCATTCACTTTGCCTCATCACCCACCCACCCACCCTACACTCTCACCCAGTACATTTATCCCACATGCTACGCTCCCATTCCACCTTTTCTTCTCTGTAGATCCGCCAAGCCTCCCTCCCCCCTCCGCCCCACCACCTGTTAAACCTCACATTCAAGTGCTAATACACCTCTGTTCGGCGCCCACTCTTCATCCAGTCCCTCTCTGTCCTCCTCCGCCACCACCATCACCGCCCCCATCTCACTGTCTCACTTGCCTCCACGTCTCAAGAGTGGGAGTAGGAGGTGGGTGGGAAATAAGGGAGGGGGGGGGGGGGCACTGCACTGCACTTGCCGCCCGGAACAATGGGCCGTTGCCGTGGCAACCGCTGGCTGCTGTGTTTCCGTGGGCTCAGCTGGCAGGCAGTCGCAGCTCGACTCAGCCTTGCCTCTTCCGCCCCCCCTCCATCACACTCCACACAGGCTAGAATTAGCTCGCCGCCATGTAATCCGGCTTGCCATCGTCTCTGCCACAACGGACGGCTAACCGTGGCGAGTACTGCACAGCTGTGTGTCTGTATGTAAAGAAAAGCAAAAATACGAAACGCCAAAACATATCAACCGCCCACACGGCAGTCCTGAGGGCTGGCGTAACAATGAGCCTTCTCTTCCTAGTGCTTCTGCATGTGATGTAACCACACATGAAGCGAAGCACACAGCATACAAAAGTACCCATTGTTATTAGGAAATCAATGTCTTTCAGCCCATTCAAGAAGCCTTTCCGTGTGTTATATGTGTTATGTGTGTGTGTATGTGTTTTTTTTTATGTGTACATAATCACATTGTTTGAGCGCCCACAAGCCTTTTTTTTTTATCCGGGTGGTGATTAAATCTGTCTCTCACTGTGCTCATGTGACTTGTGTTCTTCTTGTTGTGTTCTTTCTCCATGTGCTAACCAGCCAGGACGGGCTCTGTGTGCTTGGGAGTCGCCATTCTCTGTACAATGTGTTATTTGGGGTTCATAACGAGTTGTCCAAACCTTTTTGTCTTGTGTTGTTTTCTTCTTGTCTCTCCCTCCCTCCCTCCCTCCCTCCTCTCCCCTCTCCTATTGTCTCCCCCTCCCCTACAGGCTGTGCGTTTGTCACATTTGCTACCAGGTCAATGGCACAGAATGCAATCAAAACCATGCATCACTCTCAGACCATGGAGGTACTGTACCCCTTAGCACCTATTTCTCATCTCCCCTCCTCCCACGTACATTACGCTGCCCCCTTGTGTTGGAAACATGAACAACGTCACCAAAAAGCAGAAGGCATTCGTTCCCAGGCAGAGCATGAGTCATTCCAAGTGTCTCTCTCTCTCTCTCTCTCTCTCTCTCGCGCTCACTCAATATAAGTGTTAGAACGGTGTTCTCGTATGCGGAATACTCGTTTTCAAATACATGGGTCTCGCACCGTAACTTCAACAAAGAGGACACCAGTGCAGATGGCGTCTTATCAGAGTCACATGCGCCTCAGCGTGCCGGCGTCACATGACCCTCGCCACTGCCGCCTACTAACCAACCCACCTTCTCTTTCAAAGTGAAAAGGGACAACCTCGTCGTATTTAGGTTATGGAAAACATTAGCCTGGATCGCCCTACTTTCCTTCCCGCAATAACCCAGCCCCTGTCCCTGCCGATCTCGTAGAGTCTTTGAGGAAGTGGAGCAGGAGTAATTTGACAGAGAGCAGGTCAAGAGGGTCCCTAGTGAACTACCCGACCAAGTCTAATTAGGTGCCCAAACCAAATATAACACTCTGTCTTCGCAGGTTAAAAACAGGCCCTCAGTGGTGCTGGCACCCATTTTATTTTCTTTCTCCACCCTCCCCGCCCCCCACGTTGCCCTGCTGTATCCTTGATGCAGTGGGTGGTGCTACTGGTGCCGAAGCCATTTTCCCTGTCAAGCCTGGTCCCTGTCTGACTCTCGACTCACTATACTCCACCGCATGTCTGTTGTGCGTCTGTCTGTTGTTGTGACAAAGTCCCATACTATTGAGTTGTGTTTTGGTGTTGTCCGTTAATGTCGGTTCCCCGTTTAGTGTCTGTTGCCGCGTTTACATTCCATCCAGAATTTCACCTCATCCGCTTGTGTTTGAACGTGGTTCTCTTTCTTTCTTGCTCTCTCTCTGAGCCAACTATAAGCTTCCCTGTGCTGTTGGAATGTGGCCTGGCTTAGGCTGTGCATGACGGTTGTCATTTGTATTGTCCTTCAGCTTGTCCTTCAAGTACAAACGCAACACACGTTAAAGACGCAGACAGAGTAAACCCTGCTTGTCTTTAGACATAGCTGATCGCTACCTTTTTTTATTTTCTCATTTGTTAAAAAAAGACTCACAGCCCCTCCCTTGCATATTGCCATCTGTCCTTGCTATACAGTGACTGAATCTTGTCACATGTGTCTGTGTTGGGAGGGTGTCTCTGAAATGCCTCTGTGCTTGCTGCCTGTAGGGCTGCACCTCTCCCATGGTGGCGAAGTTTGCCGACACTCAGAGGGATAAGGAGCAGAGGCGTCTGCAGCAGCAGCTTGCCCAGCAAATCCAGCAGCTCAACAGCGCCTCCACCTGGGGAAACCTGGCCGGCTTGGGAGGGCTCACGCCACAGTATCTGGCCGTAAGTGTCTCGATCTCCTAAGGCACTCGTGCCCACTGCGACCCTTTACCCTAGGTTATGTAATCATTTAAATAGAACCCTGTCAACATGTCTGCTTCTCTTCCACACACAGTTGCTCCAGCAGGCGACATCTGCCGGAACTGCTCAAAGCAGCTTCAGCGGCCTCCAGCGACTAGGAGGTAAGTCTTCCGGTTGTCAAGGCAACCCTCTTACGTGATCCTATTATTAGCATTGGTTTCGCTGTTATTATGAAGACTGAGAAATGCAAGCCCACAAGGTTTCATCGCTGCCAGATCGCCTTGCCACATAATGAGCTCGTCAACACATGAATCAATGTTACTATTTTAAGGCTTCGCGCTCCACTCGGGAGGAACGGTGGTTGCTCCAACATGGCTTTATTAAATTACTCCGTTAATGAAGCGGAAGAGTGTTTTAACGTGAAGAAATATGTGAGCAAGAGGGAGGGAACATAATGCCCTGCTTTAGCGGCATTACTGCGACGTATTTATGGTGTCTTGGTGCTTAAACCTTTTCAATTTCTTAAAGCTCGGAGCCGCAATTTCTAGATTTGTCCTTTTTTTTTTTCTCATCCTGAAGCGTAATTGAATGGATGCCATTTGTATTGCTATTCATGCTCTTGTTGTAAGCTTCAGTCCGTCATGTTGGCGTGTGTTTGTGCGTCTTGAACAAAGTGTCCTTGTTGGATGTAGTGGTCGTGATTTTAACGGCAATGTGAGAAGGAAGGCTGGGGAGGCTTTTTTGTTTTTGGGTCGTTCTCTTCCCCATCATTACAGCAGTTGCACCAGGCCCTTATTCGGCTAAGATGGAAAGGGACTATTATGTCTGCTGTTGGCAGTGAGTGGGCAGCATGTCTGGAGAGCTAATTGAAATAAAGCAATTACCCCCCCACCACGCCACTCCTCCTCCCTAGTAGGCATTCAGTTAATAAGGGGGGGCTACTGTGAAGTGAAACGGGATGAGGGTGTGGCATGAACACTACCGCCATGGCAGGGTCTGGCTGGTCCATATTCCATCCATGGCAGGGTCTGGCTGGTCCATATTCCATCCATGGCAGGGTCTGGCTTGTCCATATTCCATCCATGGCAGTGTCTGCCCCGTCCATATTCCATCCATAGCAGGGTTCTTCTTCCCCTACAGTCCATCCATGGTCAGGCTGGTCCATATTCCATCCATGGCATGGTCAGACTGTTCTATAATCCATCCATGGCATGGTCAGGCCGGTCCATAATCCATCCATGGTAGGGTCAGGCCGGTCCATATTCCATCCATGGCAGTGTCTGGCTGGTCCATATTCCATCCAAGGCAGGGTCAGGCTGGTCCATACATTCAATACTCTGGGTCCTTAGCTCCAGTGTGTCTCCGTCCCCAGGTGTCAACCATCTGCAGCTGCAGAACCTGGCCACGCTGGCTGCAGCAGCGGCTGCAGCCCAGACCTCTGGCTCCCACTCCTCCGCCAGTGCCCTGTCGGCCACAGGTAGAGCCCTCGCTGCTCTGGCTAGCCCTGGTAATCCAGCACTGATATGTAATGCTGACATCTGGCCTCAAGCGCGCTGCTAATGTCTTGGTTGTCATTGAAGTCATCCACGTTGGTCAGTCATACCTCTGGGCCATCTTATGATGGGGACGTTGCGAGGATACTGACGTTTTCCGTAAAATTACAAAACCGTGTCTGGTTTCTATCCCCAGTTGACTTTTGTTTGGTAATATTATTGTGTTGCTGGACAATGCACACTCAAAACAATCGCCAAATACAGTTTTAGTCAGTTTTTCAGTATGAGCCATGTAGCGGCTGGCCATAATGGAGCAGAATGGAAAACCACACTAATTTAAGCTAAAACTTAAACTATTAAGCAAGCTGCAGACTGTTCTTGTCCAGTATTGATTCAACATGGATTTTCCCATGTGTAAATAGCAAAGCATTGTATGACTGCATGTTATTTCAAGTGGAGGTGATACTGGGATTCCATCAGTTGTATTGTTCTGGACATTGTCTGATGCCTGGATAACGGGAGGGTCACTTGATTGACACATTGAGGCGGGTTAGAAATTAACTAAAATGAAGGCACTTGGCGTTGACTGATGCCATTATTCACTACGGCCCCTTTAAAAACCAAACTCAGTTATTTTCTAAAACCTCTCGACATCTAATTGAGGCGGTGCTTCCGACCTCTGAACGCCTCATTCGGAATCACATCTCCACCTTGCATCCCTCGATGCGGCAGCCATCTTGCTATCTGAGGTTTGATTCCCAGCCATCCGTCATCCACTTTGTGAGTTATAATCGCCTTAATAAAGCTTTTTACGAGGACCCCCTCTACTGGCTGTAAATATACATTGGCTCCATCTGTCTGCGTTAAGCATATTGCCACTGTGGTAATGGCCTCCTCTCCTCATTAACTGACAGATTGTTGAGCCGTCCCACTGCTGTGTGTCATCGCCATCCTGCCCTCCCTCCCTCCCTCACTCCCTCCCCATCCTGTTGCAGTTAGGTGTCGGCGCTCCAGAGTGTGCATGGACAGGCGATGGAGCGGGCCGTGTGTGCGTGTGTGTGTGTGTGTGTGTGTGTGTGTGTAACGTTCTTGTGCGTTCCTCCCCACAACAGCCGGTGCGTTGGCAGGGACGGGGGCGGGAGCAGCAATGAACACCCTGGCCTCCCTGGGCACCCTGCAGGGTCTCGCCGGCAACTCCATGGGCCTCAACAACCTCAACGCTCTCACCGGCGCTGGTAAACACCGCTCTGCTGTTCAATCTTGTGGATGTGTATGAGACATTAACGCTGGGCTTGGTGTGGAGGGAGAAAAAAAGAAACTGATATTGTTCTCAACAACTGTGTTCGCCTCCCTCCCCTCCCTCTCCTCTTTACAGCCAGGCAATTGCCCCCCCACCTCCCCTTTTAAAAAAACAACAACATGCAGACTAAGCAGATCACTTCCTCGCAGGATTTCCACTACTTCCTCCCTGATTGCAACACCTTAACTTTTCCGAAACTTGTGACACGCCGTTGCAATTTTATTTTACTCTAAGGAAATTTATAGATTGTTATTGATGATGATCATTCCAAAAAAATCTCCCTTCCACACAAAACAGTAGAGATGCCGTTTTATTTGGTCCTTTCTTAAATGGAACCATTGCAAAATACACACCAGTGTTTCCCACAGATCTGAAATAAACCTTTGCGGTAGCTGGTTTAGGGGGTGTGGCCTGAGGGTGTGGTTTGGGGGGGGGGGGGGGGGACAATACAAATACTGACCTTTTTAATACATTTTTTATTTATTGAATTTACTCTATATTCAGTGCACAAAGATGGCACTGTTGGTCAGAGCACTTAATCCTTCTGGGTTTTTGGAAGAACAGTTCCTGTTTATGGGGATGCCTCTGCGGCTGGTCCATTAATTGTTTTGCAGACGTTTTACTTCTGTGTTTACAATGCCTTAACTGACCGCTAGTTGTATTGTTTTGAACAGCTCTTTTTTTCAAATAGGATTGTCCTCTGTGATCAGGGCTAAAGAGCAGAGCAGTGCAGTGCGCCTGGCGTTATTCACCCTGCAAAACGTGTTTGATCGGCACCTAATGTGACTAATGCTACTGTAAGAAGCAAAAGCTGAATCCCAGACATTTTTAGCAATTTTTAAATCCCACCCGGACCCTTTTTTGGGCTCTCAAAATAATAATAATAACCCTGTTTTTTTTTTAAACCGATTTAAAGATTTAAGAAACGATTAATCTCGACTCCAGGCAATCGTATCGTGAATTTTTATGCTGGTGTACCGATGAAAATCTGTGAATCTTACCATCCCTACAGCAGACCCTTCATGCAATAGTGGAAGGAATAGATACAGGAGAAGTAGAGCGAAGGATCATTGTGCACAAATGATCTGTCTGTGCTCTCGGACATAACAAAAAAAACTAAATATACTTGGGTGGCCATTAATATATCCGGGTGGCCCGCCCAAGTAAAGTCTGTGTGTGGGAAACCCATCACACTATTGTTGCTGTGGTTAATTATGTGTGTTTTTGTGTGTCCAGGTATGGGGGCTCTAAATGGCCTGGGATCCTTGGCCAACGGGTCAGCCGCCAGCTCCATGGACGCCCTCACCCAGGCCTACTCAGGGATGCAGCAGTACACCGCTTCTGCCCTTCCTTCC
The DNA here is from genome assembly GCA_027704905.1 of Muraenolepis orangiensis. Classification (NCBI taxonomy): domain Eukaryota; kingdom Metazoa; phylum Chordata; class Actinopteri; order Gadiformes; family Muraenolepididae; genus Muraenolepis; species Muraenolepis orangiensis. The sequence continues at coordinate 1,778,866 of CM051010.1, read as the reverse complement.
CTCTACAGCCAGACTCTGCTCCAGCAGAGTGCTGCTGGTAGCCAGAAGGAAGGTGTGTGTGGTAGGCTAATGCATTTAATTACATCCATTATAGTTAGGACATACCATGCTTGATGTATATTCAAATATGTAACTGGCTATAGATATTACTAAACTTAAAATGTTGCCAATTAAGACATGCCAATTCAAAGTATTGTTTTAGCAACGGCATAGGGAAAAACCCATATGATACCCAACCCTAGTTGCTATGCCGACATTGATTTGACGTAGTTTAATTTCTGAAACGGTTTAATTGGTTGTCTGTGGCTTTTGAAACCACCCTTGGTTCGACTGTGTTCCAGCACACAGTGTAAGATTCGATTTTAGGTGCTGTTCTTTGTGTAATATAATAGATAAAGTTTCTGAGCAGAGCTGGAAGTTGTAGCACGATTGTGTGGCAACCCAAATGTGCGTGCTCTCATTGGAAACGTGTCCCACTGCAATTCCAATTAAGACACGCATCTTTGAATGTATGGTGGTAATTATACTTATCATAAAACCAAAAAGGTTCGGATATCGGAATATTTTGCCTCCTTTTAAATCGCTGTCTGTAAAATCAGTCGGGCCCCATAACTATATAATGGGATATTGCTTGCTGGTTGAATGTTTTTTTTATTCTTTATTGTTTAATGACCTCTTTAGTGTAGCACTTCCACTGTACTGTCTCCTACCGTACTATTGTGGCAAAATTTGTTTTGAGTGGGGACGGGAATGTGTGGGTCAGGATCAGTATTACGACTTTTGGTGCAATGTATGGGTATAACGCTGGGGTTTGGGTTCCACGGGTCTGTCGGTGACTGAACAGAACATAGTTGATGCAAATCAACCTTAGGCATATACACTATAGCACCCTTTGTGTGACCGGTACCAGTCATTTTTCCACTTGGATGACATTGATGCTAAAAGTATTGCCAATGCAAAGAATCCTGATACTCTCAAGCTTGTTTCTTAATTTATCCCCCCCCCCTTAATTTTTTGTATGCAACTGCTATATCTCCCCAGTCTCTCTGGGTCTTCAATTAAGTACCACGCTTCTCATTTGACTCTTGTGTTTCTGCAGGACCTGAGGGTGCCAACCTGTTCATCTACCACCTCCCCCAGGAGTTCGGGGACCAGGACATCCTGCAGATGTTCATGCCTTTTGGAAACGTGGTCTCTGCCAAAGTCTTCATTGACAAACAGACAAATCTGAGCAAGTGCTTTGGTACGTTGACGTTTGTGCTTTGTTTTTAGACTGAATTCCTTAAAATTATCCTCTGCATTTGTTTTCAAGTAACACAGTGATCTGGAAAACATCAGCCCTGATCCACAATTAATTTGGTGTTTTTCTGTCTGGTCAAAGGTGTAACATTTTAACCTGACCAGATTAATATCTTAAGTAACAATGGCAGTTTAGAATTTGGTTAGGCTCTTGAGCATTATTTTTTTTTTATTATCCAATCCATAGGCAAGTATCAGGTAGTCAGGAACCAACAATGACCATTTGCAATGCGCCGTATGCATGCATCTAACAGGACTCCTCTCCCCTTCTTGCTGCAGGCTTCGTCAGCTACGACAACCCTGTGTCCGCACAGGCCGCCATCCAGGCCATGAACGGCTTCCAGATCGGCATGAAGCGGCTGAAGGTGCAGCTGAAGCGCTCCAAGAACGACAGCAAGCCCTACTGATCCCCCCCCCCCCCCCCCTTCCCTTTTACTTCCACCAAGCCCACGCTTCCTCGTTAGCACTGCTAGGGTAAGTGCACCACCCGGCCAAGGTCCCCTCAGCAGAGCCTCGCTAGCGGGGGGGAAGGGGGGGCTCGTCTTTCAATTCTATTCTCTTCTCTTTTTTTGCTTTTTTTAAATGGTTGCCAATTTCCATGTGCCATTTTTAACGGTACTTTGATCTGTGTTTTTTGTTTTTTCTTTTCTTTGTTTTTCAAATGTCTTAATTTAAATGGATATTTATGACGGTCGCTGGAGCCAGTGTTTCACGGAGAAGTTTGTGTCTTTGTAGGTTTTAAAGAATAAAACTTTCATTTTATCCATAGCATTTCATTGCCTACAGGTCACACTTACAAAACAACAAAAATATTGGTTGTAGATCCCAGACCCACTGGGCCTTCAGTTTTCTTTGTTTAGCAATCCCTGTATGTGGAAAATCAAGTCATCGCTACCACCTCTTTAGACCATCTCTCGCTCTGTCCGTCTGTCCAGCCATGTGAAGTTAGGCCACCTCTCCTCCTAACAACTTCTTCCAATCATTCCGTCCGCCCCTCTAGCCTCCCACAGGGAGAGGCTGGAGGTTCCAGGTGGATCTCTCTTGGGTGCCAACGATACTATTTGCATGTGGGGGGGGGGGGTGTCTTATATCATATGCTTGGTGTTTTCGCTTCCTTTGACTATCTGTGTCGTCGTTGTTGTGTGTCAAGGGGCTCAGGTCACGGGTGGGGCAGGGTGTAGCCCAAACTTCTCCCTGTTGTGTTTGTTAGCTGTGAAAGTCATTGCTCAATGGTTCTTGTGCTGTGGCCCTAACTTCTCTCCCTCTCTATCTCCCTCCCTCTCCTTTCTCTCGCTCTCTCTCTGTTCTCTCTCTGTTCGCTCTCTTGTTTCTATCTTTTATGTTTTTCCTTCCTTTTAGAACAACTCTCCATGCCTGTTTGCTCATCATTAGCCTAGCATGTCTCCATGGTGTTGAAAAGCCAAGCCAAACCCCTGGCCTCATCATCCCGCCATTGTCTGTGGTGTCTCTCTCTTAAAGCCCGCCTGACCAATACCTGGCCGCCCACTGACCCTTGACCCTATAGCTCAGTCTGATTTCTGCATGTATATTGCATTTCTTTTTTGTTTTTTCTTAAAAATGTGACCGGTGGTAGGGTGATGAAGAAAATCAATGTGAAAACTTACCTACTCTCAATTCATTTAAGGTATTTTTTTTTTGTAAATGTTTTAAAGCCTGTGGGATTTTCTTTTCTTTTTTTTCTTTTTTTAAAGAAATTAGCTTGGTTTTTATGTTGCTTTCAGTTTACCTCTCTAGTAAAGTTAACTTGAAAGTTGAATACAGGGACTGGCACAAAGCTGTGCTATTTGGTGCCATTAGCAATATGTTGGCTTCTAAAACGAATGACCACTTTCCAACACTTTTGAAAGTCCGATCCGATTTAAAAACCCTCAGTGCTCTGTAATGGTTTCTACATTTTGCGGGCAGTGTAAAGAGTTCCACTAAGGCTGTTTAAGATGATGTTTTTTTTTCTTTTTGCTTTTCATTTATTAAAAGAAAATCCAGTTGTATTTGCTTTTTCCTCTTTCAGAACTATTGATGGCACAATAAAAGGTGCATTTGCTCTGGCTGGAGAAATGGTTACCTACATGAGTCAACTTTTTAGAACTGATTCACAAATAGACAATCTGTGGTTTAAATGCACACTTAGATTACCTATATTTTATACCATTGAATCTATAGAAGTTTAACTAACAGAAACCCAGACAAACAGCTGGGTTTTTGTCATCCGTGTTGTTGGGCGTTCAAGTTTTTAAAGAGGACAAAAATTAGTTTGCTCGATCAATACAGCCTTTTGAGTGCAATTTCTAGTGAGACTAACGCTCAAGTTTGGGTAGTAAAAGAATCCTCAAATTTTTTATTTCACCCTGTAGGGGAAAAAAGTACTTTTACTTGGTATCAAAGGGTCACATCTTGAACTTTCTTCCAATTCATTAAAAAAAGGTAAATTTGTGTAAAATTTCTGTGGTACGTCTTGGCAAGTTTTGGTAAATATTCTTGTTAATTTGATTTTAATTGATGTTACACTTTTCTTTAGTGTGGATGCCTCATGTTTAAGATGATTTCATATGTGATAACAGTTGCCAGACATATTTTTCTTTCTTCTGCAGTCAAGTGCCCATGTATCAAACTTGTATACATTGGTTCTTTCAATTTTTTTCTTGTGACGGTACCCAACTTTATTCGCACCGTAACATGACACACATTCACACATTGCTGGATAAGACAATATGCTTTATATACTACAACCCCATGGGAGTCCCTGAAGATGAGTTCACCCGGACACGACGACCGCGGTCCGTGGCCCTCTGCACATCTTATTTTATAAAAATATAAACACGCTTGACGTTAGCTTGTAGCTTGCGGCACTATTGGTTCTAAAGTGGCATGCTTTATTTCTGAACTCAATTTTTAATTACCCATCAGCACCCGGAGTTAATGAATCTTACCACGTTCACCAGAACACTTTGGTTTACGAAATGCATTCCATTTTAACACAAGGTTTACAAAGAAGAGGAAGAGGAAAAAAACGTCTTTATTAGGGTAGACATTCTGTGTGCCGTGCCACTCGCTGACCCTGGTAATTACCGCTGCACCGCAATCGCCCCAACGAAGGGTTTCCAAATAAACAAAAAAAAGTTGACGACTCAGGGTTTTTCTGTGTGTACTGATGTCACACCGATGGGATTAAAATACTAAATGCACAATTGTAATCATCTGACACGTTTCTGTTATATTTTTTTCTAGTTTATTTAAAAGAAAAACATCCAAGATGGTACCAAATTTAACATTTTATTTTTAAGGAACATTGCCAGAGTTAAGCACAAATATGGGAGATACTTCCATTTTCACGATGACGTATGGGTGGTGTATCCCACTTTCTAAAAAATAAAAAAAAAGGTACCAGACTTCACTTTTTAATATGGGTTTGTGCTTTTTGCAGTGTGGTTTTCTATCCAAATGCAATACAATACTCAAAGTGCCATATGTGTCTAAAAACTGCCTACACATTCTATTAGGCCTTGGTAAGAGAGTTCTGCAGTTTGACTTTTTAAGTCTATTTATGCCAGTGTTATGAAGACTCTGTCCCAAGCTTGTGTTTTTCAGTTATTATATAAGTGTGTATCGTGATGTACTACCCTTTTGAATGATTTTTGGTCAAATGTATGTACATTCACAATAAACTACCCCCTAAACGTCTAAATGTCAAACCTTGTGAGTGTAAAAAACAAAACAAAAAACAAAAAAAGCTAAAAAGCAACAAAAAAAGCAAAATAATATTGTACTGTGACACTTTACCAAACAAACCGAACCATTTGAACCCAACTTTAACCTCGGAACAACAACGTGCTAATTGGACTTAAACAGCCTGTTTGGTTTGGTGGTCGGGGTGTATGGTAAAGTGTTTACTAGTAATGATACATGAGCACGGTGTATTTAACTACACGTCCATCAGAAGGTCGAGACTCTCTTCAGGGGCTTCCATTGTAAAATGTCATTCTCTGGAATCTTGCCACTAACAATATTTTTTTTGGTCATCATTCAAAGTGCTTTTTTTCATAGTACAGTAGATTTGCATCTATCGATATTGTCTTGGTCCAAAGGGGGGGGGGGGGGGGGAAGCTAGCTTGCCCTGTTACTTTTTTTTTGTCTGATAGTCGATATAGGACTTCTCATGGTTCAACCAACAGTTTCATAGATGTTGTCTTGATAAAAGCCAAAAAATGGGTGCATCTTGATGTGATCTGTACACATAAACTTTCTGTTTTGATCAACCTTTTTTCAAATGGCTCGATATTAAAAAAAAAAAATGAAAAGAAAAACACAACAAAATGACAAATAGGATTTCCAATTTCTAATACTGGTTGTTCATATGTATTTTGTACCAGTGACGCTTTTTATATTGGAAATTAAAGGAAAAAAAAAAAACCTTGGCAAACATGTTGTCTGGCCTCTCAATGTGGCCGTGTCATGACTAGGTCTCGGGGTTTGGCCTCTTGGTGGTGTCAAAGCTATTTACTTAAGCTATTCATTTTTCATGTTGGGGACGGGAGGGTGGTATAGGGATATTCTTAACCGTGGTAAGTTTTCATGTTCGTAGCGTGCTGTCCCACTTGATTTAGCATCCAGCAGCAGGATTTAGTAAACTTGTGTTTAGTAAACTAATTGTCTTAGTTTTATAGCAGCAGGTAAACTATCTGTTTAAGTTTCGGCCGTTTTGCTTTTAACCCGTGTAGTTTTTCTGTTCTTTCCCATATCTTGAGTGTGTAGACGAAAGACTCAATGTTTTTTTGGTCAGTGTTTGTTCACGTGTGGTGTGTTTCTTTCTGCCTCTGTCTCGAATTAAACCATTTCCCCTAATATTGGATGTGTCTTGTGTGTTGTGTGGTCCCGTTTGGTTGTCCAGTGTTGTAAAGACATTTACAAACCTCCCCAGTGTGTCATGTCTCCCTAACTTGTTTCTATCCATTGTGCTTATTTATTATTTGATTATTTTAAGTAATAGCCGGCATGGGGAATCTGTAGGCATATCAGTGAAACGTGTGTGCGCGTCTGTGTTCTTCCAGTCAGGAGAGGCCTGTGTTGACTGGGGGTCCCTGGTCTGATCCATTTTGCTTTAAAGAACCTTTCACCATTTTTGCCCACCAGGACGCTTCTTCACAAAGGGTAACCAAATATAATCAAGACTGCTCCAAAAACATTCCACACAGGAATGCATTACCACAGGTTTAATCAGTTGCTGTATACATGTTTTATGAGGAACTGGTCAAGTCTTTAGATTGTCATTTAATAAGGTTTCATTATTTGTCCCCAGTTAACCTTCACAAAGCCTTATTTGGCTGAGCCTTAGGTCTGTCTATTGTGTATTATGCCCTGAGTAGATGTTTTTGTTCCAGAACAAAAAACATGTAGCATACTCTTCTTAAAATAAAAGCACTGCTAGCATCGACCAAAAAGAGAGGCAACATTTATAATATTTATAAATGCCATTTAGCCCTGGACATAAACTGCAATCGCGCCATCTAGTGCTGGGCAGCGTGCTCTACAGGCAAATCTGGATAATCGTACAATTGTTATAAATTAATACTTGGTTAAGTAATATTGTAATTGAATCAGAAATGTGAACGAGCACTTGCTGTTTATGACATTGCAATTAGAATAATTTTTAATGAGAATTTTCATTAAATTAATTTAGCAGACGCTTTGTCCGAAGCGGCTATGCATTCAACATAGGTAGAGAGAACTACTAGACGAGAAACCATAAGTACATCTCCAACAACAGTTCAAGAGCAGAACCAGTGCAAGTACAAACTGTTGGTTCCCTAGATGTTACACAATAACAAATCGTGCACATCGTACGACGCTTTTTCTCTATCTTATCACTACTTCGTTCGTCGATCAAACGAGTCACAAAAAAAGGAAAATGCTTCTTATCTGACTCCATCAAATGGCCGTCAAATGTGTCACACACACACCCACCCACGCACGTGTTACGTCACGTGTCCAGTCAACGCTATTGAGTCTATCTGTGGGTTATATTTATTATTCCCCATTAACACACTACAACACAAGTAGTGTAAATCATTTGTGTGTGATTTGTGTATGTTTATTATATATGAATATAATATATATATATAATATATTATATACGATTACGACAGCTGCTACCTCTCAGCCAATGAGCTTGAGTTCCCCCGGTGCCTCCCATATAGTGAAGCGTGTGCGTGTGTGTACAGTATGGCCGCCGTCTCATAGTGTGCGTGCCGTGGGTTTATAGAAAAGAACACATTTTTACTAAATCATGTCTGCGGTACTTTTATTAAAACACCTGCCACGCGTGAGGAAGTCCTGCGCCGGTGTCGGTCGGCAGGTTGCTGGACTATATTACCACACCGAAAAGGGTGTTTACGGCTACCGACCCAAACAACATGACCGGGACCAGAAGTTGGAGAGCGTCCACATCTCTGCACTTAACCAAGGTCAGTGTGGCCTGATCCTGTATGTATGATGGCAAGGCGGACTTGTTATTCAACTCTTCAACTGTCGCTCAACCAACCGGTTGTCGATACACCCCATGTTCAAGATTCAAGATGGCATTTGCCATGTGATTCTACTGGGTCACAAAGTGATCTCAGTCAGAATGTCATTAGTTGTAACTTGTTGTTAAACTCATGACATGCATGTACCGGTAGTGATGTTTCTGTTCTGGGTTTTGACATGCTGGCTCATGTGGTGCATGCTGCTGTCATTGGTACCAAGACCCGTGTTGATCAAAGGACCCCTATTATTATTATTATTATTATTATTATTATTATTATTATTATACCACCAGCTGTGAGTGGGATTATCCATTAAAGTCGTTTCAAAACGATCATGTGACTTAACTTGTCAGTGGGAATGTCCACCCAGATGTATGATGACTAGATCAGTATACCAGCCTACCCTGTGGACCAAGCATTATACATCTGGGTGGACACTGTTTAACATTACCCCCCCACAACCAGCTCAACCTCAATATTATAATTGTGTCATATTGTTTGCACTACCATGTTTATTCTATGTTTCGTACAAAAAGATATACCTTTTTTTTTTTCATATTTTTTTATCCCCCACCCATATTCTACATCCTGTACCTGTACCCATATTTATAAATTAATAATTACATGTATACCTTATTGTTCATGCGCTATATTCATATTTATCCTGTATTTATTTTCATTTAGTTATTCTGCACTTGTGGTTAGATGCCAAGCTACATTTCACTGTTTTAATACTTGTACTCTGTGCAGTGACAACACAGTTGAATGTAATCTAATCTATTGACCATCTGGCTTTGTTTTTGATGTATTTTCTACGTTCTTTGCCTCAGATCACGGTCTTGCTCGACTGGTCGAAGCATACCGAGCACATGGACACAAGGCTGCTAAAATTAACCCCTTGCAACCCCAGATGCCTGTTTTAGACAATGTACCGGAGATAGACATGTGGACTGGTGGGTTACAAGGACAGATCAACACGTCAGGTAAAAAAACAAGTATTGATTTTTAATTATGAACACAATGAATAATTTTTATAATTGTCCTTATCTATACAGGCCTTCAAATGACAAAATCCCCTATATGTAAAATATGTCTTCATTATGATAATTTGTTCATAATTAAAGACACAACCATTCCAACCTTTCTACAGGATTGCGGCACTTTGGCAAGGACCAGGCTTCGGTTGAGGAGGTGATTTCATACTTGGAAGGTGCTTACTGTGGCCACATCTCGGTGGAGACCAGCCAGCTGAGCACGCTGCAGGAGCGGGAGTGGTTCGCCGACCGCTTTGAGGAGCTCAAGAAGCTAACCTTCTCCACCGAGGAGAAGAGGCAGCTAGCGACACTCATGCTCGAGTCTCAGGTGAGGGCAGACGTTGGAGGAGGTACGCTTCGGTTACACGTTTAAGTGTTGAATTTCAAGTTATCAGAAGTCTGTGTTGTTTAAAAGTAACAATGATGTGTCAAACAAAAAAGCAACTATAATATAACGGGACTGTGAAACTTATCTTTTCTACGTTAAGATTTCCTAGACATTTCCATTACACAGAATATTGCAGTCATTGTTTCTTCTCCAAAACCTTTCACTGTAATTTTTTCACTGTAATTTTGCACTGTAAATTCTATTTCACTTTTCACTTTTCACATGTCACTTTTTCAGTATTCATTCTCGAGTTATTTATTAATATATTATTACTGCCAATTTGCACTATACGTATTGTTGTGTATTGTATATACCTACGTATTACTGTAAATTGTGCAATTCCTCTACTCATCTATCAATACACTTAGATTCATTTAGAGTTATTTTAGTTATATTTAGTTTATAGTAGTTTTATTTAGTTAGTTGTTATTTAGTTTTTAGCTTAAGTATTAGTATATTTGTGTGTGCATTTATTCCCCCTGTGTCAACTGTTGCACCTTAATTTCCCTCGGGATTAATAAAGTTTCTTGAATCTTGAATTGAAAACGCAGGAATTTGACCATTTCCTGGCCACCAAGTTTGCCACCGTGAAGCGGTACGGAGGGGAGGGGGCAGAGAGCATGATGGGATTCTTCTATGAGCTCTTCTACCAGTCGGCCCACAGCGGAGTGACTGACGTTATTATTGGAATGCCCCACCGAGGCCGGCTCAACCTCCTGACCGGCCTCCTGAAGTGTCCACCAGAGGTCAGAGCTCACTCACTCACACTCACTCACTCACTCACTCACTCACGTAACACACCTGTTTTTCCTTCGTACAAGAGACTCCTTTAGTGTAAGGGGTTCTTGGATGGATGGACTAAGATTTCCCATGAGCAGGATGTCTAATCATTAACTGCTCCTCTATAACATGCACTTTATATTGACTGTCTGTCAGTAGACCTCAGCACTAGGGTTGAGCTAGGATATATGTTTGTTTGTTATTCAAATCTCTTTTTTTTTTTAAATTTTATTATTTTTTTTTTTGGAAAACAATTAAAATCTATGAAAGCCACTGACATTTATGTAGCAATTGTGTGTGATATTGTTTCTGTGCTCTACTTGGCACATTGGGTTTTTAGTTTTGTTCAGTTTGTTTGCTCTAACAAAACCCTGATTGTGTGTGTCACCTTGGCATTCAAGATAATTCTTGATTTCAAATGAACTTTTAACAAACATCAACGTGGAGTGGCGTTGAAACCAAATCGACCCCCCTCTGCCTCCTCTCTCTCTCTCTCTCTCTCTCTGTCTCGCTCGCTCTCCACAGATCATGTTCCGGAAGATGCGCGGCCTGAGTGAGTTCCCGGAGAACTCCCCCTCCATCGGCGACGTCCTCTCCCACCTGACCTCGTCGGTGCAACTGGAGCTGGGCGCGGCCCGCCCGCTGCACGTGACCCTGCTGCCCAACCCCTCGCACCTGGAGGCCATCAACCCGGTGACGCAGGGCAAGGCCCGGGCCAGGCAGCAGCTCAGACATGAAGGGGACTACGCACCGGAGGACGGTGCCCAGCCGGGGGACAGGGTCATCTGTCTGCAGGTACGGGCCCCACAGCTTGCCCTGGGGGTACGCAATATGCTACAGGACAGTCACAGTGATCTACTATCTGTATTGAAACCGCATTGTTAGTGTGCATTTTTAAGAACATGAGGCCGTCTGTATCTAAAGGAATGGAAAGAAGTCGGTTTCTGAAGAAGCTTCCAGCTGTTTCGCCACACTTAAATCAATCTGTAAGCGGATAATTGTTCTGCCAGAGTAAGGTCGCATTTGGACCAGGAGGAATCATGACCATCCACACGCCAGATGGTGCTGTTTGCTTTTTTGAGTTGGTCAAATGCTAATTCAAATCCCCATGGTACCCACAGGAGGCTGGCGATGAACAGTGTTTTAATTTGTTTATCGTTTGGCAAGTGACTTAATTGGGCCTTGGAAACCAGCACTGTATTTTGAGTTTGGTCTCAAATGGGCAAATTCATGCAAATCAGTGGCTTCACAGTACTTCTTAATGAATGAAATCCAAATGTATTTCTCTCAGGTCCATGGCGATGGCTCATTCCCTGGCCAAGGGATTGTCCCAGAGACCTTCACCATTTCAAGCCTCCCCCATTACAGAGTTGGTGGGAGCATCCACCTTATTGTGAACAACCAAGTGGGGTATACCACTCCGTCTGAGAGGGCCAGATCCTCCCTGTACTGCTCTGATGTTGGTATGGGATTATTATCATATTACATTATTGTATTCAATTTTTAAAAAATATTTTCTATACATTTGATTGCTTTACATTAGTTTAATATATTTCCATTTTAATGGGCATCCATTGTCTTGATGGACATGATCTGAATAATGCTGCTATTGGCATTTAGTCATTTAGTAGACCTTTTTCCCCAAAGCGGCAGTTATTCAAGTGTGTATTATTTATTTAGGCATCTCGAGAATGTCTAATGGCCCCCCCCCCCCCCCCCCCCGGCGGCAGGCAAGATGGTTGACTGCCCCGTGATCCACGTCAACGGCGACCACGCGGAGGACGTGCTGAAGGCCACGCGGCTCGCCTTGGAGTACCAGCGGCGCTTCAGGAGGGACGTGATCCTGGATCTGATTTGCTACCGACAGTGGGGACACAACGAGCTGGACGAGCCCTCCTTCACCAACCCCTCCATGTACAAGATCATCCGGTCAGTCACGCTCCACTCCCACTGGTCCACCGCAGTGCAAGGGTTTAGAAAATGTCTTTGCTTCAGCAATGAAGTGGTTATAAAATATAGTTCTCTTAACTATTCACTCCACAGAGACTTGTTTTAGTTTTACCTCCTCAAGAATGTTTCTTCACAATGCTCTACTCAAACTCACTGTTCAAAGTTGAGCAAAGCCATCAAATCCAGTTAAGTCTTTCTCTAAATACAGTACAGTATTATGAGTGTACTAAGACAAATGCGGCCCATGTTAAATGATGGCTTGACACCCAACATGCTGTAGTTACGTCCGCCATCGAAGATGGGCGGAGGTTATGTTTTCTGTCTGTTGTTTAACAGTTTAAACACTTTAAAAGTTGTTTGTTTGTTTGTAGCCTTTATTTAACCAGGTGAAAAGCCCCTTGAGATCAAAAGATCTCTTTTTCAAGGGTGACCTGCAGCACATTGGTTACACATGTAACATAAAAACAACAGAACAACAATAAGGACGACATACAACATAAATTACAGGGTACAGTTTACAAACTCTATTTACAGTGACAGGTACCATGAGTATCAAACAGCATGTCACCCAGCCGAGTTTTAAAATGATGCAGGGGAACCAAAGTGCTCAGTTTTAAACATTTTTGCAGACTGTTCCAAGTTAGTGGAGCTGCACAACTAAAAGCTTTCTTCCCTAAGACAGTCCTAGCACTTGGCACATTTAATAAAACCACATCATGAGATCTCAGGCAATAAGTACTTTCAATTCGTCGAGAGATCAGAGAGCAGATATAAGAAGGTAGTTTACCCAGCATGGCTTTGTAGATGAACATGTACCAATGACTGAGCCTCCGTACAGTGAGTGAAGGAAGACCTGCCCTGGCATACAGGGTACAGTGATGAGTAAGTGCTTTACAGTTAGTAACAAATCTCAGAGCACTGTGATAGGCAGCATCTAACTTTTCCAGGTAATGGGCAGGTGCATTCATATAAATCAAATCACCATAGTCCAGCACAGGTAAAAAGGTCACAGTGACTAGCCTTTTCCTGGCTTCAAATGAGAAACAGGACTTGTTTCTAAAAAAGAAACCTAGCCTAACCCTCAGCTTTTTAAGCAGATGAATGACCTGAAGTTTAAAAGAGAGACAATCATCAAGCCAGATACCAAGGTATTTATAACAGGTAACCACGTCAAGTACTTGTCCTTGCATAGTAACAATATCCAAAGCAGTCTCTGGAGTCTTTTTAGCTTTTGAAAAGAGCATTACCTTGGTTTTCTCAACATTTAAAAGAAGCTTAAGCTCAGCGAGCTGCATCTGAATAATGTTAAAAGCAGCCTGTAATTTAACAACAGCCTCCTTAATGGAGAGACCTGCACAATACATCACGGTATCATCCGCATAAAAATGTAAAGTAGCTTCATCCACATTTTCACCTAAACTGTTGATATAGATGGAAAATAAAAGTGGACCTAAAACAGAACCTTGGGGAACACCATTAGCAATGTTCAACCACTCAGAAGTGAGCCCATCAAAGTGAACACATTGGGACCTTTCAGAGAGGTAGTTCACAAACCACCCCACTGCATGGCTGGATATGCCAATACTGAGTAGCCTCTGCTTTAAGATGCGATGATCGACGGTATCAAACGCTTTGGAAAGGTCAATAAATAGGGCTGCACAACTCTGCTTATTATCTAAAATACTCGCCATATCATTCACCACTTTCATTGTCGCAGTGATGGTGCTATGTTTCTTTCTGAAACCTGACTGATATTTAGACAGGATATCATTTTTACATAAAAACTCCTTTACTTGTTCACTCACTAGGCGTTCGAGCACCTTCGCCAGAACTGACAATTTAGAGATTGGCCTGTAGTTATTTAAAATAGTTGCCTCCCCTCCTTTTAGTAATGGCAAGACATAAGCTGCCTTCCATACTTTTGGAATTGCATTTGTGCTGAGGGAGAGGTTAAAAAGAGTAGTGAGAGGTGGAGCAATAAAATCTGCAGCTATCTTTAAAAAGAAAGGTTCTACATTGTCCGGGCCAGCCGGTTTCTTAGGATCTAACTTAGATAATGCTTCATGAACAACATTTACAGTAAAAGGAGTAAAACTGAAAGGGTTTCCCAAACCAAATTGTTCAGAGTCACGGATTGAGGTGTTCAAAAAAAAGTTAGGTTATGAACGGAATTGGAAAACACTTGGTGGTAAGATTACTTATGGGCCAAGGGACAGTTGAATTTGGCGCAGATCTGGATCCGGAATCCAGGGGACTTTTTTGTGTGGTGGAGGTATGTGCTCTACTGAGGTCGTTCTAGTTCTCCATTTAATTTAAAATATAATACGATTTTTCAACTACATTTTCAGTTCCCCCTTCTTCACTTCTCTTTTGTTGTAATTCATCAAACATTTACAAAAAAAGAATTGCAGATTCTGAGCTGATGTTATTTCACTATTTCCCCCCCCCCCCCTCCCCCAGCTCCAGGAAGAGCGTCCCGGACTCCTACACCGACCAGCTGATCGCCGAGGGCCTGATGACGGAGGCCGAGTGCGCTGCCATCAAGTCCCAGCACTACGCCATGCTCAACGACAAGCTCGTTGCCGCTCCGCTGTACAGCCCCCTGGCCACTAACCTGCAGGGCCGCTGGGAGGGCCTGGTGGAGCCCCAAGCCAGTGTCAGCACCTGGGACACGGGTGTCCCCGTCCCCTTGCTGCAGTACGTGGGGGCCAAGTCCGTGGAGGTCCCGGAGCACATCCAGCTGCACAGCCACCTGGGGAAGACTCACGTGCAGGTCAGACCCCCCCCACCCCCCAGCTCTCTTCTCAGTTCTCCGGATCACAAGGTATTGAATGACATAATCATTGGCGTGTGTATTGTGTTTTGTGTGTTCCTGTTTCAGTCTCGGCTGCAGAAAATCCAAGAGGGGACCAAGTTGGACTGGTCTACAGCGGAGGCCATGGCGTTTGGCTCTCTTCTCTGTCAAGGTACGCTACCCTGCCGAGGACTCAACCCGGAACATGCGTTCATTGATATGATTAGTTCATGAATATGTACATTGTTGATTGATTATTACCTTATGGACAAAAGTTGGTGGTTAGATTACTTGGCCAAGTAGATTTTGGCGCAGATCCAAATCCAGGAATTTCTTGAAGGATTCTTTAGCATTGGGAGATGGAGAGATAGATAGATAATATTTCACAAAGTTATGAACATGTTTGCATATTGACTGTATATTTGGTAAATGTTTAATAAGAAAAATAAGGGTGACTGATGATTCATCACTTGAAATGGTGAACTGTTGCGTGCAGATTGTTTAGCCTCAGAAATGGGGCAAAGGGAACCTTCTGGTGTGGCGGAAGTATGGGCTCTGCTGAGGGCCCTCCATTTTGGTAATGGAGTTGGTTGAGTTGTTGTTTTGCTGATTTATGTTCTGTGATTTGTGATCCGCTGTTTCCGCCGCAGGCTTCAACATCCGTATCAGTGGCCAGGATGTTGGCAGGGGCACGTTCAGCCAGAGGCACGCCATGGTGGTGTGTCAGAACACCAGCGACATGCATATCCCCCTCAACCACATCCAGCCCCAGCAAGAAGGCTTCCTGGAGGCACGCACGCACGCACGCACGCACACGCGCACACGCGCGCACACATTGAAGCATGTCCTCTATGGGATATATAAAAAAATTAATAAAATGTATGAAATTATATCTATACACAATGTGAAAAATGCATAAAAATGAGGCCATTATTAAGGCCATAGCTCAGGGTGTGTGTGTGCGTGTGTGTGTCGGGAGCTATATTTGTGTGTGTGACAGGTGTGTAACGGTCCACTGTGGGGGAGTACATTGGTGTGTGTGTGTGTGTGTGTGTGTGACAGGTGTGTAACAGCCCGCTGTCGGAAGAGGCCGTGCTGGGCTTTGAGTACGGCATGAGCATCGCTCAGCCAAAGCTGCTGCCTATCTGGGAGGCGCAGTTCGGAGACTTCTTCAACGGCGCACAGATCATCTTCGACACCTTCCTCTCCGGAGGTATCCAACCACCCCAACACGCTTTATTGTTTTATCTTACCAGGGTGCAAATGTGACAGTAAAGTGCATGGTAATATATAATGTACAGTGGTTAAATAAGAAGTAAAAACACATAGTAGGTAGAAAAACCTATAACCTAACCTATTATACGGGGGTTTTTTTTGAAAAAAAAATACAAAATAACTTATAAAGTGTGTGTGTGTGGCGAACCATGTCTATCACAACTGGACCATCTGTAGACCACCACCACCCCCCCCCCACCCCCCCTATTCGAAAATGTGGTTGTTTTAGTCAGACTGACGTCACGGAGCCAGTCACTTTATGCGTTATCTCATTTAGGCAGATAAGATTGTCGCAGCCAGTAGACAAGTGTACCATAGTTGGCAAAGCAGTGTCCATGTAGTGAAGTAACAGCCCAACACAGACCACCACACAGGCTATCGATGAAAGGGACAGTCTAAAACGATACGTGAAAAGGCTTAGCGTAACTTAAAGTTCCAAAACAGCGAAACACCAAATGTATCTGGCATATGTCTTGTCATTAGCACTTTCACCTGTCAAAATATCAAAACCTAAATCCTACTATTACGGAAGTTATGTTACATTAAGTGTTTTCCTCTCATAAAGCTGTGTTAAGACTTTTCCTTACTGGCTCAATAGAGAGGAAAACACTTAATGTCACATAACGTCCATAATGGTAGGATTTAAGTTGAGATATTTTGACAGGTGAGTGCTAATGACAAGACCTATGCCAGAGAAATTAGGTGATTATTGATCGCGCTTTTGTAACTCTTAGTTACGTTAAGTCTTTTCACGTTAAGCGATGCGAAGAAAGATAAAGTCAAAACTCTCAATTTAAAAGCACAACAATGCTTAACAAACTCAAGACAGCCATTAACTAATCAGTCAACAAGTGTGTGGAAACAAAATGCAACAACCAGCTCAACGAGATGCAACACTGAGACAAAACCAGCAAAGACAAATGAGTCTCACTCACCAATGATGTTCACTTAAAGACCAAATCCATTCTCCTGTCCTTCTGGATGTTTCGATAACCCATAAAGTCATAAAGCTGATCACTGCTTTTCAGATCCAAAACAAGTTGCCTTTCAATAGCTATGGAAGATAATGCAGTGAGTCTTCCTGTTCTGTTCGTCGCATATGTTTTTATAATATCAAAATGTCCTTTCCGCAGATGCAGTGGTGACGGGGATCGTTAAAACGTTTTTATAATGTCCATCTTTTCACTGAATGGTCGTCTTGAAAAGGGTACTAACAACAATTCCGCAACATCATCTTTACCTGTTGGCATTTCGATGTAAAAAACCAACATAGCACTACGCTACATTGCTCTACACTACGTCTCAAGCCAGTATACCCTCTAGCGCACTATGGACCTGTGGGGAAATATGAAAGAATACGCCCATTGGCTACAAATCACTATATGATTGGTTGATCAAATTGTCAATCCAACCCAACTTACGCTCTTGCATTGTTTTTCCAACACAAAACCACTCAAATGCGTAGTGCATGGACCGAGAAAGACAAACGAATCAACGTAACACTGTAATATAACGGATCAACAACACATGATTCGATATGATTCTCATTTATTAATTTTATTTAAATTGTATTACATTTTATTAATACAATAAATTCAAAAAATTTTTGTTTCATCTGAGTGTTCCAGGGTCTTCTGATTACCTTGAAGGCCCTGACGTGCGCGCGCGTGCGGTGGTGTGTGTGTGTGTGTGCGCGCGCGTGCGTGTGTGTGTGTGAAGAGAACAGGTAATGAGCAGGGGTATGCAGTTACAATATGTAATATACTTAATGTACGCGGCTGAAAAGGGCCTCAGTGGCAACACCTCAAACACTGACGAGACTTTGTTTTGCCGAGCCAGGTTGTGTTTAGGCAGTACGTTTGCTCACTGGCTTGTGGTCCCCAGGCGAGGCCAAGTGGTTGCTGCAGAGCGGGCTGGTGATCCTCCTGCCCCACGGGTACGACGGAGCCGGACCAGAACACTCCTCCTGCCGCATGGAGCGCTTCCTCCAGGTCCGTCCCCCCCCCCCCCCACCTCTCCCAACATCACCCTTATATAGTATAGCACACACAACTCCAATCCCCATTAAAATCCTTACATAATATAGCACACACCTCCACCCCCCCCCCCCCCAACACCACCCTAACATAATATAGCACACACCTCCACCCCCCCCAACACCACCCTAACATAATATAGCACACACACATCCACCCCAACAAAATCCTTACATACAGCACACACCCGCTCTTCCTACCACTGATACTATAAGATGATTTAGATTGATGGTTTATCTTAACGCTTTCCACTGCACATTACAATACATTACCTTCACCACACCTCCAACCATGGGCCCTAAGATAGTCAAGTCAAGTTTATTGTCACTTCACAGTTTACACAAGTATAAAGCAGTGATGTGAAAATCTTGTGTGCAATACCCAACGACAGACAGCAGTTATAAAATAAGATAGAAATAGATGAAAATTGAATAAAGTTAAAAATAAAAATAAAAATGCAATTTATAAAATGCAAAATATCAGCACAGAAAAGAGCAATATGTATATATAAATCAATGTAATAAAATATACATTGTTATATGCTATACGCCCTTGTTCAGCAGCCTGATGGCCTGACTGTGGAAGCTGTCTCTAAGTCTATTTGTACGGCACTTGATACTGCGGTATCGCCTGCCTGACGGTAACAGTGAGTACAGTTCGTGGCTGGGGTGGGCAACGTCTTTTATGATTAAATAGGTGTGGAAGCGCTCTTACCGAAGGCTAGCATATCATTGCAAGTGAATAAGAAGTAAAAAGTAGCAGCATAGTAAAGAATAGGCAAAGGCAAAGAAATCTAGGAAATGCATTCAAAGTCACAAAGGCTAGGCTTGAAGCGCCAGACCTGGTTCAGAGGTCACACTATGGCCAACATGTCTGCCTGACCAGGAGGCAACTGTTCAATGGCTTGCAAGGGGCTGGCATTATTTATTTTTTAAACCAATCTCTGCTCTGACCTCTACCTGCAGATGTGCAACAGCAGCGAGGAAGGCGTGGACGGGGACAACGTCAACATGGCCATGGTGAACCCCACCACGCCCGCGCAGTACTTCCACCTGCTGCGGAGACAGATGGTGCGAAACTTCCGGAAGCCTCTGATCGTCGCCGGCCCCAAGACGCTGCTCCGGTTCTCTGTGCGTTTCCCGCTGCTGTTCAGAAGCTTTGCGTGTCATCTGGTGGCTAAGAGGATTTAAAACGGCTGGTGTGTGTGTGTGTGTGTGTGTGTGTGTGTGTGTGTGTGTGTGTGTGTGTGTGTGTGTGTGTGTGTGTGTGTGTGTGTGTGTGTGTGTGTGTGTGTGTGTGTGTGTGTGTGTGTGTGTGTGTGTGTGTGTGTGTGTGTGTGTGTGTGTGTGTGTGTGTGTGTGTGTGTGTGTGTGTGTGTGTGTGTGTGTGTGTGTGTGTGTGTGTGTGTGTGTGTGTGTGTGTGTGTGTGTGTGTGTGTGTGTGTGTTTTGTCCACCAGGGGGCGACGTCCAGCCTGGCAGAGTTGGGTCCAGGGACGTCCTTCAGGCCCGTGCTGGGTGACTCCTCGGCCTCGCCGCAAAGGTACTGAGACCACAGCGTGAGCCAGACCCACAGAGTCTCAAGCACTGGGTTGTTCCAAGGACATACTTTGGGACACGGATCAATGTGGCTTATAGGAGGTCCACTTCAACAGTTTTTCCCTTTGCAATGCATCCTCAGTTGTGATATTTCTGGTAAAAAATAATAATAATAACACGGCTATGGAGTTTCCCAACCGTACATAAATATCTAAGGTAAGTCATGATAACTAATCGTGTTGATGTAATATGTATTCCCCACCAGTGTCCAGAAGGTGGTGCTGTGCTCAGGGAAACACTATTACGCTTTGCTGAAGCAGAGGGAGGTGTCGGCAGCCAATCAGAACACGGCGCTGGTCCGGGTGGAGGAGCTGTGCCCCTTCCCACTGGAGGCTCTGCAGAAAGAGCTCCAGAGATACACCAACGCCAAAGGTAGAGAGAGAGAGAGTGGCAGAGAGACCTAGGGTTACTCTTACCAACTGTTAACCATCCGCTCCTATCCCATGTACATAATGGTTAAGTTTAGACTTATTACAACAATGTGTCTCTGCTGGTCTAAAGGAATAGCCGACTCCATTAGGAATACTTGCTTTTAATATGTGCTGCTGTTTCAGAAGATTCCTTGATAAAGATTGGTCTCATAGTGTTGAGATTCATTTTGATGTGCACAACATACTCCACAACATACTCATTAGCCAGGGCACATTGCAGACAATTGTATTTACTCGGTGTGTGTGTGTGTGTGTGTGTGTGTGTGTGTGTGTGTGTGTGTGTGTGTGTGTGTGTGTGTGTGTGTGTGTGTGTGTGTGTGTGTGTGTGTGTGTGTGTGTGTGTGTGTGTGTGTGTGTGTGTGTGTGTGTGTGTGTGTGTGTGTGTGTGTGTGTGTGTGTGTGTGTGTGTGTGTGTGTGTGTGTGTGTGGCGAACCATGTCTATCACAACTGGACCATCTGTAGACCACCACCCCCCCATTCGAAAATTTGGTTGTTTTAGTCAGACTGACGTCACGGAGCCAGTCACTTTATGCGTTATCTCATTTAGGCAGATAAGCTTCTCGTAGACAAGTGTACCATAGTTGGCAAAGCAGTGTCCATGTAGTGAAGTAACAGCCCAACACAGACCACCACACAGGCTATCGATGAAAGGGACAGTCTAAAACGATACGTGAAAAGGCTTAACGTTTCTTAATTGTGTGTGTGTGTGTGTGCGCTGTCATTGTCCTGCAGAGTTTTTGTGGAGTCAGGAGGAGCCTCAGAACATGGGGGCCTGGTCCTTTGTATCACCTCGCTTCGAGAAGCAGCTGGCCTGCAAGGTGAGCCACCGCAGAAATTGTTCAGCAGCAGTTGAATATCAGAAGTCCACTGTTACTTAAATAGTAGTGGATAGTAGTAGAATGAACATAATAGTAGTTTAATAAAGTCTGACATTAGAATTTACAAAAAAAATTAAATTAATACAACTTTACAGTGGACAACAAGCCAAGAAAGAAGAGCCGTATGTAGCTCGAGATGCCCGCCACTAGGTGGCGACATACTACAAATAGTCGAGCCACTTCTGCATCATCAAAACCACTCAAGTCATCCTCCGAAATCCACTGAATCATTTTGAACTTGCTATCACGCTTATGTAAGCACATCTCACTAATCCCTTTCCTGTTCCCTTTTTAACATTTATTTATTTATTTTTACTCCCTATTCTCAGCTGCGATTGGTCAGCCGGCCGGCTCTGGCCGCCCCCGCCGTAGGCATCGGAGCACTCAATCAGCAGCAGCAGGAGGCCATCCTGAGCGGGACCTTCTCCTAGAACCACCACATACATACATACAGCACTGCCATGCTGGTGCAGACACTACAGCAGGACGAGCACTGACACTACAGGACACAAGCACAGCGCACACACACTGATGACTGGACGTGGTTCACAGTTTAAACTGCCGTTGGGTGGCTGGTGTAACCATAAGGTACTGCAGGGTGGAAGGGAAGCTTTGGGTTGAGGGAGCAGAAGTTCAAAAGCATAGTATTGGGATTTGTTATTTTTAACTTGATAATTATGACGGTCGATAGGTCAATTTGTCTTGGACTGTTGTTTTTTTTGGGGTGTTTTTCTCTGTATGGTTTTGGAGGGAAAAACGTCTAGGTTCTTCCCTACAAGGCAAACTGTGTTTCTGTACAGGAAAACTGTATGTCGTTATGACAATGAGGCTTTTTTAAGGTTTTTGCGTCACCACGGATTGAAATTAATTAATTCAAAGTCATTTTAGTATTTTAACTGTTCCCCATCAGCAATCTTTCAATTGCTGATGGTGTTTTAAATGGTTACATGGTTCTCTTTATCAATTAACAATCTGATTGTCATCTCAAAAGCATTTCCTTGTTTATTCCATAAGCAACACTTGAGGTCTATATTTTGCGAAAGAGCATTCAGTCACTCCGCCATCAGCGAAATTGCAAATTAACTGCCTACCTCTTCAGATGCAAATATCATGTGTATAAAGTGTGACTTTATATATTATGTATTCGCTCATCAAAAATGTGTTCCGTGGTTAATAACTAAATGATCAATGCTGTATGTAATCAAAGTGTATGATATTTAAAAATAAATATATTTTGATTGTATTTTGCATTAAAAAAAATAGACCCAGGCCTAAACGAACCCTTTCTGTCTGGCAGCAGTAGTACAACTTTATAATCCTAACGGGTGAGCATACAGAACAGTGCATATGTATAGAATGAAGCAGCGTTTCACACTCCTTCGTGTGGTTGCTCCTCTCGGCACTGAACGCCACTGGTCCTCAATACGTGTCATCAGGAATGTGAGGGCACATTCCCGAGTCCACTTTATGCACACAAGCATACATATACTATTCCACTGGACTATTTGGTTTGGTGCAATGCGAACACTTAAACGGTTCACTCACACCGAGACATTACGCCGTTAGATGCACAAGCAGGAGGCTTGTGTAACCTCCCACTCCTATTGCTATAACAACCGGAGGGCGGTGTGTGTGTGTTAGTCAATGGCACCGCAGCAGCAGCAGCAGCAACTCGGATGCGACTGACTCGTCACTGTCATCCAACAAGTAGTCGGCTCTTGGTTGCGCGCTTCCGTAAAACGCAATCCCCTTTCGGATCCTAGTTATTTTTTATTGTTAACGCAACAAGGGAAAAAAAAAAAAACTATACAGTCGAGAAGCGAGTTCAGAATCCACCACGCCGAGAGATTAGTGGCGTTTAGCTTTGCTCTGCTAGGGGGGCTGTCCTACGAAGAGGCTGAGGAAGCGAGATAGCCAGCGCCACCTATTAGGCAGGGATAGGGATCCCTAGGTGATATAATAAGTACACTAGCCGCACTCCGGGAGACTCCCTCCGGTGCTCAGCGAGCCGAGCCCTTTCATCTCGGCGTCTTCCCACCCGGCTGCACGGACATGGCGAGGGAGAACGGCGAGTCCAGCGATGGATCGTGGAAAAAGAACGTCGACGACATCAAGAACATATTTGACTTCAAAGAAGTCCTCGGGACGTGAGTAATGTCGTGTGGAGCTGCAGCACACCGTCCTCATCCAAACTTTGTTTCTGCGTTACCGTAGCGTGCTCGGTGGGCCGGGGATGGGTGACATACGGGGCTAGATGACAGCTGTTGAATAGAATACTTCACTGATTGAGGTGTGTGTGTGTGTGTGTGTGTCGACGTAAACTAACGGATTTCAGATACAGATACACGACTTTGCTATATATATATATGCATATCTGCAATTCTACTGGTATATATATATATATATATATATATATATATATATATATATATATATATATATATATATATAATATATATATATATATATACATATATATATATATAGATATAGATATAGATATAGATATGATATAGATATATATATAGATATGATATAGATATAGATAGTATATATATATATATATAGTTATATATATATATATATATATATATATATATATTATATATATATATATAAAACCAGGAGAAATTGCAGGCTCGTTGCATACTAAAAAGAGATGAAAGTGTTGCAGCCAGATACACGACACACGTTTATCTGCCCCCCCACACACACACATCTCCAAACATTGTAATCATCAGACGTATTGGACAACAAGGATACAGGAGGATACATCTTCCACTATAAAAATGTATGAGTGACACGATTTAGGAGGGCTTTGGTCATTGGCCTTGCAGGTGATGCAAGGGGAGGGGGGGGGGGGTGAGAGTCATAGACAATAATAGACACTAATAGAGATTTTAGTGTCTGCCCAATGAAAACATCTGACATGAGCCATTTCAATAAGGCAAAAGGTAAGCGTGGTGTTTAATGAGCTGCAGCCCCATTCACAAAACCCAGATCTTCTGGATGAGGTCTGCTTGCTTCTCATCTAATACAAGTTGCAACTCATCCACGCATGTTGCATCAGTAAATTATATTAAGTATCTGGTCACTGGTCAAATGTTTTAGTGTTTACTGATGAATTCGGGGAGCTTCAGCGTCTGGCCGATTTTTGAATTTTTATGTATTTATTCAGAAAAATGGTCCTAGGAACAAAAGGTTGTGCTGTCTGGTCTGTGGGCTTACCGCCCCCCATGTCATGTTTATTCAGAGAGCCGTCATATCCGCCGAGCCACTTCAGGATGTTCTAATCAATCTGTGATTCCTAGCGGTTCTCCTGCTGCTGCTCCTGCTGAGAGCTTGTAGGTATTCATACGCCAACAGCATGCTTGAATATATCTCTGAAGGACCTCTGAGTAACCTGGTGAATCACCAGGACTTTGCTGTCTAAACAATAGCCAGGCAGTCTAGCTCGCCCACATCCCTCCAAAACACAGACAGACAGACAGACAGACACCTGCAAGACCAGATTTTGATTGCTCACGGGCCAAAATTGCATATCTATCGCCAAATTCCTCTTTCTTTGTCAACCCGAGCCAGAAAACTGTTGGCTTGCTCTTCTTCCTCATCTGGTTCAAGGAGTTTGTTCGTTCGCGTTACCGTGACTTAGACTAGGTCAAGGTAGGTGGCCAGCCAAAACAATGTACGGAGCTCCACCTCCCTCCTGCTTGTCCTCAGGGCTTTGCGGGGGGGAGGGGGGGGGGATTAGAATGGACTAGAAGAGGCTGTAGATTATCTTGGGTCTTCCTCCACCCTCTGGTGTATAATGGTTGTTCTCCTCCTCCTCCTTCTGCTCCTCAGGAGGCCATCGCGATGGCCAAAAAGGGATCATCCCCCTTGCAGCTTCCATGTCCTTGGCAACCAGGTGCCGTAACCATGTGCCTTTTCAAAAAATAATAATAATAAGACTGGTGAAAGGGCTCATTTGGGGGTTCGGCTTGGGTTTGCTCCCTATTCCCTCCCCCTTTTTCAATTTCTGGGAAATTTAATTAACCCTGCATGTTGGTAAATGGACCGTGAAGATAAAATGGCGAGGAGATCACCTTGGTGTCCTCGCCGGTTGTTATGGCAACTAAAACTATCCTTACCCCTACTGCTAACTACTTCGCCGCTTTCCTGAGCTTAAGTCACTTCTGATGATGAGGCAATGATTTATACCCCACTGGGACCCCACGGGTCTAACCGGTTTGGTCACACAGGAAGTCACTCTGTATCCCCTGACCCCGTTAAATCCCTGCTTTTTTTCTTCTCCGATCGTTGTTCCTCTTTCTTCAACGTATTTACATTGAAGAGCCCACATGGCAGACGGGGGCTTTTGTCTTGGGGGCGGTGTCCGCTTTCATAGGGCTGTCAACTGTCGCCTCACTTTAAGACACTGTAGATCCTCTTATGTTCTTCATTCACGTGTGTGCTAAGCGGGAGACCCACATCTCCAACAGTCCTGTTTATACTGAAGCCCTGGCCGGTGGGTCACACGCGAGTAATGCTGGTCGGGGCCCCTTCACAGCAAACACGCCACATACCCGTCTCTCCCAGGTCATGTGCAGTAGGGCTAAGCAGTCGTGTTGGCGTTCAATAGACCTCGTGGGCAGTGTGACTTGTAAGAGTCACACTGCCCACGAGGTCCGCACTGTAGAGGCTGTCGTGACAATTGCCGGTGCAGTTCTTTTGACGCCTCCTCGCAAGAAGCCCAAACCAAGGGCCTTGAGCAACAGACGACAGGCTACTCATACTGCAGAGCATCCACACTCACTTTTATGACCTATTGAGCCGGCTGACAGCTTGGCCCGGTTCATACGATAACAGCCGCCCGTGTGCGAGGCATTAACTCTTGAGTGCTTTTTAACGGCTAGGAATAAACAAAAGCCCTGCACTAAATGACTGCGGTTCATATCACCCTCGGCACATTCAGTGTATACAAAAGGGAACATGGATGACTTGTCGATACGGCTCGCCTTATTTTGGAAGTTGACGAAAGGTTTTACACAAAGAAACAAAATAGATTTTTGGGTGTTTTTTGTTTTGTTTTGGGAGTGACAGGAGTGGAAAGGGTCTGTGGCTGTGAAAAGACTGATTTGTTTTTCACAGATCAATAAATCCGCTCACTTGGTCTTGATGTTGACGAGAGAGAGTGGATACAGCAAGCCGGCCGTCCCTTGTTGGGGTAACCTTAATATCATTAAAGATGGTGATGGACTTGATGAGCTATTGATTAAAAAAACACATTTGCCACATCGCTTAAGCACTCTGCCTGCTTCAAAATCTGATTTTATTTTAGGTATGTCATTTATTTATTGTACTAAAAGCTAATCTTCTGATGTCATTTTAGTTTTCATGCCTAATCACTTGATTCATTTGTGAATTAAAAGGGAGGTATAAAGCGTTGACCTTCCGGGTGGAGGTCATGTGATTCCATGCCCCAGAGTGGAGCTCACATGGTTTCTCACCCCAGAGACCATGGTCTCCCTGGCGCAGCTCGCCCAGCAGACTGCATTCCGATCCTCTTGATGTGTAAGTCGTTAGGAGCTCAGGAGATTTGTCTACCTTACTGGGCCTTATTCACCTCACGGGACATCTTGGCTTCGTCTGGGTTCTTAACGCTGGGAGGGTGGGGGAATTCCACCCACCCCCCCCCACCCAGCTAACGTTTACAACCAAGGTGGCAACTGGCAGGTGGTTAGACTGTGCAGCTGCTATTCTGAGCTCTCAACACCCAACAGTGAAGTTCCCACAAAGAGCACTGTAACGGATGTATTTGGCACTTTGTATTTTAATATTTATTGTAGCACAACTCTCATTCAATACATTTGCAAGAGGGATATTAATGAGTCTGTCTGTTTACGCATCGTAAAACGGTGGACAAATGTGGAAGAAGTGCTCTGTCATGCAGAGGACTGCAGTTGAATCTTTCTCCATCGTTTTTGCTTCATTGGGTTTTACTTAGAGGTGTGTTGTGGGTTGTTTAGTGGCGGGAAAAAATTCAGGACTTGGCGTGTTAATTTTTCAGGTTTTAATGACTGTGTGAGGGGGCGAGGAACACACAGAGCCTATGTTTGTGTGCGAAAAACATTGTGAATATGTTAAAACCACATGTCGCCACCGAGCGCCCATCTTGGCCAACAATCTTGCGTACCATCAGCGCGGCATGAAGCAGAGAACCTTCAGACTAACTTCAACGTGGGCCATTTATGAGCCTGTAGTGTTGTTATATATTATTAGACGTTGACGGTCAGTGGCTGTAAACAGCTTACAAAAGTCATACGGCCGTCGTTTCCATAGATTTTACTGCCTCCTCCCTAGTAACTGACTCAACAGCAGCCAATAGATTGGGCCCTCGACCCGCTCACCACACATAGCCCCACCTGGATGGTAGTGCCTGTTGCAGCGGTTTGCCTCGCAAACATACGTGTAACAGTCAGGCGGGGAGGCCTCCTGCTTGCTTGTGGGCGCTCACTGACTAGCCGGCGATCGGCTCCTGTGTGAGCTAGAGTGGTGGTGGTTAGGGGGTGGCGAGGGGAGGAGTGTTTTCCCGTTTGCGGCATGGCAGGTGTCCGCTAAGTAGGGGACTTCCCTGTGAAATGATGTCCCGGGGGGGGGAGGTAGATGTTTTAGTCGAGCAGGCAGTGGCTATAAGCTCACTCTGGCTCTAAGCTCACCCAGGCCACGCCTGCTTAAAGCTCCTACCCTGCACCAGTGTTGGTGTGTGTGTGTGTGTGGAGGGGGGGGGTCGAGGAGCAGGGCTGCTCTGCCGCTGAATCGATCCATTCCCCCCTTCCCCCCCCCACCGCCGTTTGAGGAGAGGCTCCTTGGATCCTTGACAGCGGGCTGAGTGTGCAGGAAGTGGCCGTTAGGCAACTGGCGTGATGGGAGAGCAACCTCCTCGCCTGTATGGTCTTGAATTAGGCTCGCTCTGCGCACCCAAAACATAAAATGGGACTAATGTTAGTCAGAAGGAGATGCTTTGGCATATAACGGAAAGGCAAACGACTGTCATGCTTGAGTATCATGCACCCCTGGACTACGCTGCATATCATGTCTATATATGACCCTGTGTCTCGCGTGTTATGCAGCAGAATGCAGCAAGGGAACGGTTAATGTGGTTAAAGACCTTATCTGAATACGTCATATTTCTGGCTTGGCCTTATTTAGCCTTGCTTTGGTCAAACCTCCCTCTGCTGGGCTTCATCCTTTTTACATCTGATGTGCATCTGTGCGTGAGATGTGCGTTCAGCCTGACTGAACCGTAGACATGTTTTGTTGCTGTGCTTGAGGTGTTTTGAGGTGAATACTCTCCTTGTTGCCAAGTCACAGATTGGCCCCTCAATTTATTTAACATTTGTTAATATTTACATGTTGCAAGAAGGCAATTAAGGGGAATTGTCTCATTTTAGTTTGTCTCCAGAACTAGAGGAAACCATCTCGCCGTAATACAGAGGGCTTGTTGTGACGTTACCAACGGCTCTTAAATTGCAGGAAACGCATCTCCATCTGATCTAGAGCCTTGAAGCATCCACCTGCGTTATCCCAGACCTGATGTTTCCATCGTGTGTTACGTCATCGCACACGACCACATGCTGAACCAGACACTAGTTCAGCATTTTTTCCTCAGCAGTATTGCTCACCACCACACACTGCACACGACACATGTGCTGTGATTGTCCATAAGCATTTGTAGAACCCCTTCCAGAGAGTGTGTGTGTGTGTGTGTGTGTGTGTGTGTGTGTGTGTGTGTGTGTGTGTGTGTGTGTGTGTGTGTGTGTGTGTGTGTGTGTGTGTGTGTGTGTGTGTGTGTGTGTGTGTGTGTGTGTGTGTGTGTGTGTGTGTGTGTGTGTGTGTGTGTGTGTGTGTGTGTGTGTGTGTGTGTGTGTGTGTGTGTGTGTGTGTGAGATGGCCAGATATTATGTCTCCTCCCCCGCTCTCGTTGCTTCCCATTCATACGGCAGATGCTGCAAGACTGCAGTGGAGTTCGTCACGGATTGCAAACCGACTGTTGCGAGGACGGGGAGGAAAGTCACTGGTTTTCGGTTATGAGTCACGCATGTGCAGTGCACAGTCACACACACACAGGAAACGATGTTGCTAGGTTTCGCGGAGGGCTTGGAAGAGACGGGCTCCTATTTCAGAGAGTAGGTTTCAGGCGTCCTGTAGTTTTAACTATTGTGCTTTTTTTTTTGTTATTTTCACAAACAAACCGGGATGCCGCGCAAAGGAAGTCTGCATGCAGCTGTCAAAACGGCGACGTGCGCCGAATAGGAAGTCACGCTGTTTTTTTTTTCTTTTTGGACTCGGTGTCCACCCAGGCAGAACAGAACAGAACAGAGAGATGCGTAACTCGGCCCCGTCTGCAGCTTCACAAGCTGCAGACGGGGCCTCCTACACCACAGCACCCTTCAGACCGGAGGGGGGAGGGGTCGACACTCGGAGACAACGCTGCATCCTCTCTCTTCTCTGGGTTAGGGTTAGGGTTTCAGTTTTGTTTTAGTTTCAACCTTTTGTTTCTCACACCTGGGGCTGGAATTATGTAACCCTGTTGTTGTTACTGTGGTGGTGGTGGTGGTGCCCTTTGTCTTCTGTTATGTTGTTGTTGTTTACAACAGAGAGTGGTGAGGGTGGATTATGGTTGAGTTGATGACCTTGAGGGATTCAAGGGGGCTGGATGATGCTCAGTGCAAAGCCTGCAGGGGGGGGGGGGGGGTTGTGTGTGTGTGTGTGTGTGTGTGTGTGTGTGTGTGTGTGTGTGTGTGTGTGTGTGTGTGTGTGTGTGTGTGTGTGTGTGTGTGTGTGTGTGTGTGTGTGTGTGTGTGTGTGTGTGTGTGTGTGTGTGTGTGTGTGTGTGTAAGAGAGAGTGACTTTAGGTTAGACTTGGCTTTTTTGATAATATAAATATGCGGCGTGTCGGTGGATGACTCAATAAGCAGCCACTCGTATCCATGGCGATCTTTCAGGTGAGGCTGACACCTCACAGAGTAGCTATAGGAACGAGAAGCAGAAGGTTAACGCGTTTTCCCGCTTTGTTCCTGAAATTATAATCTATGGTAGTCAAGCGCAAAGTAGGAGTCAGGAGCATGGCAACACGGTAAAACATGTTTTTATGTTCCGTAATTTACGGGCATAGAGGAGGAGAACAAAGTATTCCTTCTGAAGCAAAAGATGGTTCAGAGAGGTGGATGCAACGGTAACCATGGAAACTGTCAACAATCCAAGAAGCCGTGGCGGATTGTTTCTGCATTGGATTATCGTTGCCATATCGTTGGGTCTGATCAGAAGGCATTGATTACCCCGCCAACCACAGATCAATTTAATCCTTTCCGGTAGATGGGGTGGGGGGGGGCAATGGTTTAAGCGGAGTGAATGAAATAATACATTGATCTTTTTTGTTTTTCTTAGAGTAAGATAAGGTGTTACTTTACACCGCAACACTTAAACCCAATAGAAAAGGAATAAAAGAAGCAAAGGAAATGATAGAAAGAAATCCCTCAGAAGGGGAACATGGAAAAGAAACCACTGCACAACAATTCTAAATGTAGAGATGGAGAAGTGAATGTAGTTTTGGCATTTAGTCGGAGTAGGTAAGTGGGCAGTGAAGTGCAACAGATTCAGATCACTTTAGCCACTAATTCCATTATTCTTCTTTTTAGGGGTTTTCATGCAACCGATGGTTGTGGATGACACGCTATCCGTCCTGGACGGGTGTTTTTTAATTTGATCTTTTAGAGGTCTTTTAAGGTCTCTTAGAGGGGTTTGACACACACACACACACACACACACACACACACACACACACACACACACACACACACACACACACACACACACACACACACACACACACACACACACACACACACACACACACACACTTGATTCTCGGTAAATATTCACAATATGCTGTTTGTGTGCTCTCGTCTGGCCCCGGCGTGCCTCTCTGTCCACTTAGTGCGGCGTGTCTCTGTGTCAACAGAGCCCCCCCCCCCCCCACCCTGCTGGCGTCACACTGACTGCTGTGCTCTTCCCCATCCAGGGGCGCCTTCTCCGAGGTGGTCATGGCCCGGGAAAAGGCCAACGGAAAGATGGTGGCCATAAAATGCATAACCAAGAAGGCCCTAAAGGGCAAAGAGACCAGCATCGAGAACGAGATCGCCGTGCTCCGGAAGTAAGTATCTAACCGTCATCGGCAGAAGAAATGACTCATCTGCTAAATCACGCCACACACACATGGGTGCACGTGCGTGTGCACCCTGATGCGCACACTGATGGACAAGTTGCAGTGAAACCAGGTGAGAGTGAGAGGGTTCACCTCCTAGGGCCTGATGGGTAATTCCTCTCCGGCTTGGTTAACAGTCACCCCTGACAAGAGCCAATGCTGGTCGTTGGGTATAGTTGCCTGGTTACAGTTGCTATCTGTTCACTGCTATTACCAGGTTTTATATTCTCCCCTCCTTTCGCTCATCTTCTTTTGTCTCTCTCTGTCTGTCTCTCTCTCGCTCTCTCTGTCTCTCGCTCTGTCTGTCTCTCTCTCTCTCTCTCTGTCTCTCGCTCTGTCTCTGTCTCTCCTCTCACTGGCTCCCAGCACCTTTTTTTTCCGATTTTTATATTCAGTTTTATTCCTTTTGTTGCATTCATTGACACAGGTTGCTGCTCTCTGACTCACTGATTTATCCTGGTGCCTCTTCCTCCTCCACCCTTCTCCTCCGCCACCACCATCTCCACCACCCTTCTCCTCCTACTCCTCTGCACCCTCCCTTCCTTCTTCGCCCTCTCTCCTCTGCCTCCTCCTCATATGCCCTCTCCTCATACTCCCACACACACCTCTTGTGAAAATGAGTGGGAGTTTACGTGACTCATTTTTTCAGTGTTGTGACCACACACACACACACACACACAGGGTCTTTTTCCACGCATGAGCGGGTGTCATTTCGGTGCTGTGCTGAAATGTACCGCCTGACAATCAGTGACCTCTGACCCCTCTCTGCTCTCTCCTAGGATACAGCATGAGAACATCGTGGCTCTGGAGGACATCTATGAGAGCTCCAACCACCTGTACCTCATCATGCAGTTGTGAGTCCATTCTCACACACACACACACACACACACACACACACACACACACACACACACACACACACACACACACACACACACACACACACACACACACACACACACACACACACACACACACACACACACACACACACACACAGCTACAATCACCAACCTATTGTCCCTTTGGACACCTGTCAGCCTGCTTTGTGAGTCTTTGCCGGTATGGGCTTTTCAGGGCTTTTTCCTGACGGTAGCTCCTCCCTTAAGTTGTTTTCATTAAAAAGGCATTAGTATTGCAGTGACATTCACTCATGTCCCCCCCTCCCCCCTGCGTGGGGATGAGTCACGACTTGCATATACGCGGTACGTATAATAACACGCCGAATGCGTTGATCTTGATGGACAGGCGTGACCTAAACCGAAGATGCTAACCTTTACCTGAGTCAACACGCACCTGAGCAAACATCCAGGTGTAAAAACAATATTCTCATCTCATCTTTGTTGCTCATTCAGTTAGTTTTTAAGCTCGTCAAATGTGATGTAATTTGCTATGTTTGACATCAAATGTAGTTAAATGAGACTGACTCTCTGTATGAGTCAAAAATAGGCCTGGCTCTGCATAATGGGGGACTGGGCCTTTTGCTCAGCTACGCTGCGCCTGTGGAATGGCCTGTTGTTAGTCATTTTATTTTGTGTTTGTTTGCTATGTTTTCAACTTTGTAACAACCCTGTAATGAAAAGTGCAATACAAATCAAATGCATTATTAGAACCATGATTATTATAATCTCTGCCGACGGCACTGGGTTTCGAACCCCAATGCCCGCAGTCAACCTGTAGGCGCCCTTGAGCAAGAGGCTCTCACCTCGTTATTGATGACGTAACAATGGTCATTAATGACATTGATCCACAATTCACTGTCAGTCATTTTGGATAAAAGCTCAATGCCTCAAAAGGTAACGGTAAAAGTAGCTTCCTCACTCTTGTGTTGTGACCCGACAGGGTGTCCGGCGGTGAGCTGTTCGACCGCATCGTGGAGAAGGGCTTCTACACAGAGATGGACGCCAGCAGGCTCATCCGGCAGGTCCTGGACGCCGTCAACTATCTCCACTCCATGGGCATAGTGCACCGAGACCTCAAGGTGCCCCGGGCCCGCTCCTCCGGCCGCCTCAATGGTCACTTCCAAGTTGTGGAAGCCTTGCATTTGATATGGTCCCACAACAGTGCAAAAAAAACATTTTTGTCGTGGTAATGCAGCAATGGTTTCTAGGGTCATAATTACGTCTGTCTGTCTGTTCTTTCTTCGTGTGTGTGTGTGTGTGTGTGTGTGTGTGTGTGTGTGTGTGTGTGTGTGTGTGTGTGTGTGTGTGTGTGTGTGTGTGTGTGTGTGTGTGTGTGTGTGTGTGTGTGTGTGTGTGTGTGTGTGTGTGTGTGTGTGTGTGTGTGTGTGTGTGTGTGTGTGTGTGTGTGAGACATCCCAGCAGACTCACGCAGTTTGCACCGCTAACCCTCACTCACCCACCCTGTGTCATCGTTGCGCGTCTTGTTTCTTTGTGGCCTCAGCCCGAGAACCTGCTGTACTTCAACCCGCTGGACGACTCCAAGATCATGATCAGCGACTTTGGCCTCTCCAAGATGGAGGGCACCGGCGACGTGATGGCCACGGCCTGCGGGACCCCCGGATACGTGGGTGAGCCCCTCCGGCGTATCCGAGTTCGGAAAAGTTAATTGTTAAAGTTAAAATTATTATCGGATAATGTTTGTGAGCTTAACCGTTCCAGCGCTAATCCCAAAACCAGCTCAAGCCAATGCGCCAGCGCTACGGGTCATGGAGTTTACATTTCTAAGCCTTGATGCATCAGCGTCAGTGTGTGTGTGTTTTTCCGCTGGATCGGCAGCTTCTCCCGCATGGTTAATAAACACTTTGTTGTTGTTGTTGTTCCTTTCTTCTCTCCTCAGCACCCGAGGTCTTGGCACAGAAGCCCTACAGCAAAGCTGTTGACTGCTGGTCCATCGGCGTGATCGCTTACATTCTGTGAGTGTACTCGTATTCTCGGTAGAGGCGTTGGTTTCCGTTTGTATAACGCTGCCTCTGTCCCCCTTTTTTTGTTTGCCCGAATCACTCGAAGTGTGTGTGTGTGTGTGTGTGTGTGTGTGTGTGTGTGTGTGTGTGTGTGTGTGTGTGTGTGTGTGTGTGTGTGTGTGTGTGTGTGTGTGTGTGTGTGTGTGTGTGTGTGTGTGTGTGTGTGTGTGTGTGTGTGTGTGTGTGTGTGTGTGTGTGTGTGTGTGTGTGTGTGTGTGTGTGTGTGTGTGTGTTCAAACCCCCCACAGTATTATTCATATTAGTATTATTATTCATTCGTTGTGAAGTGTGGGGTATTAAACGGGAAGAGAGGTTAAAAGTAAGAGGCACTCTTATATAATTAGATGGTAATAAATTGAATACACACAAATGACTTGTATTTATTTCTGGCACGTAATTCCGTGTGTGTGTGTGTGTGGTTATAATCCCTCCTGCCTGCTTTTGCATGGAATATGAAAGGCGTAACTGGGATTGAGATTGGCTCACGCCACGGTGGGATGACCATGTTCCTATCGTGATGTAATCCTCTGTATCTCCAGGCTATGTGGCTACCCTCCCTTCTACGACGAGAATGACTCTAAGCTCTTTGAGCAAATTCTCAAAGCAGACTATGAGTTTGATGCACCATATTGGGATGACATATCCGATTCAGGTGAGCTCTGCTGTGTGTGTGTGTGTGTGTGTGTGCTTTGAGACCATGTGTCTGCAGACCGAATCAGACGGACCAAATCCCTCCCGTTCATCTGTTTTGACATTTGGCCCCTCCAATTTCCAGCCAAAGACTTCATCAGCTGCCTAATGGAGAAGGATCCAGAGAAAAGGTTCACATGTGACCAGGCCCTCGAGCACCCCTGGTGAGCCAGCGATAACGGGGAGACACACACACACACAGACACACACACACACCTCCCGGCAGCGCTTAGGCCATGTGACGCAGTTGGCCGCAGGGGCTGATGCATTCGTCATGGAGAGCGTCTCCTCCCACTGTCATCTGTCGCCATGGCGCCGAGCCCAAACCCCGAGCGTCGCTCGCCACCACCGCCAGCCCTGCGAGAGAGAACCTCGGAATAATTGACCGCCAATTAGTGGCTGGTGTCCTGAAGGATCCTTGAAGAATGGCCCGAGACGCTAATGAACAATTAGAATGGCCAGCCAGACCCCGGCTAACGTATCCGGCGTGGGCGCTAGCATCCGGACGATGTGGCCAATGTGAACGGTTCTGTTAGTGAGTACCGGGGTCCCCTTTTGAGGCTGGGGGGGGGGGGGGGGGTCCAGCGCGGCCCAGCGCGGCACACACATGTTATTGTACGACCCTGGTTAATGTCATCGTGGTGAAAAATGGCCTTCATTGGTTGGATGTGGGCTAAGCCGTGGGATACAGAGACGGGAGGCCTTAAGCGCCCTGGCAGAGAACACACAGCTGCCAAGGCGCTGTATACACACACGAGACGAACACAATAAATAACCATCGGCCTT
The DNA here is from genome assembly GCA_027704905.1 of Muraenolepis orangiensis. Lineage (NCBI taxonomy): Eukaryota > Metazoa > Chordata > Actinopteri > Gadiformes > Muraenolepididae > Muraenolepis > Muraenolepis orangiensis. Next base: position 1,743,219 of record CM051010.1, on the reverse strand, counting down.
GACTCATTTGGTTATACCAGCGCGGCAGATACAAATAGTCTGTTCAATCGTGTACCGTACGTACAACGATGAACATTGTGTGTGCGATTATGGAGCTTCACCATCATAGCTTATCTGAAACGCCTGGTTCTTGTTTCAGGATCGGCGGGGACACGGCGCTCTGCAAGAACATCCACGAATCTGTCAGCCGGCAGATGCGCAAAAACTTTGCCAAAAGCAAATGGAGGGTGAGCGTTAAGGTTTTACTGTGTGGCCAAGCACTTTGACTGAGGGTTCGTGCTGCTGACCTCTCGGGCAGGGGGGGGGTTGGCCGTTAACACGCTTAACGGTCTACCAAGGTGGGTTACGATCGCCTGGATTGGTCCGAGGTCATTTTATACACAAGCTTTCGACTTGTAACTAAATGTCACCCAATTTGGAAGCCGTCAACAGAGTGGCGGTAGGTGTCACGGGTGCAGCGGGTGAACAGAGGAAGGGCATTTGTCACCCAACTAAAAGGTTAGCCGTGTTCGGTTCAGCGGACATGAAGTAGAATCAGTATACTAATCATAACTTAGTACGCATTCATCCAAAGCAAGTCAGTGATTTATTTCTTTTTTTTTTTAATGCATTTCATTAATGTGTCAGGGATTTGGCTCAAGATGACTGGGGACATTTGGACATTTAAACCCACGCCCTTTCCGTCAAACACAGACTACTCTATCCCTTTCCGTGCCCTCATAATATAGACACGCACTCTCGGTGTACTTTCTCTCCCTCCGTGTCGTTCATAACCCTCATAACCCGTTTCATTTGCTCCACTCCCCTTCACCCCCGCAGCAAGCCTTCAACGCCACGTCAGTGATCCGCCACATGCGGCGCCTGCAGCTGGGCTCCAGCTTCAACAGCAGCATGGACGGCAGCAACGCGGCGGCTGCGGCGGCGGTGGTGGCCGGCAGCGGCCAGAACCGCCCGCCCGCCAAGAGCCTGTCTGTGGACGGCGCTCCTCTGGCCTGTGACAAATGTGAGTCTCTGTCTCTTTTGTGTGTGTGTGTGTGTGTGTGTGTGTGTGTGTTTGTGGCATTTGGGGACTGTACCAACTGTATCCATCATACACCTGGGTGGACACACTCCGGCTTGTGATGCCACTACAGGGTAGATTTTGACGTGGCTTGTAATGGCTAATCAACATCCCTCCTGGTAGTAAAATAGGGGTGTTTTTGCTATACTAGTATAAATTATTTTTGAAAAACAAAACCTGGTGCTATATTTCTGTGGTCTTAACCAAAGCAGAGTTTTATATATCGCTATGGTCTTAACCAAAGCTGAATTTTATATTGCTATGGTCTTAACCATAGCAGGCTTTTATTTTGCTCTGGCCTTAACCAAAGCAGGGTTTAATATGGCTCCAGTCTTAACCGAAGCATAGATTTACCATCAAATCTCGTATTTCCATATTCCTATGGTGTGTTTGACCTCCATGGTTCCTCCCCAGGTCCTCCCATAGCTCCGCCGGCCTCGGCCACAGCCTGCGGCCAGGACTCAAAGATCCCCTCCACGGTACGAGAGGAGCCCGCCACCACCGCCACCGCGGAGGTGGCGCTGGCGCGGCCCTCCACCGTCACGGTCATCAACACGGGGACTAAATGACGCCAGGTTCCGCGGGAGGTCAGCTGGGAGACCACGGAGCTTTGAGACGGAGTCGTCGTCGCCCGTGGTTCCCCTGGTTCGCCCTGATCTCCCGCCCTTGCCTCCTCTTTCTCCCATCAACCACTTGTCGCCGTCACACCACCGCCGCCGCCTCCCGCCGCAGCCGCTGACGCCGCTGCACAAAAGTCAGGTGAGGGAGGAGTCGAGAATCGACGCTGGCTCAGCTACGATTGTACCGGCGACGGTGCCGCATCCCCTATCGTCGCTGCTGTGCTGTTAATGCACAGACCTGGAGGTTTGAGAAACGTAGGTGTGTGTGTGTGTGTATGTGGAGGGGGTGTCTTCTGAAAGACAGAGGGGGGCCGCGTTGCCCCCACCCCCTCCTGTGAACGTGGTTGGCAGAACAACACCAACAACACCACTGGCACTGCACCTGGGCACTGGCACTGACACTGCTCCGTTTGGGGGTTTCCGATGGTTGGTGTTTCTCTAGGCGGACTGCTCTGCCAGGCAGCAGCGCAGAGAGCACCTCCACGCTCCACTCGTACGCCTTGTTGTGTGTGAATATCATCGCGCCTACAAATTGCAAATTGTCGAGTGAAGTCCTGTGACGCGAGTAAAGAGCTCCACGTTGTCCGTGCTCCTGAATCTCAAGCTTTTTTTGTATTGATTTGCCATGGTAATAGCTACACTGGTTTATAGTCATAATTACCAACAGTATGCTGTATTTCTTTTTTTTTTCTTACTTTCTTTCTTTGCTAAATGGTATTTTGACGTGTGTGTGTGTGTGTGTGTGTGTGTGTGTGTGTGTGTGTGTGTGTGTGTGTGTGTGTGTGTGTGTGTGTGTGTGTGTGTGTGTGTGTGTGTGTGTGTGTGTGTGTGTGTGTGTGTGTGTGTGTGTGTGTGTGTGTGTGTGTGTGTGTGTGTGTGTGTGTGTGTGTGTGTGTGTGTGTGTTTGATGGTCAGTGTATTACTTATAATGTTGATTTCGAGAAAAGTATTGAATTTATTTTCTTACAGTATATTCTGACTTTTGTAAGAATATATAACATAAATATGTGTTAATGTGTTTAGAATTAGTGCAACTTAAAGATGTTTCAAGAAATGACAATGATACTGTATAATATAAAATGTTACTTAACTATTATGTCTTTTATTTTGGGATTGTTGATGTACTTATTGAGTTGTTGTGAAGTCCTGTTGTTGACCACAAGAGGGCAACCATGTATACTAGCTTTGCGATTCTCAGGGATATTCTTTAAAGGGCACCTATTATACCAGGCACCAGGCATGAGTGATAAGTTGTTTCTGAATTGTCATGTGACTAGCCTATAGTGACATCACAAGTGGGAGTGTCCACCGCATGCAGGATGACGAGATCAGTCTCGCAGCCTACCCAGTGGACTGTAGGAACTGGTAGACCTATCTATCCAGCATAAATCTGGATGGACACTCCCACTTGTGATGTCACTAGAGGGTAGCCACGTGACAATTATTAAACGGCTTTTAATGGCTAATCACCAAGGTGCCATCAAATAGGAGCCCTTTAACCTAATGTTTCAAACAGACCACTTCCCTTCTGGCATAATCCGCCGGATGTTGCCCTTGGTGAAACACCTCTTTCTAGTCTTCTATTATTATAATGTGCCACTGGGATGTTTTGTTTGAATTATTAGCTTTTTTAAATTCCAGTGTTAGTTGTAGTAGTATTATTAGTAGTTGTAGAGTTATTTCACTTGAGATGGAACATTTCCCGTTGAGTCCAGCATATTTGGCATGTCGCAAGAGGAAATCTAAAGCTCTGCCAGGTCGCTTTAAATATTGTGTGTGTGTGTGTGTGTGTGTGTGTGTGTGTGTGTGTGTGTGTGTGTGTGTGTGTGTGTGTGTGTGTGTGTGTGTGTGTGTGTGTGTGTGTGTGTGTGTGTGTGTGTGTGTGTGTGTGTGTGTGTGTGTGTGTGTGTGTGTGTGTGTGTGTGTGTGTGTGTGTGTGTGTGTGTGTGTGTGTGTGTGTGCGCACTGTGCTTTCATACAGAGGCTTTGAATTTAGCAGCCAGATGCTGTCCATCTCTCTGGCTCTGTTTCAGCTGGTTACCCAGAGAAGAAGGGAGGGATATGTGTTGAGGGGAACAGGAAATGTTTGTACAAGAGGGGTCTACAGTAACATGCTGGATGTCGAGGGCTCTACCACCTTAGGTTTTCTAACGTTCTGTGAACAATGTGGACATTGGCACAGAGAACCAGCTTCTTCTGCCAACTGTAAATATGTCCCTGTGTTTGCTTTGACTTAGTTCATTTTGGGTGTATATCATTGTGTTCCTTGCACTTTCTCTCAAAGAATGTCACAAGTAAGGCAAAAAATGTAATAAATGTATTAAACTTGATGCATTCGTTTTATTTTATTTTACTAGACAATTTCAGTGTTCAACTGCAGTTGTACTGTTAATATCTCTAAGCTATTTTCCTCCTGGTGTAATACGACGGGAGGCTTAAAAAAGCTGTTGGTCAAACAGAAATAAAACAAAAACATAATACAAAATGGTGATGCAATGGTTATACATTGATTCTACACCAATTCACAACAAAAATAAAAAATTCACGTCTTTTCGTGATTCCTTTCCCACCCCCCCCCCCCCCCCCCCCCCCCCCACACACAATACTTCCCCTTCACATTTGAAACCCCAAGGTGTGCAACCGGCTGCGTGTTTCAAGACACCTTTCCGGTATTGTGTATTGTGTTCAGGATCGCATGCGTCACCGCTTCAGGCGCCGGCTGGTTGGCCGGGGTCGGGGGAAGGGAGGTTGGTACCCGGCGACAGGCGGTCTAAGACGGACTTGTCAGTTGTACCCGTGGGGAGGGTCTATGCCGTCGTAGTGGAACTCTCTCCGCTGCTCCGTGCCCTCCCTGCCCCGCTCGTCTTGCTCTGCGGGATCAGAATGCGAGATAAGGCTTTGAGGACTCGGATGGCGTTAGTCGGCTCATATTGGGAGGGTAAACCTGTGGCGGCTTGACCACCAGGTCAGGGGCGGAGCCAGGTCATTTTCAGGGGGGTGGCACAGGGGTGACAACAGTTAACTTAGGGGGGCCAGCTAAAAGTGACCCCAAAAAAATTGCCGTAAAAAATTAAGGCCGCCACCGACGTCTCACATCAACATTTAGACTACTAAGTGGAAATAGTTACTTTTCTTAAATTGTACAGTTACACAGTGTATTTATGTCTTATTCATCATATTTTTGTTGGCTACATTAACTCTTTCACTGTGTAAGGAAGGTGCATGACCTTTTCATTTTGCACTGTCAACATTAAAATTCTGCTTGACATGTCCCCTTGTTTATGATATTCTCATCAACATCTGCCATTAGTGGTCTTTGTGAAATTGTGTCGCTGGCGACATGCGGCCATTCTTCTAAGAGATTAACGTTACGTGATACAGATTCTCTAGCTCAGTAGCTGAAGCACACATTGATTGACATCACTAAGAGCCAATGAAATTGCGGAGGCACACACGGGATGGCCAATCCGATTGCTTCTCGATATTTTCACATCATACTGATTGACAGCACTCAACACCCAATGGGCGTTTGGGGGGGCACACAGGGTGGCCAATCAGATCACAGGGGGGGCGGGTGCCACCCTGTGCCACCCCTTTAGCTCCGCCCCTGCACCAGGTAAACGTACCGTCGCCCTCCTCCTCCGCGTGGCTCTCGAACCTGGCCCTCCTCGCCTCGTGGAAATCCCTCATCCGCTTGTCTGCGGCCAGCACCTGCCTCTGTTCGGCTTATGTGGAAAAGGACAATAGTACTTTCGGAATTGGGGATACGTTATTTTGTGTGAGATACTAGCGTACACAGTATACAACAGAGGATATTAAACATGTATCTAAAGTGCTTGAGGTTGTTGTGCTCAGTACACATGCACACTGTCACACCGGAATGGTCAGAGTCAATTAGACTGGTTTTTGAAATGTGTGTCCAGGTCAGGTCATGACTTTTGACCTTTCGTAGGATCCATTACACAGGCCTGTGCATGCAATGTTGCCCCACTTTTGGAATTTAGTCTGTTCCGTTTACTAATTGTCTGGGAAAAAGTCTGTCCCAACACACGTACAAATGTCTTTATTCTTCTTCCTTCGAGTTACCGTTCCCACCAAAACTGAACAAATGTTGTTTTGCTAAATAAGCATTATGAGGTTTCCTTCATCAAATGAAGTATTGTGGCCTTTTTTCTTCTGGTGTTTCCCATAATATGCTTTGTGTCTTCCTGTCTGGTGCTCTTTCAGCATATTGATAACAGCCCTATACATTACATTACATTCAATGAGCAGGGCTGCTCCTCTCTCACCCTCCGGCCAGCCAAACCACATCACCTCACTGCCAGCCTATGTAACGCTACATCTCACCTGTCTGGGAACTTCTCACATCGTACATCTGACAGTAATGCAAACATTCACGTTTGCGTTTAAACATTTGCAGCATTTTTTTGGATGATTTAGTTGAGGGAAATATCAGACTGCATACAGGAGCGGGTATAGGGGGTGTAGTGTTTCTCTTTTTACTCACCTTTATACTACTATTGCATGCATTCCATGAAATAGTTTAAACAAAACTACCACGTTACCCCGTATACAATATACATATATATTTTTTTTTCACAACAATATTACAAAACAATTAACTGAACAGCTAAATGTGACCCTCAACATATATACAGGTTCAAATTCACTAGTGCAAAAGAAAGTGTTTTTTTTAAGAAAGCCTATGTCAAACAGAATCTGTACTTCATATATGTAAACCATTACATGAAAGTATCATATATGACACTTAACACTACTACCAGGTTCAACGATCATTTGTTATCCACAGGCAGTGAGCCTACTGAACTGTTAGGAGTGCTGCCACTATCATAACATTGTCATTTACATTACACTATCATACTTTGCTGGACTTTCTGGGCTCATTACAGTTACTGCAGTGTTCTGCACTGTACTGCACTGTATTAATGATGCTGCTGCACTACTGGCACTTAAAAAATGCTTTTTGCACAATTCAACACATACATATCATCCATCAGTCACGGTATTGTTAATTTTTATTGTGTATAGTATATAGTATGTGGGAGGGAATGGGGAGTAAGCATTCCATTGTACTTGTACAAATGGCAAATAATAAAAAAAATAAAAAATCTTGAATACTATTTTTGGAGGGAATTTGTACTTTCACATAAGTACGGCGGGATACACGACTACAAATGTGGTGTGCACACATTACAAGTTCACACACACACACTACACTTGCTGTGTGTTGCTGCAGTAGCAGACTGCTGTGTTTCTCCATACTTGCCTGTGGCTCCTGGTGGTACAGCCTCCATACTGTGACTGCACGGCTGGTGTGTGTGTGTGTGTGTGGGGGGGGGGTGTTGTTTTGACAGCACACACCACCTGAGGCCCCCAGACGATTCAAAACATCTGCTGTCTTCCCCTAGTCAGAATCATCTCCACCTAGCCGTGGTGTCTGTTCACTTACTGTCACGTCTCCCAGAGTATTAACAGTGAAACGAAACCTAGTTCTTATTAAGAATGAATGTCTCTTTCAAGTCATCTAGTTCCATATGCAGGCTAAACACTATAACAGGACAGAAAAGGCCTATACCAGCCGTACCAGGACAGAAATACGTAATAGCAAATCCAAAACAGTGTTTGGCCATACCTTCTTAATAAAGGTAATAGAGAACCTTATTAACTAAATATTACATGACAGGAAAGTGTAGTGGTTAGTGTAACGAAAGCCAGCTTCCCTTGGTAGAGAGTCTTCCTCTCATGCCGGTCATTTCAGTGTCAATGAAGCTAAGGTGCTTTCGCGTTTTGTTTGACTTCTGATCCTGGTGATCGTTAAGTTAGTCTATTTTTTAAACCTCTGAGTTCTTCTACGTTGTTGTCCGGTTGTATTGAGATTAGGTTTACTCGTTATTGGCCTGGACTGAAGTGATGATTATGTAAACGAGATGTCACCTCATAAACATAAAGTGAGCAGTTTGGGAAACAAACAAGCCTGGCCCACTGTGAAAACTGTCTTTTGTCTTTCTCTGTTTGCGTGTGTTTACTTGTACTGTATGTCTGTGCACATCTATTTAGTTGTGTACTGTATGTATTTGTATATATAGCAGTAAGTCTTCACAAACATCTCCAAAAAATGAAAGCAATATTGAATGGTGTTTTTTTGCCTCTTAATTCCTTAGGAAAACTGTACATTGTAAGTGGCCTTTAGCAGAACATCTTGCCCCAAATGCTTTTGGTTCAACACCCAAAACACAATGAAGCCAGAGTGTTCCTCACCGTCCATCTCCACCTGGGACTTCAGGGCTCTTCTGCCACGCTGTCTGAAGAAATGAGACGCATCTGCTCCATGCATGAAGATCTTCTTCAGTAGAGCTGGAGTGGACGTGGTGGACACGCACACACACACATATTCACATGCACGCAGCACATGAACACACACACACACACACACACACACACACACACACACACACACACACACACACACACACACACACACACACACACACACACACACACACACACACACACACACACACACAAACAAACACAGGAGAACAATCAACACTACTATAACTACATGTTTTGAAGACAGAAGACCCAGATCCTTAATTTCCCTCGGGATTAATAAAGTTTTCTGAATCTGAATCTGAGATCAGGGTGAACAGAGCAGGTTGTCGTCACCTGGTTGGTCATCATCCTTAGATCCTGACACAGATGCAGCCTCTGCTTCCTGCCACACTGGAGCGCAGACAAAACATTATTTCTGTAACTTTGTAAATATATCTCAATAAAAAAAGAATAAACATTCAAAATGCAATGGAAATGCAGCAAGTCCATGTGCCACATCCTGGCACATCTTCCCAAAGCAAACTCACAACAAAACGCATAATTTCACCTCACCAACTCTGTTCCTACGGTAAACAGGCCCATCCAACTGACTACAAAAAACCTGCATTTTGCACCAAACTCACAGGGAAGCACAAGAAGCACTGCCAGTACAAAGAATGATGCGTGTGTCCAGGACATCCTGAGCTGTGTCTCTGAGTTGCTGAGAGAGATACAAGACTTAAGAGAAAGAGAGAGCGATAGATATAGCGATAGAGAGGGCGGAGAGAGAGCAAGAGATAAAGAGAGGTTGGACCAAGGGGGTTGGGGTGAGGAGAGGTTGAGAAGAACACACCTTTGCTAGCTGAACATATTTTTCCCCCTCAGATATAACATCTTACGAGCGTCTTACATCAGGTATAGCGTAGGCTTCGGGTTCTGACGTTTAGCACTCAAACATCTGTTGACTTGGGAATGACACAGTTCTGGTTAGTACTACAGCTCCTGGAAACCGACAGACACCAAACACAACTTAAGCACTGAGACACACACACACACACACACACACACACAGTCATGTCTGCCAGATGTTGCCTTTCAGATACAATTATATTGGGCCAACCTCCCCCTCTCTCTCTCTCTCTCTCTGTCTCTCTCTGTCTCTCTCTCCCCCTCCCTCACTCTCACTCTCTCCTTCAACTATGCAGCCTTATGTTTGCTTGAGCTTTTTCCCACCTGAATCCTGGCCTCGTCCCAAAAGCACTGAATGTGTAAACTGTTGACAGGGCCCTCTTGGATCATTCAGGGATGTAATAAAAAGGAGGGTGAAGCACTCACAGTGTGGTATTTGGTTATTTATATTATAGAGAGAGTAGAGCTAACTGAAAATGTGTGTATATGACGATAATACCAACCCTTGATTGCTCCTTTTAAAATGAGAGGGGACGTTTTGGGTTGATATCGCTGTCCATTTATTCAACCACTAACTTGTATTAGGTAATTAGGTAATTAATAATTAGTAATTATTAAGCAGAGTACCATTTTTTTAAAACACACTTTAGACGGCAATTTATTTTTATCCTGTTTATTTTGTTTTTAAACAATTCATATTTTTCAATTGTTGTTTGTAAAGCGTGACTGTGAGGATTGCGACTCAATTTCGTTGGTTATAAAATTACAATTAAAATGCCTTATTCAGATTTTAATGATGATCTCTGATCTGATCGCAGCATACCCTTTGCACTGTATCATAACTCCCTACCTCTGCCTATAGTTTACATACAGTTACATATTTATTGTTTACATACCTATATATATGCATATACATTTATATATATTTATCTTTTGATACAACTGCATACCCCTGCTCACTACCTGTTTATACTTGTATACTTACCTTGTATATATACCTAGAATTCTGCACATACCTCATACCTACTCTATAAGTACTTAAAAAAAAGTCTACTAAACTACCTGTTTTAATAGACTGTTTTTACATATTATTATAACAACTGTACATTACATATTACCATGCACTTTACTAGATGCCAAATTCCTTTCGATGTCATGTGTGCTGTACACTGATAATACATTTGAATCTAACCTAATACCCACCGGGAGGTGGCGCTGTGGAGCGACAGTGGCTGCCCTTAGCGTTGACGACGGTAGGGTGGCGCTATTCCCCGCTCTCGCTGCTGTTTGCGAAACTCTTAACATATTTTCGGTGACACACAACTGTGGCGGCGGCAGCAGCAGCAGCGACAGGCGCGCAGCACACGGTGCTCGTACCCATTTGAGGCGAACCACCGTCTCTACTGTGTCTCTCCCGATGTGCTTTCCGGTCGTGTAGCGAACTGCTTCTTCCTGTTTTTTTGTTGTTTTTTTAAAAACCCGGATAACTTCGGCGGCTCGACGGTCATGGCGGTGGACGCCACATCCCCGCGGATGTAAGCCATCCAGAGAAGACTAACCGACGACGAAACAACAAAAGCATTCCTGTTTTTCACGGTCGGTGGAAAGACGGCATCCGGCCTGAGAAGAAGCTCCGAGGTCGGGGACTCCGGTCAGAACAACGCACATCGTTTCTGGTACGAGTAATGCTCTAAATACGTATTTTCTGCCATTTACAGTATTGATCGCAGGAGGAAGAAGTACTTAGCCAGTGGAGCGGTGGTGCTTTCCGTATTGCCGCAAAATGGGGTAACAATGTTTTAATGTTTACTTCGCGATACTGCGTGAATGCGTTTGTTATGCGTTGCCGTGGCTTGTGCTTCGCAGTGAGCGGAGTGTCCCATTCATAGCAAAATGGTCTCCGGTTTTAAAAAATGTGGCTTAAACTAACGTACAAAATACAACTGTCGTTGTAAAATATTTGCGTGTACTGTACACGGACGGTGTATTACATAAATACCACCATTGTTGACAACTTGGGACTAGAGGCGCACTTCCATAAGCGATACATTGTGTGTACAATCTACCGTTTTTATTCTATTTTCTGGCCTGAAAGTCTACCCTATGCAACCGGTGCAAAGTTATCACCACAAAGGGCCGGTTCCACAGTTTAAAAGCCATTTCGGTTTGGAGTTCAGTTACTCTACGTGTCTGGTAAACCATATTGGAGTGTGGTTAATCTGTCTCTCGGTGTCTCTTTACCCCAAGTGAGTAATGAGAGGCAGTCAGGGTTTACCAATGCAACGGTGAAGGGGAGGGGAATTGATTGTCAATAATACGGAATGCATAAAATTACACACATTTAGGATGGCGTAAGCTATTTATGCAATCATCTTGGTTTATTGAAACGCCCCCCCCCCCCCAGTGTGCCAGTAACAGCATTACTAGTCTGTAATGCATTGCGCGTGTGAAATCGCCACTGTTTACAACAGTGACTACAGGAAGCACTTCCTTCTCGTTTCCTGTGTGTCGTGCACTCTTCTTGATGTCTTCCACGAAGGCCCTTTCTCTTGTGAAACGTCAGAAATACCCAGTGACGCTACTGACCGTGGGCCACCCACAGCTGATGGAGGAGTGGAAGGTCACTCAAGGTGCGGCTCGCGTTGGTTGGTCGTGTATGTGTCGTGGAATGGTCTGGGGTTGGGTGGGTAGGTTCAGTAACCTGACCCCCCCCCCCCCCCCCATGTGAAGCAGCTGTAGTCACACGGCACTCTAGCCCAGAGAGGACCCTCGGATCCAATGATGGCTGGCTGTGTGTCCGTGTCCCCTCCACGCTACGTGATTTTTCTGCGTGTGCTTACGCAGCGGGGGGTGGTGTGTGCTGCTCCTGCTGTATCTGTTATGTGTGGTGTGTATGTGTAAATAGATCTGTTTTGGTCGGTTAGAGTTAATTTACAATGAGCACACCAATATGCAGAGCGGGGGAGGTTTGGCATCAGCACACCTAAGCTGGTTGGGTTTGAATGTTTTGGGTAAACGTCATTTTTGTGAATATTTTTTTAATATTCTTTTATGTATGATGTGTGTTGTATGGGTTGTGTTATGATGATGTGGCCAGCAGAGCCAGTTGGCTGAAGGTTAATATGTCACTTCTCACAAGGGAGCAGCTGCTCTTGTCGCAGGCTAAACTCTTGGTCTATACATAGCAATGAATACAAACTCTTCCTCACCCTCAACAAAACACTATGCCCAGGCATCCACTACCGGTAACACACCGCCCAGACACAGCAGTTGCCTCTTGGAAAAAAAACAAAAACATAGCCGTCTCGTCGTTTTTAAGGGCTGGGGGGAGTCCAGCTTCCCCCAGCCCCCAGAGCGGTTGGGTCTGGTGTCGTATAGTTACCTTGTTCACTCGCCAGATATCTGGGTCACAGTTTAGCTCTGCCATTAATGTCTGAAACAGGTGCCGGATAAGCGCCCGGTCTTTTCCCCGGCACATTTGGCACGTTTTGGGGTGCATCTCAGACCGCTCGTCTGGTCTATTTGTGGAGGAGGGGGCAGATGCAACTCCAAACACCACCAATATTCATTTGATTTTTTTACACGCATGACTTCAGCTCGGATGTTCAACCGGGGCTTTCTTTTGAAGCAGGCGAATAATGACTCACCTGGTTAAAATCTGCATTTAAAGGCCGTGTTATGTGGCTTCTCTGTTTCTCTGTAGAAACTCAGAAACCCATGCCCGACTGTGACTCAACAGTGGCAGAGGTGCTCAAGCTAACAATGGGTTGGGACTTGTCTTCCGTCAGTCACCGACCAGGTTCATTTTGTGCCAAATTCTGTTCAACGGAAAACCAGAACCCCGCGACTTACTATGTTCCTTATTAGTACAGTAGTTTTGAAAAAGTGTGTGTGTGTGTGTGTGTGTGTGTGTGTGTGTGTGTGTGTGTGTGTGTGTGTGTGTGTGTGTGTGTGTGTGTGTGTGTGTGTGTGTGTGTGTGTGTGTGTGTGTGTGTGTGTGTGTGTGTGTGTGTGTGTGTGTGTGTGTGTGTGTGTGTGTGTGTGTGTGTGTGTGTGTGTGTGTGTGTGTGGGTGGAGACACACACGGCCACTGTGGGTCGCTAGGGCCATGGCATAATACTCGATGTTTACACTGTGATAAGAGCGCTGATAAGGCAGATAACCCCACCTGGCCAGCTGCCTTTAGTTGGAGACGGAGCCTGGGGCCTTTGGGTTTAACGGCTACCACCAGACATGTGACGGGATGAGCTCCTCTGACAAAGAGAATGGGCGCTGTGCCGCATAGCATTACAAAGCATCACACTCGTCGTTTTTATTAGTGATTCATCATTCATTCATTGCGCACGTTTGAAGACCTGGTACATTGGCCACAGGGCTCACATGGGTTTTCATATATATCCCATGATGAATGTGCTAGTCATAACCCATTGGAATTAAATAGGAATTAGCATTCTTCCAGGCTAAACTACACTTTGTATCTTGAATGATATTGTAGATTTATTCCCAAATGAATGAAATCTATAATAAAGTGTGAGTGTCATCCTATTGTATCTAACTATATTACTATATTACAACACACTAGTACAGTGTATGGAACCTTTTTTGTAGTGAAATTGTGTGTAAGCGTTCGGCATTCATCCAATATAACAAGTGTCTGATTTTGATCAGATAGCCACAATGTGCCATTCCTAGCTGAAAACGGTAGGCTATTTAACACTAGCTGACTGCCTAAAATAAAGACCATCAAATGTAATACGTAGGCCTCCATGCTGGAATATAACCCTTAAACCCAGTAGTCCTGTCTCAAGGGTGAGGACACGCTGTAATACTTACTGTGATCGTTTGTCTGTCTGTCATTTAAGCCCCTGTGCTTTGCCACCATGGATGGTGCACATCCAAAAGAAGGGCTTTCAAGTGCAGCGATCTGCATCTAAGTGCGTAGATTAGACGAGATACTACCATGCTGGTCCCCAGGGGCAAATTGGCACATTGCAGCTGGAAAACGTTGACAAAGAGTGGACTGACCATAGAGATCTTACTGATGTTGTTGTACTGCCATGCTGTAAGGTTGTATGCTGTAAGGTTATTTTTAGTTGCCGACTACCGCTACTACTGTACTGTCTACTAAATGGTGTCATTCCCATAAAAATACTTTTACACGTCATGTGTCCATGACGTGTTCACGTTTTTCCGAGTCAAGTCGGAGCCAAACTCGTCAAGTCCAGCACCTCCATGGTGCATTATTCAGCCTGGATTCAGCCCTCATTCATGGTGTTACGCAACACTGTGAGTTGGTTTGTTTTCCTCCTGAGTGGGCTGAGCGCTTGGTGTGGCAGCACATGTCTCTGTCTGCCGTTTCCAAGCCGTCGAACCGGCTTACAGTCCTGCAGTAGGAACCTGTCCTCGGGAGCCAAGGGTCAGACACCTGACCTCTGGCCCATACTGGGTCACAGACAGACGGACAGACTCTCCACTGGCCACAAGGTGGTGGTTGTTGTTTTTTTTTTTTATAAATGTGAGACGTATTCGGTTTAATTGTGTTTTCATTCGGCAATTGTTTAAGGCCACCAGAATGAATGTTATCAACAATATCAAAAGTGAAAGTGAAATATATCAGCAGGATATATCTATGATCAGAATTTGTGATTCAACGTGATCACCGAGTGTCTAGTAGGGTGTACCGGCCCAGGAAAGTTGTATACCCGGCGTAGCTACATTATGTTGGCAGTAATGTTCAAATAATATATATATATTTAATTGACATACGAGTTGATTGTAATATTGAAAACATCTATGCTACTCTGCTTTTGGAGACGGTTTGAGAGAAACCCTCTTTTTAGAACGTTATATTTGAGCAAAATCTGCTGGCGACCCATGAGTGGCAGTGACTTGGCTTGGATGCCCCGTCTCCTCAGCCGGTGTACGCCGCTAGACACAGCGCACACACACACACAGTGATGGCGTTAGTTCCCCAGGTCTGAACCCCGTCATTTGTAGCGTGAATATCTGTTGACTATCCAACATACCGGTACTCCACCCGGGCCACTAACGGGTTGGCAAACAAACCTATTTTTGCCTCCCAACAACAATATGCAGTGGCAAAGGCTTTATTTTGGACCATTTAATTATATATCCTCTGTCAAAACTCTACCAAAATACATATCCACATAATATCAAATGTGTTAAGATGATGTGTAAGATGTCGGAATATTTTTGTAATAGTTTGTGGTTGGCGTGAGTACTTGTTTACGCTAGCAGCCATGCCTAAAGGTTTTTTAGAATTTTTTATTTTTTTTGTTTAAGGTTGTCAGATGCATCCTTTTTTCCCCTGTTCAGATAAAAGAGCAGGGAAGAGGCAGCCCTGCATACAGCCCCCAGTTTTGGTGGCCCTGCTTACTTTGTTGGAATGACACACACACACACACACACACACACACACACACACACACACACACACACACACACACACACACACACACACACACACACACACACACACACACACACACACACACACACACACACACACACACCTTTGATGTTTGCACTCGCTGTGCTGTAGTCGGGCTTCCCCTCGACCTTACCTGCATTTATTACAGTATAATCAGCCCACCCGTTAACCACACTCTAAACCTGCTCTGCTCAGCCACCCAGCACGCCACAACGGTCTCTCTGTCTCACTGCCTCTCTCTCTCTCTCTCTCTCTCTCTCTCTCTCTCTCCTCTCTCTCTCTCTCTCTCTCTCTCTCTCTCTCTCTCTCTCTCTCTCTCTCTCTCTCTCTCTCTCCTCTCTCTCTCTCTCTCTCTCTCTCTCTCTCTCTCTCTCTCTCTCTCTCTCTCTCCTCTCTCTCTCTCTCTCTCTCTCTCTCTCTCTCTCTCTCTCTCTCTCTCTCTCTCTCTCTCTCTCTCCTCTCTCTCTCTCTCTCTCTCTCTCTCTCTCTCTCTCTCTCTCTCTCTCTCTCTCTCTCTCTCTCTCTCTCTCTCTCTCTCTCTCTCTCTCTCTCTCTCTCTCTCTCTCTCTCTCTCTCTCTCTCTCTCGTACACTGTGCGCAACACAATGCTAGCCTTTATGTCAGGATCTCCCTAATGGAGCCAACTCCTTCACTCATGTCCTCATTGTCTCAGTCCGGGGTGAGAGAAAGCTGCTCTTTAGAAAGGCAAGGCTGAGCTCACCAGTGAATCACGCCGGCAGTCACCCTTTCCCCCCTTCTCACCCCACAGAGAGCCAGGGATGTGGCGGTGGTTAGAATGTGCGAGGGTGGGTTCGAGGCAGGGGGTTGCATGGTTCAGAGGGCTGGTGGTCGTTCTGTGAAAGCAGGCGGTTACCTTTTGAATCACACGTATTTATCGTGACCCGTACCTGATCCTGTGTCATTGGTGCTATTCAGTTGGTTTGGTTTTGCCGTGACCGCTGTGTGCTCTTCCCTTATGCGAGGAAAATGCACGCTCTGTAATTGGGTCAACTTTAATACTGACAACACGGCACTGATTGCCTCTTTTGTGTTTTTGTTTTCCAATATATGCCTTCCCAGGGTGTGTGTGTGTGTGTGTGTGTGTGTGTTGACCTGTACTTCCTGTTGTGGGGGAGGGGGTTTCACCAGCTCCTGCCTTTTTCCAAGGGCTGCTTCTCCGTGGCTACAGTGGCAGCTCGCCTTTAGGGCTTTATTCTATTTTCCTTGTGGGGGTTGCTTTTTTTTTATTGTACAGTTGGAGGGGAAGATATGGTTAGGTATGATGGTTGTCGTCAGGTATGCTGTGTGATTTGTGATGTCGGTATGAGGCGTGACACTGTACCTTTCGCCGTGGAAAATGCAGAAGGGTTGCCTTGGTAACAAATCCCAAATCGGCGTGCCTGGGATACCACCATCACGCACGCACGCACGCACGCACGCACACACACTGGGCCCCATTCCCAGCTGATGTGTTGCGCAGCATGGGGAGGGATCACAAGAGCTCTGCTCCCAGTCCCTCCCCCAGCAGAGAACAGAAGACCAGAGGAGTGACGACTACAGCCGACACCTCCAGCCCCCACCCGCTGTCTGTGTCTCTCCAGTCTCTACAGCTCACTACCCCCCACCCTCCAGGCCAGTTTTTGATCTAGTGGATACTGCCTCAGGGCCTTGCCGATACATTTACATTGGGTTGTATATGCTGAACTAGCTATAAAGATGGAGTATTTATAGCCACACACACACACACACACACGCACTCGCACTCGCACTCGCACTCTCTTACTCTCGGTGGGACACATAGTCGCTCTATGATTCATTAGTGTGAGAGTACGCCAGGAATCTGCACTGGGTTAACAGTGTCTGACTTGAGTTGAATGTCAAACGGACATTACTATGAATATATATGAAATTATATCCGACTCTTGGGGAATAACTGGAATGGTTGTTGTTTGGCTGTTCAACTTGACAATTAAAAATTCAATTATTTAAATAAAATAAACTGGGTGAAAAGGCCGATAAGTTTCAGTTTCTTTGTCGCGTTCACAGGAGGCGTGTCAATGAGTCAGCGTTCCGGGCGATGACGGATCAGGTGCGATTTGGCCAACGCAGTGACGGTTCCTTATGGCCTTCCCGTACTCATGCGTCTGGCTCTTAGTCACCACAGACCGATGAGGAAGAGACGGAGACCGACACAGGTCCGGATCTGTCCAGGGAGCCACGTATCACGACCCACCCCGTCAAAGTCCCATGGAATTCCCCTCCATCACCTCAATCTCCTCCATCTCCAACAATGTGCGCCTGAGCTCAATCGCTCATCGTCCTCCTTGTTTATCATCCTCTTCATCTATACATCACCCCCGATCGTCTCCTACCATCCGTCCTCTCCCACGCGCATGCACACGTGCACGTACACCCCGACGGGTTCGGTTTACAGTTTGCCGATGGAGCGTGGAGTTGGGACACGCCCACACTGGAGGAATCCCTCGGGGGAGGGGCCGGATGGGGTTGCTGTGGAGGTGGGCTCTCTGAGGGGCAGGTGGGTTGTGTGATAGTGCTGGCTGGGCAGCGTTTAGCACCAGACTATGTCACGCTAGAGTCAGAATTAGCACAGGGGTGTTGATTGGCTGCGGGTGGGTTGTCTTTTTAGCGTATTTTTAATCCTCTGCTCCCTCGTCTTACCTCTGATGCGGTTCTTCTGGGAGGGGGCGGAGGGCGAGGCAGGGGCATGGCTTCAGGCCGCCAAGGTGTGTTCCTTCCACTTTGTGTTTTTTATTTTTATTCTTTCACGACGAAAGGCAAGGGCTTATTCATTACCGAATACGGCCCCACGGACCTGTCAGGACCTGCACCTTTCTCTCCCGTATGACTGCTCTGAGCTGGCAGGGAGTAGTCGCTCTTCACTGACGAGTTGACATCCACTGGGTTATGCAAGCCTCCCCTGCCTGACGAGGCGCTGGAGCCTCTCTTTTAAGATTGTTTTTAAGAAAATATAGGGTGCACATCTATGCGGGCATATACATAGGTATTTAGGGATTTATCGTCACAATATTGGATCTTTATAGTACACATGGGGGTGGCAGTAGCTCACTCGGTAGGGACTTGGGTTTGGGAACCGGAAGGTCGCCGGTTCAAGTCCCCGAAGCACCTGGGGGCACTGCCGAGGTTCCTTTGAGCAAGGCACCAGACCCCCTACACTGCTCCCCGGGAGCTGTATATAAAATAGCTGCCCACTGCTCCTAATACTAGAATGGGTTAAATGCAGAGAAACTAATTTCACTGTGTTTGTACATGTATGTGACCAATGAAGCGGATTCAGTCCTCCAGATTTAGATTCAGATAACTCGTGCCGTAGGTACGACTATTTGAGTGTGACTCGTTAGAAACGGCAGTGACTGCAGTGAAATGTGTTGTGTACTTTAGATCTCTGGTTTTTGGGACTCCATCTTACCTGTCAATCATAGATGCCTGAAATGCTACACTTTTCAGTGGCAAATGGGAAAAGGGAAACGTAGGGGATGGTTTTTTCGGTCGTTTAGTTACAAAATCTTGCTCTAATCCGCTCTTCTCTGCTCCCTAACGCTTGCATTTTATCTGTAGCACCTTTTAAAACAAGTGAAGTAAACTCTCCCATCGCTCTCTCTCCCTCCCTGGCTCTAGGCCGCCCCTTCCCGAGAGCTCCATGGAGAAGATGAAGCGCTTCAAGCGGCGTCTGTCCCAGACCCTGCGTGGGAGCCACACCATCGACGAGTCCCTGTCTGAGCTCGCCGAGCAGATGACCATCGAGGAGAACGGCCTGAAGGACAGCGGTGAGTCTGTTTGTATTCGTCCGGCAGAGTTCACATGCGGATGGCCGTTAATGCCGGGGGGGGGGGGGGGGGGGGGTGTTAGGCAGGTGGGACAACTCCGGGTTGACGGCGGGCATCGGGGATCAAACTAGAGAGGTTTTGATTGGGAGTAAAAAATGGCCCAGCTATCCAATTGGCGATCCTACTGTCTGTGTGCATGTTTGGTTAAATTGCCCAGCAGGGCAACACGGTATATCAGCTGATGTATGGCAGCAAGACCGCAAGATGGAAAACGTAAAGCACGTGAATGATGGCAATCGCGTGTTTAAATTGTCACACACTGTCAAGATAATATTGACAAGTCTGTTAACGTTGTTTTGGTGGAGCTGTAATCCAGGTGTATTATATATTGAGTTAATTATGTATCATCTTCCTTTGGTACACATTACAAACAACTAACAGAGATGGCATTACTCCACCGGCAAATGACTATGACTAATGCCTATTCACACACCAATCAACGATCACAATAACCTGTTTCATCTACACTGATGGCGCACTAGGAAGCAGTTTACTTTGCAGTTATTGTTTGAGCGTGAGATGCTGTTTTTATTTTATTTTTTTGCTGCCTGCTTGTACTGCTGGGTGCAGCTATGTGCGACGCAGGCATTGCAACCCAAGCGGGAGAGCCGCAGGGAGCGGCAGAGGGCAAGAGAGAGGGAGAGAGGAGATCACCTTGGTCGGCTACCATAGTGTTGCCATGGCACACGGGTCTGGAAACAACCCAGAGTTTCCATGACATTGCTGTAGTGATCAACATCTCACCCCCCCCCCCCCAATCTCACTCTTTCTATCACTTTCTCTTTTGCTGGTTTTTCCCTCCGTCTTTCATTTCCCTTTATCTCAGCCTCAGTCACTGTGTGTGTGTCTCTGTCTCCCTTTCTGTCTCTCTCTCCCTTTCTCTCTTCCTTTCGTTTTGTTGGGTTCCTTCTTACTTTCTTGCGTTCATTCTTTATTTCTTTCTCTTTCCCCGTCTCTGCTCTCTTCCACCACCAGTTTCTTTCAGTCCTTTGAGCGGCTGTCCCATCTCCATTGACTAAATGTCTTTAGCGCTAAACGGGAGGCTGTTATTATTATTCCGCCTCCAACCTCTCGGTTAATGTGCTCATCCAAGTTCCTCTTGGCCCTCCGCGTCCCTCTGAGAACGGGCCGGGGGCTTTGTAAAGAGCTTTTTGTCCCGTGATTAACGGCAGGTTTGGCCAGAGCGTTCTGTGCCTGGCAAGAGGGCACAGAAGAAGCATAGTGTGTGTGTGTGTGTGTGTGTGTGTGTGTGTGTGTGTGTGTGTGTGTGTGTGTGTGTGTGTGTGTGTGTGTGTGTGTGTGTGTGTGTGTGGTGTGTGTGTGTGTGTGTGTGTGTGTGTGTGTGTGTGTGTGTGTGTGTGTGTGTGTGTGTGTGTGTGTGTGTGTGTGTGTGTGTGTGTGTGTGTGTGGGGGTTGGTTTTTAAACCAGAGGATTTGTGGAAGTGTGGTCGAGTGAGGAAAAGGAAAAGGGTAGCCAGATGGGCTTTGATCTGAACTCCTGTGATTGTGGCAGCCTTCTGCTCCTGGTTTGGTTACGCAGCGCATGCGCGCGCACGCACGCACGCACGCACGCTCGCAACAGAGGTCAGCCATGGGCACAGAAGTGGGGTTAAAGTAGCAGTCACTCAAGTCTCTGGATTAAAACCAGGTGGAGCCAAAGCACACGTTTGATATCTTCAAGTCTTCTAAGAACAACTGCAATGGTGTGCCATGTGTTTTAAAGAGTGTTGAAGAGGAATTACTTCCAATCTTTGCAATCTGTTCTGCGCTGACTGTTCTGTTGTCCTGGTCAACCAAATGCCAAACATTGCATATAAAAAGAGGGAAAAATGTTGAATGTAGTGAATGTAGTAATCCAGTTCACCGTGTTCATCGGTATGTGAACGGTGGACCTGTAGTGTCGTCTGGGGTGAGGAACCAGGATGTGGGCGGGTGTTAAGAGTGCAGTTGTACCTCCTAGCAGTCAATGTCTTGTTTTGTTGCCATCTCTCTCTGTCCACATGTGTGTACTGTTCTGTACACACTGGGGGGGGGGGGGGGGGGGGGAGTGTGACTGAAGAGAAGATATTCAACCCCCCCTCATTGATGTATGTACATCTGTATACGAATGTATAAAACATATACTGTTAAAGCATCTTGCCAAGGGACTCGATTGTAAATAGACTAAGAGCATATCATTATTCAACGTTTCATTCGTAATTGGTAAACAAAATGAAAGACTTTGAACAGCCCCTAAAAGCACTTTCTTTGCCAGTCTTACGCGCTTGTTTTTTTTTTTTTTCAACGTGTGTGTGTGCGTGCGTGCGTGCGTGTTCCTCTCTCCCCCCCCCACCTCCCCCTCTCTGCAGAGCCCATGGTGAGGAACGGCCGGCCTCCCTCGGCGCACAGCGTGCACTCCTTCCTGCACCAGTACACAGGCTCCTTCAAGAAGCCGCCGCTCCGCAGGCCCCAGAGTGTCATCGGGGGAGGGCTGGGCTCCCTCATGGTCATGCCCCGCAACGGCAGCCGCCTCGGTGAGAGAGAGACGCAGACGGACACGCTCCCTGATTTCAACCCCATCTCCCCCCCCCCCCCCCCCCCAAATCATCATCATCATCATCATCATCATCATCATCATCATCTCTCTCTGTCTCTCTCTCGGTCCGTCTGTCTATTTCTCTCGGACACCCAGACATCGTCCATGAGAACCTGAAGGTGGGTTCAGACGGGGAGAGCGACCAGGCCTCCGGAACCTCCTCGGACGAGGTGCAGTCGCCCACGGGGGTGTGTCTACGTGACCGGGGCAACCGTCGCATCTCTGCCGAGGTGAGGGTGACTACCTCTCTCACCCATGCGCGCCTATTGCACACAGTCAGACCTCACCTGCACACATGTACACAGACACCCATGCACACAATAAGGCATCCATGTGCACACACACACACACACGCGCACACACACTCTCCTTATGTCATTCTCACAGGCTTTGGGGTCTTAGAAAGGGAAGCTGTGCCGTGTCGTGCTTCCGATTTACGAGCTGCAGATTGAAGGGAAATGCACTCGGTGCCGATCGTTCAGGTCGTGTGTTGTGTGGGGGGCATGTGTCATCGCGGTGGGTCTGTGGCCTGTCAGTCGATCGGTCTGTCCCCAGGCCAAACGGCAGCAGGCCGTGCGGTGCGCCAACACACACGCCTCTGCTATTGGGGAGGGGAACAGAACAGAGCAGAAATGTTCCTTCTGTTTCTTTTTTTTTTTTTTAAATGTCATGTCCACATTTATGATTCATTCAAGTTGAAGAGGTGGGATTATTTAAGTACTTTACACACACACACACACACACACACACACACACACACACACACACACACACACACACACACACACACACACACACACACACACACACACACACACACACACACACACACACACACACACACACTCTCACTCTCTCTAATGGGTTTGAGTGTCTCTCTGTTTAAATACCTATCAAAGGTGTTCTAGGAAGCGGGGGCTGATCTTTTCCACATGGGCACACAGGAGAAGGGAGACAGCGTCTCTCTTTGTGTTTGACATCTGTGACTTCCCGGGCCACAGGGCCCGGTTATGCAATGTCAACATGTTGTGGAGTTTGCCCTTTGCACCGGGGGTAGTGTGTAGTCGCTGGCTGTGTGTGCGCGCTTTTTGCGGCCAGATGGGGGGCCGCGTTAAACATACATTTTGGGGGAAGAAAAACGGTACCAACAATTTGTTTTTGAACAATGATCCTGGTAACGCACATTAACTTGATTTAATATATGTGTGTGTCAGCTGCACCAAAATACCCCAACTAAAAAAACAAGAAAGCCTACCTTTGTTGTTGCCATGTCATGCTACCTGCTGGGCATCATGAGGGTAGAGGTCTTGTGATGCTAGAAAATACCCCCCCCACCCCCCGCCAGCCCTTGGCCTGTGATGATTGGTGGCTCCCAGAGGGCTGTGTTCAAAGAGCTGAAGCTCTGTGTGCTACCAAAAAAAAAAAAAAAAAAAAAAGAACCTTTACACCCGTTAAGCCTCTTAGCCCGTCAGGGGGAGCCTGTCCACACATGAACACCCTAGCAAGCAAACAGCACACCCCACACTGTACAGTACACACACACACACACACACACACACACACACACACACACACACACACACACACACACACACACACACACACACACACACACACACACACACACACACACACACACACACACACACACACACACACACTCTCTCTCTCTGCTGACTTTAAGTGCAGTGTTGTTGCGGTTGGAGGCCCAGAACGGAGATATTAGTTGTGCTCCTTTTTATCATGTGCGTATTGGACAAGGAGGGGACACAAATGGAGGGGCCATGATGGTAGGGTTTCCCTGGCTCTGGGGTCAGGTGGCGTCCCTGTGCTTCTCCCAGAGCCTCTTTTGGTGTTGCGTCACAAGGATTAGAATAATGCCCTCCAGATGGGCCCCTGTTGAAGCAGATTAGGAAGAGCTGATTGGACGGGCCAAGCAAGGGGAGGGATTCAAAGTTCAGGTGATGCATGGTGTCCAGGGTGGTGTCCTGGGATTGGTTAGCACTGAGGCTAATCAATGCTGACCTGGCGCTGCAAATCCCACCGAAATCCAGCATGGAGAATTGATGCTATGGGTTGCAAATGGATCAGCATGATGGCTTGTCAACATAGTGACCATTTTGTTTAAATGTCTCTTAAATAGACATGCTACACAGACCGTTTAATGGACAACCACGGAGCGCTTAGTCTCGTCAATTGTCATTCGAGAGGTTGCCGGTTACGATCCGCCACCCCTCCTCTTCGGCTAATTCTGTCATTGTGCTCTTGAGCAAGACACTTGAGCTCCCTTAACGGTTCCAGATGACCTTGTAGGTACCTGGCTTGAGTAAAACTGCCATTGTGAGAGTATTTGAATGATCTGGGATGTCTGTGTGTGCGCGCTGTTGACTGAGTGCTGAATGAGTTGATTTACAAAGCACGTCCTGGTGGCCCATTGTGGTGAGAGGAGAGCAGAGGGTTGTTTATCCTTTTTTTATTTAATTTTTTTATTTAATTTTTTATAAATTCTGTCCATTTAGCCCAGCCGCAGTCAACAGCCCCCAGTTTCACGCACATCAAGGGGCCTGGAAAACTCGTGGTCCTCGAAGTTGCATAAATGTCGTGGGAGGGGAAATGTTAGTGTGAATGATCCAAGTGTCCACAGTGCTAGGGCCAGAGCGGGTGGGTGTGGATTAGTTGCAGCTCTGGAGGGAGAAAGAGAGGGAGGGAGAAAGGGAGGGAGGGAGGGAGAAAGAGAGAGAGGGAGGGGAGAGGGAGGGAGGGATTAGCAGTTATCTAACAAATTCAGGAAAGGCTTGATGGGGAAAGGGCCTCTGCGCACTCTTATGGTTCTGTGTTTTTTGTCTTTTTCTTTTTTATATAACGATAAGTCATCAGAATCGTGCTTTGTTTTCTCCATGTGGGAAGGATGTACGGCTGGTTACTTTTACGACCCCCCCCAAGCCACCCACCCAACTTCCCCTGTGCTCCAGTTATGTACACAAGTCTCCACCACATATGACACGTTTTGTGACGTGTGTATAAAATCCTTATTCAACCCCCCACGCCATTCATTCAAACGTGTACCGTAAGCGTCGTACACGTTGTTTGACCACAGCTTTCCCTATGGTTGGTGTGGCGACGATGTAGTTTCCGCTTTCTGTCGACGGTGAGGCCTTAAGACCGACGCGCTTCGCGCTTCCTCTTTTTCCCCCCAGGACCTCAACAAGCGTCTGTCGCTGCCCGCCGACATCCGGATCCCCGACGGCTACCTGGAGAAGCTGCAGCTGCGCAGCCCGCAGTTCGACCTGCCACTCAGCCGGCGGTCACGCAGGGCCTCCCTGGTAAGATGGCAGCCATCGTTTGGATGTTGAGAGAGAGAGAGAGGCAGAGGGGGTGGTGGGGGGGAGAGAGAGTGGGAGAGGAAGGAGTTGGGGGGGGGGGAGAGACAGAGAGACGGGGAGGATGGAAGATGTAACTGGGAGGAAGTGAGCGAAAAAGAGCACAGGAAATGGTAGGCAGAGCAGGTTTGATGCGGCGATTGAGTCCATCGATGTGTTTTTTTTCCCTTGAAGCGAAGGGCAGGGGGAGGATCAATTATTGATCGATTTTGTTTCGGCAGCAGCTAATGGGAACGCACGCTTGTGTTATTGTAGCCAAAAATAGGTGCTGTTTAACTGGTGGAATAGGTGGAGTTAATTGGATTCTAAACAATACATCTAAACCGAAAGCTGCATTGAAACGATTCACACTACAAGCGAAATAACCCCTTCCAACCACTCTACGTACATTTAATACGTAGTCCATCCATAGCCCACGGATGCGTTTGCGGATCGATAGTTGTCGTGTCCCTGCTGTGGTGTGCGGAGGGAAGCCAGCCGCACACAAACGGGCCTTACAGAAGGGTTGAAAGCGTGTTGGTAAGGGGAGGAGGAGAGTATACGGAGCAGGGCTGCAGGGTGATAAAGGTAGCCGAGCGAGATGCCTTGTTTTATTTAAAGGCGGCGGTGGGAGAACGGCGCACCCCCCCCCCCCCCCCCCCCCCCCCCGATTCTCGTCTGTTCTCATCTGTTCTCATCTCATCGTAGTCCGGCCCTCGCTGTGACGCCGTCTCTCCCTGCTGCTCGCTGGTCTTCCTTCCCCGCCGGGAGGAAGAAGAAAATAATGCAAATAATTGCCTCATATGTACTGTACTGTGTATGTATTATAGTGTATAGAAATGTGTGTGTACACATTTATATATATATATATATATATATATATATATATGTGTGTGTGTGTGTGTGTGTGTGTGTGTGTGTGTGTGTGTGTGTGTGTGTGTGTGTGTGTGTGTGTGTGTGTGTGTGTGTGTGTGTGTGTGTGTGTGTGTGTGTGTGTGTGTGTGTGTGTGTGTGTGTGTGTGTGTGTGTGTGTGTGTGTGTGTACGTACTTTTAATGTGTATATATACATAAAAAGCATTTTTTATATATATTTGGTATTTTTTCTGTGTTTGTGCTGTGGCGTCCTACACGTTCATGCTGCAATAGACATCGAAAACCAGAAGCCAATGGTCCGCGACCTGTCTCAAGGGATAAGCTACGCAGGCCCTCATGGGACATGCTCTCTGTGACACTGCCCCCCCCACCCCCTTCCTCCCTTCCTCCGGCCCCCCCTCCCCTTGTCCCTGTGTAAGGTCTCTTCACAAGGACTTGGCATCGTGGTGCCCCCGCAAGCTTGTCACTGTGAATGAGCGAGGCTCTTCAGAGCCTCATTAATGCGGTTTGTCTCTTTTCCCTTCTCCCATCCAGTCGGAGATTGGCTTCGGTAAACTGGAGACCTACATTAAACTGGACAAACTGGGCGAGGTTGGTAATGGTGTTATCTATGAAAAAGATATACTCTCTCACACGCATTACACACACACACACACACACACACACACACACACACACACACACACACACACACACACACACACACACACACACACACACACACACACACACACACACACACACACACACACACACACACACACAGGGTCAGGTCTGTAATGTCCTGGTGGTTGACAGGGGACGTACGCCACGGTGTTCAAGGGGAGGAGCAAGCTGACAGACAACCTGGTGGCTCTGAAGGAGATCCGGCTGGAGCACGAGGAGGGGGCGCCCTGCACCGCCATCCGAGAAGGTGTGTGTGTTTTTTGTTGTTTCCTGATCACGCTTGTGTTAGACACTAGAAGTGGCTGCTTAGGCTAGCACTAGTGTGTGATGATTCCCAGACGCTGTGAAACTGTAGACTCCGTCTAAAAGGCCAGATGGGACTAAAAGAGTGGACTCTGTAGGACTCGAATAGATTCCAACATTATGCAGTTTTCTCCCCACAAAAGAATTCCATTTGGACAAAGCTCGATAATCAGCGGTAAATACCAACAGAATTTGGAAAGACTTATCTGTTTTGTTTTTGTTGCAACCACGGGGGTTTATCTGGATTTTTGCCAGCTGGAAATCTTCAAATCATATTTGTCCGCGTACACCATGTGCTTTTGTATCTAATCAGTGGTGTTCTCGAAGCAGATATCAATGTGCAGGAGCAGATATCAATGTGCTGCATGTGGTTGTTCTAGTGTCGTTACTGAAGGACCTGAAGCACGCCAACATCGTGACTCTGCACGACATCATCCACACGGAAAAGTCCCTGACGCTGGTCTTCGAGTACCTGGTAATGTAACCTCCATAATCACGCACGCACGCACGCACACACACACACACACACACACACACACACACACACACACACACACACACACACACACACACACACACACACACACACACACACACACACACACACACACACACACACACACACACACACAGGAATCCCCAGGAATGGCGAGTAAGCATTCCTTTGTACTTTGTACGTTGCAAATGGCCAATAAAACATCTTACACACACAGAAAGATGGACACACACACAATGACTCTCATTCTACCCAGTGGCTTATTCGGTGCTTTGAGTTCCAAAGTTCAACCTGTACATGTTCCTCATTTATCATCATCCTAATGTGACCCCGGCCCTTTGCCCGTGGCTCCTCTTAGGACAAGGACCTGAAGCAGTACATGGACGACTGCGGCAACATCCTGAGCATGCAGAATGTCAAGGTGAGCCTTGGGCTCAGCCCACGCTCGGCTTCAGGCCACATGCGCCAGAAATGCCTTCAGTCTGCCCCCTGGTGGCGGACCATTGTATGGACGGTTCAAAAAATCTGAATGGGATGTAATGAATTGAAAAAAAAACTTGGAACAAAACTGCATAAATTATAGTTTCTCTCATGAGAGAAACGGTTTACAAGCGCAAAACGGAGTGAAAAAGTATGAAAACATTTCATACTAAGTTCTTATTTGGCCAATTTGTAAATGTGTAACAAATGAAACCTAAGAATTGACATTATTTAAAAGAAATATGTATGAAACACGCATTTAATTGTGATTGGAGTTTGGATAACAGTCGAGACTACGAGTTTTACTACGTGCTAAATCTAATCTTGCATAGCCACAGGAGGCTCGTCAATATGCTAATAATAATGAACCTGAAAAACATGTATTTTTTTTGGCAGATCTTCCTTTACCAGATCCTGCGCGGCCTGGCCTACTGTCACCGCCGTAAAGTCCTCCACAGAGACCTGAAGCCCCAGAATCTGCTTATCAATGAGCGCGGAGAACTCAAACTGGCTGACTTCGGTATACATTTTTGAAAATGGCTGTATTTTGTCCGTATTATTACATGTGGACATTTTGACAGTATTCGTATGCATTTGCCTACACACATGGCTTCCTCCTACTATACGGCCAAGCCAAGATTGGGTTTGTTTCAAAGGTTTTTGCGCATGAAATTCAAACACGTTTGGACTTGAATTTGTTCATATTTTAGGCTATCTGAGCCCGAAAAGGTTTAGACCTGCACTGTGCAACTTATGTACTGCAGCTCAAGATTATTTTGCCATGTGTAACGAGTACAATGAGATGCTTACTCCCGATTGAACTCAGCCAAACCTGTTCCATTCAAAATGTAAAAATGTTGAAATGATAGAGCTATAACGCGCTACAACTCAAGCTGCTAGAGGTTGCTCAGTAAGAAAAACAACGTATAGTCACCGTTCTCACTGACTTATGGATCTGTCCCTCCCCTCTTGTTTGTTTGTCTGTCAAAGGCCTGGCGAGGGCCAAGTCTGTCCCCACCAAGACCTACTCCAACGAGGTGGTGACCCTCTGGTACCGGCCCCCTGACGTGCTGCTGGGCTCCTCCGAGTACTCCACCCAGATAGACATGTGGTGAGTGGGCCCCTGGCTCCCAGCACCCCAAATTAGTACCCCCCCCGTCCCCCGTCCTGGTGGCGGGGGGGGGGGTCTGCGTCCTATTGACGAGCGTGCCTCACTCGTTCGTGTGCGTACCGCTGTGCGCCTTGTGTTGTGGTCGGAAGAAGCTGTTTTTGTTTAGCATCATTTGATGCCGTATGTTGATAGACTCCACTGACAGTCTTATCCTTGTCTGTTTTTAATAACACACGTGTGTCTCACCAGGGCAGTAAACCAACAATGTCATATTAACAATCATATTAACAGTCTTTAGAATTAGAACACTCTACTGTTTTGTGCTTGTAAGTTGTCATGCACAACACAGTTGTGGTCATGTAGTTAGTTTAGATGTTCGCTCATGCTTATCGTGTGTGTGTGTGTGTGTGTGCTCCCCAGGGGGGTGGGCTGTATATTCTACGAGATGGCCGCCGGCAGGCCCCTGTTCCCCGGCTCTACGGTGGAGGACGAGCTGCACCTCATCTTCAGGCTGCTGGGTCAGTGCTGCCCCCTGCTGGCAGGGGAACTCCTCCTGTAACTTCTAACCTTATCCTGGATCCAGCAGTTCTGCTATGGTTGTAGCGGATCCTCTTGAGGGGGAGGGGGGAAGAGGGCACAAGGCCTGGGCCGGAAACCAAGAACTGAAGGGAGCGGGGTTATGCATTGTTTGCTGTATTCGTTAAAAGTCTACTAAGCTCATTTGCGCTGAAGCTTTCTGAAGGGATTTGAATTGAAGTATTTCTACAGACTTGCCAGTTCTACACATTAGTAGTGCTGGCCGAGTTTGTGTTTGCCTTGAGCCAGTTAGACACTTACAGATTTCAGCTGGTCTGCAATCAGACTTTAGTTTATATTATCTAAAGTGTTGATTTGCGAGACGAGTTTCGACTTAATGCCGTTAGCGCCTGATAACTGTTCACCCCGGGCGAACGTTGTACCTTGCCTCCCCTAACGCCCCTCCCCCACCCCCACAGGCACTCCGAACGAGGACACGTGGCCGGGAATCTCGTCCATTGAGGAGTTCAGGTCCCACAAGTTCCCCAAGTACAAGAGCCAGCCCCTCATCAACCACGCTCCCAGGTAGGCCTGCGTATTCATGGGCCCACATTACAGATCCGTTGCGCTCAGCGACGCAACGCGTGTACTCTACAGCCGTATCCTATTCACCCTACACGCATACACTCAGTCATATGGGCTTAAAAAAAAAAAAAAATTCAGATTGATTTGTTAGTGTTTTATGTAACGTTCCTTTAAATGTCCCCCCCCCCCCCCCCCCCCCCATTTTGTACTCATCTCTCTCGCTAGCCCTATGCTAACTGGAGACGGAAAGGAACAGGACTTATGTACCAGATCCAGGTATATCACTAGGCTGAGTGCGTAGTCATAATGGTGGTAGTTGTAGTAGTGTTGCCACTAACTTTCTATCGCCGTCTCTGACGAGGGGCTGTTTTGACTTGGTTTCGTTAGCGTAGCCACTCGGAGTGTGTGCTCTGTGTCACTTCCTGTGAGGAAATCCTGTGGAATAGTTGATGCCGTTTCCTCTCTAACTTTCTAACACTTGCCAGCAGGCATGAGTCACCCTACCTCCACTGACCGCCCGCCCCCCCTCCCCCTCCCCCTCCCCCTCCCCCTCCCCCTCCCCCCCCCCTTCCTGCCTCTCCCTTTCGCTGTATTGATCTCTTTATGCCCCGTCCTCCCCCCAGGTTGGACACGGACGGCATTGACTTGTTAATGTCCTTCCTTAAAGTGAGTATGACAACACAACGAAACACACACACACACACACGCACGCAAGTTCTTGTGTTTTTCTGATATATTTCGATGGGCCTGTCTGTAGGGGATTTGAATTGAAGTACACACACACACGCATTCATCTTCTACAGACTTTGGATAACGGTGTTCCTCCGCCATGTTTCTCTCTGACCTGCAGTACGAGTCCAAGAAGAGGATGTCTGCGGACGAGGCGATGAGGCAGGCCTACTTCCGGAGCCTGGGGCCACGTGTGCTCACGCTGCCAGAGAGTGAGTGACGAGATGGCAGCACATTAACACATGCTGGGCGGGCGGGCGGGCGGGCGGCGCCCTGGGGAGGATGATGCTGCATACTGTAAACGGAGGATCGCTTACCACTGTGTTATTCTCCCGACGCCTCGTGTCGTGTCGTGTCGTGTCGTGTGCCCCGTGTCATGTGTGTGTGTGTGTGTGTGTGTGTGTGTGTGTGCACATTTCTTTAAATCTGTGTATCTTTTGGCAGCCATTTCCATCTTCACGCTGAAGGAGATCCAGTTACAAAGAGATCCGGGCTACCGGAGCACCGCCTTCCCTGAATCAGGTGGGGAGGGACACTCGGAGAGCAGCTAAGACTTTTGACTTGTTTTAGTAAGTCGCAACTTCCTCTGGGGGGAAAAAAAAAAAGAAAAACAACCTTTTTTTTTTATTGTCCATTTCCGCAGGCAACGGCAAGAGCAGAAGGCAGAGCATGCTGTTTTAGAAACTCCCAACTTTATTTTTTATTTCTCCTCCTCCGTTATGTTGTTTTTTTTTTTTTATAAATAAGAGAAGGATCTACTTGCTGTACATGGCGGCTCATGGCGGATGGATACCGTCACTGAGATGGACATTGTGGTGCCAGGGTTGTAAACCTCTGGACTCAGAGGGCAGGCGGCGGCGGGGGGGGGGGGGGGGGGGTGGTGGTGGGGGAGGAGGGGAACCACCCCCACAGCGTGAACCAGACCCCCCCGCTCCTCCCCTCCCCCTCCCCCCCCCCCCAAAAAAAAAGAGACATTGTTTATATACATTTATATTTATTGGGAAGAGAATTTGCTGCTAGAAACCAACTACTGTCTAGAATTCTAACCGACTCAGTCACTTTAAGGCAAACATGCAATGTGTATAGTGTATTTTTAATTTGTTTTATTTTTATTCTTTTGAAGTGGTGTTTTAGTCATGTTTGTCGTCATCATTTTCATTTCGTATAAAAACTCCACCCTCCAAGGCGTCGCCACAGCAGGGGGGGGGGGGCCACAAGGTCTCTCTCTGTCTCTCTCTCTCTCTGTCTCTCTCGCTGGTGCTCTCTCTGGCTCTCTCTCTCTCTGGCTTTCTCTCTCTCTCTCTCGGAGGGTCTCTGGCTCTCTCTCTCTCTCTCTCGGAGGGTCTCTGGCTCTCTCTCTCTCTCTGGCTCTCTCTCTCTCTCTCTCGGAGGGTCTCTGGCTCTCTCGCTCTCTCTCTCTCTCTGGCTCTCTCTCTCTCTCTCTCTGGCTCTCTCTCTCTCTCTCTCTGGCTCTCTCTCTCTCTGCTCTCTGGCTCTCTGGCTCTCTCTCTCTCTCTCTCTCTCTCGGAGGGTCTCTGGACGAGGGGACAAAGCGTTGCTGTGAATAAAACGGTTGTGGGTTTCCCCCCCCCCCCCCGCGTCACCTCAAGAAGCTGGCATATCATTCCAAGATGCGGAAACACGATCGACGGAAAGCAAAAGCAAAAGAAGAAGTCTCATAATGGAAAATAATTTTTCAAAAAAACCCAACCTGGGAGTGGAGAACATGCGCAAGAGCGGCGGTGGACTCCGGCGTTACGCAAGTTGACGATGGGCGACTTCCAGTACGAAACCAGAGTGAGCCTCCCCCCCCCCCCCCCCCCACTTTCATCTCCCGTATCTCGGCTACAAAGGGGAGGAGGATCTATTCTCGTCCCCAGTGTAACCACCGTTCCTTGTTGGAGTGATGTCATCGTGGTGTTGCATGCCTGCTCTGGTCGTCCCGACAGGGGGGGGGGAAAACACCGTCGCCGTGTCCTCTGTATTCAGGGGTGCGCTTGTTTTCGGTCCTTGACCCACCCCTCCCTCTCCCCCCCCCACAACCCCCTTATAGTGAATACGATTATGGAGTCGGTCTATTTAACAGTGTTACAAGAGATGTTTTGTATGACAACGTTTAACTTTATTTGTGAATAATTGTCATCAGTTTGGCATGTGGTTGCAGATGCCCTTCCTGTATTTGAGCTTGATTTTGTTTTGGGTTTTCTTTTATTTTTTTCAGAGAAAATATTAAACTTATAAAATACTGTAAATGGTGGTTCGCGTCATCTTGATGGATAAACGTTGCCTGGCTCTGGATCTCTGACTCCGCCCACACCACAGTTGATTCTGGTCTACGGTCGTGACACGAAACGGCGACTTCTCGGTTTAAAAAGCAATTATCCTATGAGTGTCGCGGGGGGGACTAACGATCAGCCAATCAGGGGTGTACATTGGTCTCCAGTGATTTGTTACGAAAAAAATCAAACCCCCTCCCCCACGGAAATCAGTGGAGGCAATGCTGGAACTGTCTGTAATCAGGCTAGCTTTAACCAAGACTCGGAACCACAACATTTAAGCATTCAATGCTTTGTTTAATGAAAATAACTTTTTTTCACCAATACAAAAGTATACAGATTACATACTGTATATCAAGTCCAGTATAAAAACATTACAAGAATTACAAAAGTTTTCAATTGATTAGAAATCTCGTCTTCATAAAAAAAGAAAAGGAAAACCATAACAAAGGCACAGCCAGTAATATAGTAGCACAGTGCATACAAAATATGCATTACCACGTCACGGAAACTACAAGTTTCCAACGGCAATTATCAATGAGATGCTTTTTCAAAAGAATACAAAAAAACCCAAAAAAAGGCAGTTTGGATTCGGTAGCTTGCATTTCTACACCAAGCTACTGCCCAACTGTGGACAGTATTACCGACATTACACAAGAATGTTACAATTTTATTTAGTACATTTTTTAGACGTCTTGGAGGCGTTATGGCTTAACCAAGTGCTATCAACTGCTGAAACACCCCGAAGCAACTCAAGTGCAAAACCAAAAAAAAGTGAGGTCACATACGAACATTCATCCTACAAATCCTACACACGGCGAGCACACTTTTTGGACGAGACCAGAGACACACACACACACACACACACACACACGCTGACGGTTGTTGACATAAGACAAAGACATATTTTTTTAGTAAGCTTTTTTTTTGTTATTTTTAAGATTTTTCCTTCTTACAAACCCGTTGATCCGGACTTGTGAAGTTTTGAGGACAGGAGCAGGGGGGAGGGGCTTCCTTCCAGGTTTTGCAGGGAGATGGGCATGTGTCCGTTGATTAGACTGGGGAACTGGTGGAGGAAGAGAGAGAGGCGGTGGGTTAGGCGGTGGTGGTGGTGGTGGGGGGTGAGGAGGGCGAGGTGTGCGGGGGAGAGGGGGTGGGGGGAGGGCTCCTTTCCGGCCCAGGGCAGCAGCAGCATTGTCACCGGTCTGCCTTTCCTGTTGTTATGCGCGCTGCGCCTCTTCCTCTCCTATCTGTGTGTGCTACTTTACCGCCCGGAAAAAGCACAGGCGAAAACATAATTTACCCGCACAAAGAAAAAAAAAAAAACCCGCGCTAGCTAACGCACCCATTGTGTATCCCAGGGTGGGGTAGGGTAGGGGGAACCTGTGCAAGGAGCGGTTTTTGAAAACCAGTCTGCCCTGTTCGGACTGGCTCCCATGGGCTCAAACAGGAAGTGCTTGCAGGATTTCCTGCCTCTGGTTGAGCGCTGAAACAAGACACCTCTGTTGAACCACCTAACTCCAGTGTCAACACATCCAACACTCTAACATTAAAAACATGTCTCATGTGATGTGTGCTTCATTGCGGTTAACCCCCGAGGAGCGGGTTTCACATTCATGAGCGGGACAACACCAAAAAACAGCAACGGGAATAACCTTCAGCTGCTCTTTATTAAAAACCGGATGAGAAGCAATTAATCTGATCAAGTACTGTCTCAGCGGCGCACGAATCGACTGAAGAATAAGCTCGAAGGGCTACAACTGCTCAGGGCGATACACACACACACACACACACACACACACAGCATCTTAAAACTTGAAACACTTCCTCCTTCCGTTTTACGAAAGCGCTAACGGTATTGTTAAAACAATGGACCGCCACTTGCTTCCCCTCTGCGGGTTCCCCCCCCCCTCCCTCTCTCTCTCTGCGGGTCCTTGTAGTGTCCAGGTGTGTGTGTGTGTGTCTCTTACCTGGAAGAGGGAACCGTGTCCCTGAAGCCGAGCAGGGCTGAGCGGGGCCACGGGACTCAGGCTGCTCCAGAAGTGGATGCCAGACAGCAGCGGGCTGTGGGCCAGGAGCAGGCCGGAGTGAGTCTGGGTATGAGAGAGAGCGAGAGAGAGCGAGAGAGAGCGAGAGCGAGAGCGAGAGCGAGAGAGAGAGAGAGAGAGAGAGAGAGAGAGAGAGAGAGAGGAGAGAGAGAGAGAGAGAGAGAGAGAGAGAGAGAGAGAGAGAGAGAGAGAGAGAGAGAGAGAGAGAGAGAGAGAGAGAGAGAGAGAGAGAGAGTATTGTCAAAGGAGGCAATGAGAGCATTGCAGTTGGAGAGCGGCGGATAAACCGCAGTTGGGAAGGGGAAGGAAAAAAAGGTGTTTTGGTTTGTTTGTTGGTTCTTTTTTTATATGGCAAAAAAAAAAAAGCGCCCTCCCAGCTGGCTGTGGAGTGAGGTGTTTTCATAGTGCGAGTGGCGCTGAAATGCACGGTTTATTAGCATTAGAATCAACAAACTGCGGGAGCTGTGGAGTAGCAAGTCTGTGGTTTCTGCTTGTGCCGGATGTGTGTGTGTGTGTGTGTGTGTGTGACTGTGAGAGAGAGAGAGAGAGAATATGCTTGGGAGAAAACATATGAAATCAATTTCAACTGCCCTCCCCTGTGTCACCTCACAGAGAGTGAGGCAGTGTTGCAGAGGGACCCAGCTCCCTCCCTCCCTCTCTCTCTCTCCCTCCCCCCTCGCATCATTAATGGAATTATTGGAGCATATGGCATCACTTAGACGCTCACCCCCCCCCCCCCCCCCCCCCCCCACCACACACACCCACCCACCTCATCGGCCAGACTAGCAGGAGGATTTCTGTAAATCTCCATAAATATTTTTCCTCTGATCTCACATTGGTGCCCTTATAAACACGCCGCGTGAGTCTGTTGTTGTTGTTGTCGTCGTGGCGATACAGTGATGCAGCAATACGCTCTCTGATGTGGTTGTGGTGGACCGGCTCGTGTGAATGTGTGGCTGTGTGCGTGTGCGTGTGGCGCGTGCGCACACACTGCTATCCTAAATGATCGTTACCATTTCTGTTGGGTGCCTCACTGGATTGATCGATATGATCTACGCTGCGACAGTGACATAGACCATAGCCAAGGTTGGGCTTCCATATACGATGGGTACATTTAACGAGAGAAGCTCGACTTTCCTGTATTGCTGGCTAACGAAAGATGCTCATAAAAGCCTTGCGGTGTGTTAGCGATCGTGTGCCGACGGAATCACCTGTGCAGTGAAGAAGGCGGGGGTGAGCGAGCCGGAGGGCAGTGCTGGGCTGTTGAGCGCTATGGAGCCCAGGTCACTTCCTGCCAGCAGCAGGGACGGTGCAGAGATTTCCAGAGCTTTGGGCTTTTTGCTCCTGGGCAGATGTCCATCTCCTCGGTTACGACTACCGCTGTTAGGAGAAGTAGTCGTAGTACGTCCACTAGTACTACTGCTAGTTCTAGTGCCGGCGATGCCCCTCTTCTCAGGGAGCAGCAAGGCTCGCCTCCTGTGCCCAGACGAGAGGTTCAGGGGCTGGGACCCCTGGTCAGGCTCCTCCTCCTCCTCCTCCTGCTGCTGCTCCTCCTCCTCCTCCTCCAAGTCGTCCTCCTCCTCTTCTGCGGGACTCCAGCTATGCACCGGGGCCCTCAGGGGGCCGGGGCTGTGTGGGGAGGTGGGAGGGGAAACTCTGAAGGGCCCGGCGGTGGTGTAGGAGTTCATCCTGGGCGGTGTTGGGGGCGCCCGGTCTTTGTGGCCGTTGGTTCCGAAGCGGATGACGGAGCGCGCCTCCTGGTCGTGGTGGTGCTGGTGGTGCTGGTGGCTGTGGTGCCGCTGCTCCTGCTCCTCCTGGAGGGCGCGGAGCAGCTCGGGCTGGCCCTGCAGCGCTGCCATGCCGAAGGAGGAGTAGAGGCTCGAGCGGAGGTAGTCACCGCCGCCACCACGACACACCTGGGCCCTCAGGGCCAGGGCCAGGGCTCTCCTATGGGCCTCCTCTTCCCCTTCCTCCACTCCCGTCTCCTCGTGCTCATCGACCACCTCCAGCTCCAGGTCCTCTTCCTCCTCCGGCAGGGGGAGGCGGCCGGACGCCAGGCCCATCTCCACCACCTGGGGGTCCATCTTCAGGATCTCCGGGAAGGACACAAACTTGTAGACAAACTTCTGGCCAATCACCTTTTTGATGATATTCTGGAGGACAGAGTGAAGGAGATTGTGGCTTCAACAAATATATATACAACAAAAACACGATTACAGACATATTAAGGTAATATTACGTATTTCCCTTTTAGAAGCGGTTTAATCTGACACAGGAGCTTGAAGCAATTCAAGGACCCATACATGGCTTCCTGGGTAGGAAATGACTTAGTTAGAACAGTGAGCTTCCCTGATTTTAGGGACAAAAAAGAGGAGGAGGAGGAGGCTGGACCCACCTTGTCGTAGTAGTAGCGCAGGGCGCGGCTCAGCTTGTCGTAGTTCATGTTGGTCTTGTTCTTGCGGAGCCCCCACAGCTTGGCCACCTCCTCCGACTTCAGCAGCTTGAACTCGCCGTCCGTGGACGTCCAGCAGATGAGGTGCTTGTGACTCTGGTCCAGCAGCAGCTGCAGCAGGAACTGCCACAGGGTGATGGCGCTGTCCATACCTGTGGGCAGGGGGACGACGACATTACAGTAGATGTCGAGTTGGGTTCGACAATGAGGAGGAGGAGGAGCGGGGGGGGAGAGGGGACGATGGCTAAAGATGCCATTCACAATGGATGAAAGGTGTCATGTTAAGTGACAGTCCACCTTGAAGTGGGACGTAAGAGGATAAGAGGAAGAGGATTAGCCTACCGTCTCACATCATCATTGAGTGTGTGTGTGTGTGTGTGTTCTCCTCTGGACAGAGGTGACACACGGCTAATACCCTCATAACGTATTCAGAGCAAAAAAAAAACGGAACAGACCAGTGGCATTAGTTCCCTAAAAGTCCACATGCCAAGTATCACTTTAGTCCCGTGGATACGTTTTAGAATTCCCCTTCCTGTATATCCTGAAGAAGAAGTACCAAGGGAAAAAACGCATGACAGGAGCTGGACATGTCAACAACGCTTACTGCTTTGAATTGGTTTCAAAAACCCCTGGAATTATCTACGTTTAACCTTGTAATGATGCTTATTACGCCACGAATTGTCGTGGAACGTATTTAAATCTGAACCATGATCTATGTGCTGGTACATTGTTGTTATTTTTTAAATAGTGAAAACACATCGGTTGCATTTCTTATTTCTTAAGTGTTACAAAGTTCTAAAGGGCCAATAGTCTTGTGTGTCCGCCCTTCTGTCTGGCCTGGTTCCGTTACCGTCTAGGAAGTAGAACTGACGTTGCCCCTGGATGAATAGAACAGTGTGTGTGTGTGTGTGTGTGTGTGTGTGTGTGTGTGTGTGTGTGTGTGTGTGTGTGTGTGTGTGTGTGTGTGTGTGTGTGTGTGTGTGTGTGTGTGTGTGTGTGTGTGTGTGTGTGTGTGTGTGTGTGTGTGTGTGTGTGTGTGTGTGTGGTAGTAGTAGTGCTGGCGGTAGCAGAAGCAGAACAGAGAGTAATATAAGGAGGGACAACAGCTCAAGCCAGAAATATGCTGCGGTTCAACCTGGCCCTCTCTCCACAGGAAGTATGACGACCCTGGGTGGGTTTTCTCCCTTAATGGAGGAATGTGCAGCCTCTGTGCTCCTGTCTACTAGCCCACAGGAGGAGGAACACACGTCCACTGGCGGACTCTGGGTTGTATCTTTTAAATTCTATTCTTTTTGGCTGTAGTGAAAGTTATTGTTTGCCCACTGCTGCTGAAATGAGCTGTTACAAAAAAACAACAAAAAAAAGGAGTGGTGTCTGTCTTTCCTCTCTGTAACACACACACACACACACACACACACACACACACACACACACACACACACACACACACACACACACACACACACACACACACACACACACACACACACACACACTTTCCGACGCAAGGTATCCCTTGAGTTTTCCAATCAGCCGTGTGAACATACAACCCTGTCAAAGTCAGGACTTCCTGCTATTCTACT
The DNA here is from genome assembly GCA_027704905.1 of Muraenolepis orangiensis. Taxonomy (NCBI): domain Eukaryota; kingdom Metazoa; phylum Chordata; class Actinopteri; order Gadiformes; family Muraenolepididae; genus Muraenolepis; species Muraenolepis orangiensis. Next base: position 1,703,927 of record CM051010.1, on the reverse strand, counting down.
TTCAGGGACAAATGGTAACGTGAGGGGATCCCACTCCGTGGGGGGGGGGGGGGCACTCCCCCCTCCCTCCCTCCCAATCCTGCCACACTTCCGACTACGAAAATGAACCATTGTGTACCCCCTTTGTATTAAAACAGTAGGATTTACAACCTAGTAAGTACCGCTCCGGAGTGTGTTAGTCTGATCTGTTTATAGCGCATGTGTATGTCGCAGATGCACGCAACTAAAACAAAGTAACGCTTCGGCGGAGACCGGAGCGCACAAAGAAGGTCCAGTGTTAGCGGAACAACGGAAACCCCTAATAAGATTAGATGACGGTGTGTGTGTGTGTGTGTGTGTGTGTGTGTGTGTGTGTGTGTGTGTGTGTGTGTGTGTGTGTGTGTGTGTGTGTGTGTGTGTGTGTGTGTGTGGTGTGTGTGTGTGTGTGTGTGTGTGTGTGTGTGTGTGTGTGTGTGTGTGTGTGTGTGTGTGTGTGCAGACATTACTGCATCTAAGTCTCTTCCTGTTCGCGGACGCTGGGAAAACGAAAGGGCCATTCGCGACCGGATGAGCAACAGCAGCATCTTGAACTAGTTTACGTGGTGGTGGTGGTTGTAGTTGTTGTTGTTCGCTCGGTCTGGGGGTCTCTTTTCAGTGTTGGTGAGAGTAGTTTGTGTGTTATTTGCTGTGATGATGATGGTGTATTTCGGCCCCGACTGACTCGATTTGGAGATGTTGCTCCGCAGACAACACGCAGACCGGAAGGACGCGAGGAGCAGCGGAGACGAGACTAAACACAACCTTCAGATCCATGGTCGACTAAACAAGCTCTAACGACACTCGTACAACCGCCCAGCAACGGGTCTAACTCCGTTAACCCCAATATAAGCTAAACGGACACATTTCCCACCACTTATATGTTCAAAAAAAGTTGGAATATTGTTATTACAACTCACTCACACTACTTGACTTAATTCGCAAGTAAAAACCCTGGTGAACAAGTACACGATTATAAGTACTGGGCTATCGTTCGAAATTGCAATTATTATTATGATTCTTACAAACCTGGTTATCTTTTGTAATGTTATCCCCCGCCGTGAAACTTTTTTACGATGAGATTCGTAAGGTCCCTTGTTTTTCCATGCTTACGGTCGTCTGCACGGCTGTGTTGAACTGAAATAGGATCCTGGATCCTTTTTCTTTTTGTGAGCAGGAAGTTGGAGCGGGGCAGACACAGAGCCGGCCGACTTCCTCTCCCCTGCGATTCCCCAGGCGGTATGCCGTCTGTGTAAACACACTATTCCTCCCTTCCTCCTCCTCCTCCTCCTCTTCTTCCTCTTCTTCTTCTCCTTTTTGGCCGTACAACCGATGGACGGCCAGCAGTGAGCACTGAGCAGCACTACTCAATTATAACACACATGGCAATACTGGAACTGTTGGAGCTCTCCGCCTGACTGACGTCATGGCGCTGCCCCGTGAAGACCTGCCGCTAGGGGGCAGCGTTTAGCCTTTAGTTTATTATTATTATTATTATTATTATAATTATGACCCATGTTGTAACGTTATAACAACTATATAAACAAGTGTTGGTGCGCAAAACACTATACATCTAGGTATTACATTATTATCTAGTCGTAGACTAGACAATGACTACAATCTACAAACCCAAAAGTAATGATTTCGTCAAATAAACGCCATTGCTATTATTATGCATAGGCCTATTATACAACTTCAGACAAAGATTGCATTGCGTCCCACTTTCTTTGAAAATGTGCAATATACAAAACGCCTTACTTACTTACCTATGTATTAAAGGAGCTATTTGTAACACACGTACTGTACTAAATCATAAAAGTACCTGGTATGTAATCAGAGACTATATGGCAATGTACTCTACTGGCTTCTCCGATAACAACGCTACAGCCAGAAGTTCTCCTTTGAAATATATGTCCATTCCAGGTCGGAACGTCTGTTTTTGTTTTTGTCTGTGTGTGTTGTAGTGGAAATCTCTGTGAATAAGCATGCGACAATTATTGTCAACTATATATGATATATGATATGGTAGTTGCAATAGACAAGTATAGTAAGTACACAAGTGCCCAAACAGACAAGTGGACAAACACACAGACGAAGCTCTGTCGGGAGCCCCGGGTCCTCCGATGTGAGGCTAGGGAAGTCCAATGTAATGCTGGCCGCACTAGGTTGTTCTCCCCTCTCAGGACCGCCTATGAGATGGGATGTCTCTGGTCTTCAAAGAAGGACTTTCGAACCCACCCGGGGTTACAAAGGACAACAGGTGTGGGGACGGGAACTGGGTGTGTAAATAGGTCCCGTTATTGCTGTAGCCTAACCATGCCAGTCCCTGTCCCTCAACACGATTCCAACACCCAGTTCGACGTCGCCAACCGGATAAACAGGATGAGGACAATACAATCGTTTTTAAGATAAAGGACAGAAGGGTGATAACAAAGGACAACACAAGAATCCTCAGGATAATAAACAGACAGACGGATAGAAGGAACAACATATGCATTTTCCCTTACAGTGTTTACTATTCTCAAAGTACTCCGGATTGCCAGATATGAAACAAATTGGCACAAGAGAGAGAGAGAGACAGCGTGCTGCAGCCATGGACGCAAGCAAACTAATTGGATCAACTGAGATCCTACTATATTCTACTCAAACCTAAAAAAGCATCTTAGCATCTCTTTCGAAGAACTCAATCACCAGAGCCGTGCTAAAACACGGGTCCATCTTGGAGTTGCATTTGAAAGACGGAGACATCGTTGAGCCCCTGTTCATTTAGTGTCCCCAACCTTGCAACGCGCGTGAGCTTCTAGCGGGGAGGAGGCGACCATTATTGTGAATTGTGACTGCAGTGCCAGTTTTAAACGCTTGGTGTCATTGTTACACATAGCGGGCCCCATGCAATAGTTATTGACTACCGATTTGACATGCCTAGTGTCATTGCTCCATGTAGCCCCCCCCCGGATTAAAAAGTATGTTTCTGAGGCGTGGTCCTCCAGCATGTGTCTGATTGGTGCCCGTATTGGGGGTATAGTCTATTGTCGAGTTACTTTTGGCGAGGCCAGCGCCACGTTCACTTTTGCGCTACTCACCTGCCGACGCGCAATGCCTCGTTTTACAGTCCACATTCGCGATGAGTGGTTGGCAGTACCTTGTCGGGATGCCACCAATACAATCCATTGGCTTGGACTCGAATCTCTCAAACGCTATATTAAAAACAAGCCAGACAACGGGGGCATCACTGCTTTGAAGGACGTTCGTTTTGTTGTGCGCAGGTGCCAGGGACAGGGTCTGTTGGATGCAGATGACACCATCGAGGATGTTTTGGAGGATAATGACTTTGTGGAACTTGGTAACACTATACTTAAAATAAATATATACGTAGTTGGTTAGGGTTATCTGTATTCATTCAATTAATCGGTTGCTTTTCCTGTAAATTCGGCCTGGGTAAATTTACTTGATCTTTCTTGAAAAGTTGCAATGTGTGTCATTACATACTTTTTTCAGCAATGGAAGGGGATACCATGTCTCCTGACTTTATTCCGTCGCAGCCGGGAGTTTCTCACCTGTATCCTTATCATGTGCTGTATAACTGTTCCGAGGTCAACCATTAAGTTGAGTGTGTACTGATACTTTGCTGGCCACGAGGTAATGTATATTATCTGAAACAAATGCTATTCCTAAACGATGTATAACAGAACAGCAGTATACAGGGAACCCAAAGCTGTAAGTATTGTGACAAGTATATGATGCCAAGGCCAAAATAATTATAAAAGACATTGCCCACCCCAGCCACGAACTTTACTCACTATTACCGTCAGGCAGGCGATACCGCAGTATCAAGTGTCGTACAAATAGGCTTAGAGATAGCTTCCACAGTCAGGCCATCAGGCTGCTGAACAAGGGCGTATAACATATAACAATGTATATTTTATTACATTGATTTATATATATATATTGCTCTTTTCTGTGCTGATTTTGCATTTTATAAATTGCATTTTTTATTTTTATTTTATATTCTTTATTCTATTTTTTATTCTATTTTTTTATTCTATTTTTTATCTATTTTTATTTTATCTTATTTTATAACTGCTGTCTGTCGTCGGGTATTGCACTCAAGAATTTCACATCACTGCTTTATACTAAACTGTAAACTGTGAAGTGACAATAAACTTGACTTGACTTGACTTGTCCTGAATCAAATCTGTATTGCATAAGCACGCGTTGATCAACGGTGTGTTTGTGGTCTGTTTAGCATATTTGCTTGGATGGTAACAGCCTGACATCAACTGATTTGGTCAACCTGGGAAGAGGACTTTACAAGATTAAGGTAATAATCAATAAGAATGTGCTGACCAATCAATGTTAATGTTTATCCTTCCCCTAATCTAATACCAAAAAAAACAACAACCCCTGCAGCTGTCCCCTGACACAGAGGCCAAAGTTGTGAAAGCCAGAGAGCTTTTGGACACTATTGTAAAAGAAAACAAAGGTTAGGATCATTACATTTTTTGCACCCGATATCTAATCGATGAATGCCTCGCCTTGTCTTAAGCACCTGAATAAATGTAACCATAATAATTACATTTGGTTTTCTCTGCCTCTAGTTGTCTATGGAATCACAACCGGTTTTGGCAAATTTGCCCGCACCGTCATTCCTGTCAACAAGCTCAAGTACTGGCACTTTTACACTTTTTCTCTTGCATTTTGCATTTTCTTGTTGGGGAAAGTGAGTTGTTAATGTGCGCTCTTCCCCGCAGGGAACTGCAGGAAAACCTGGTTCGATCCCATTCGGCTGGTATGCTGCTCTCCTCCTCACCAAACACCCTCTTGAACAGAGCATGGAGTCATGTGTCCTCAGTATCAACATGTGTGTTTCAGGTGTGGGGAACCCCCTGAGCCCAGAGAGAACTCGCATGCTGCTTGCTTTGAGGATCAACGTCCTGGCCAAAGGGTACAGTGGAATATCTCTGGAAACTCTACGTGCCATGATCCAGGCCTTTAATGGTAAACCACGACCATCACTTTAACTATAATCTTTAACTCTAGATGGCTGAGAAACCTGTAGTGTGCCACTGCGGTGACCGATGAACCTTCTCGGGTGGTGATCTTGGGTCTGGTTTGAACTCTGACCTTGTCCCCGCAGCGTCCTGCCTCTCCTTTGTCCCAGAAAAGGGAACTGTGGGGGCCAGTGGAGACCTGGCCCCTCTCTCCCACCTGGCTCTGGGGCTGATGGGGGAGGGCAGAATGTGGTCACCAAACAGTGGATGGGCAGATGCTAAATATGTAAGGTTTTCACTACTATAGTCCAATATTGTACATGGCAAACATCACAGGCATATTGACTAATAGTCTTTTTGACAGAGCTCGACTTAGTATGAGTCCTCTTTGTTCATGCAGCAGAGATCGATATTATTTTGTAAAGGCCAAAACATGTTTGCTTTTCCATGACCCCCCTATCTTCCTACCTGGACACACTCGTTCTTCCTTATTTGATCTCTCTGGACAGGTCCTGGAGGCCCATGGACTTAAACCCATATCGCTCAAGCCCAAAGAGGTAATGCCTACAAGCTCAACCTGTTCTCATGTAGACAGTACACAATAATGTTTCACAATAATGTGCATTAATGTGAAAGAGGAGAAAATAAACTAACCAAATATAAAATAACCACAACAAGGCACAGGACAAAAACATAAGACTGAAATGGGCAAGAAAGATTATTCCCACTCAGCCCCGTTGTCCTGGAATGAGCTGAACTCTGATCTTTTTGTTCATCTGTGTATCACTAAATGCTGTATGTGTGTTCAGTTCTACATTATTTTGTTGTAGGTTACCCTGCCCTTTTGGCCAGGTCACCCTTGCATAAGAGATTGCTCAACCTGGATAAATAACAGTTAAATACATATTTCCACTTACAGGGTCTTGCTCTGATCAATGGAACCCAGATGATTACGTCTCTAGGGGCCGAGGCGGTGGAGAGAGCCGAATCTATTGCCCGGCAAGCAGACATCATCGCAGCGCTCACCCTGGAGGTGCTGAAGGGGACCACCAAGGCCTTTGACAGTGGTGAGAAGCGGCGGGAAATCGTTGTGAACCAGAAGGGATGATTGTCCATTGATCATCTGTGTCTGTGTTCTAATCTCCTGTTTGTTTTGGTGTTTGATGATCTGAATGTGTAGACATCCATGCCCTGAGGCCCCACCCAGGCCAGATTGAGGTGGCGTCCCGTTTCCGCTCCCTGCTGGACTCTGATCACCACCCCTCAGAGATAGCCGGTCAGTCGACTGTTATTGACTAATGGCATTTTTATGCATGCGTTACTATATATTAATCACATTCAGTCATGTTGCATCCATCCATCACACCACCTCTTCCTGGTGAATCTCACAGGGTTTAGTCATGCCTTTTCTGCAAATTACTGTCACATATGTAATAAGGACATGTGCCATCTGATCTGTGTGTGTGCTTCTTGTTTTCCCAGAGAGCCACCGGTTCTGTGACCGAGTCCAGGATGCCTATACCATGCGCTGCTGTCCTCAGGTAATCTAGTTGTATCAGTTGTAAACCGTTCCATTTGAATTGTCATGGTTACTGTTGTCATGCATGTCTCCTCTCTGCCTCCACAGGTTCATGGTATTGCAAATGACACAATCAACTTTGTGAAGAACATCATTAACACAGAAATTAACAGTGCCACCGATAACCCTGTATCCTTCTCTCATCCAAACGTGTTAACTTGTGTACTTAACAATTTAACAATTCTTATTTAGCATTTTTTGATAAAGATCAACCTTTTATTATTATTTCCACAATTATTTCTGGAATGTCTATAAAGAGATATTAGTTTCCCTAATATTTGAATAAGATGGTGTTTGCAGAGAGAGGGGAAACCATCTCTGGGGGTAATTTCCATGGAGAATATCCTGCTAAGGTATGGAACAGTTTTCACAATATTTTGTATTATACACATTCTATCCATCCATCCATCTTCTACCGCTTGTCCAGAATCGTGTTGCAAAGGGAAGGAGCTCCAGCAGGGGACTTAAAATGTCCTTTTCCCTAGCCACATTAACCAGCTCTGACTGGGGGATCTTAAGGCATTCTTAGGAAATGTAATCAGCCCATCTGGACCTTGGTCTGCCCTGTGGTCTCTTCACTGCTGGGCGTGCCTCGTAAGGAAGCATCCTTACTAGATGCCCAAACCACCTCAATTGGCTGCTTTCTATATATCAAGGCGGCTCTACTCAGTCTCTCACAGGTGGCCAAGCTTTGCACCCGATTCCTAAGAGAGGTTCCAGCTACCCTCCTGAGGAAACCCATTTCAGCCACTTGTATCTATGATCTCGTCCTTTCGGTCACGACTCATAGTTCATAACCAAAATTGAGGGTATAAAAGAAGACCGGTAGATCGAGAGCTTTGCCTTCTGGCTCAGCTCTCTTTTGGTCACAATGGTGCACTAAAGCGCACCCAATACCGTCCATCTCAGCCTCCATTATCCCCTCACTAAAGAACAAGACTCGGAGATACTTGAACTCCTTCACTTGTGGTAAGGACTCGCTCCCTTTTTGGAGTAGATAATCCACTGTGTCCTACTGAGAATCATGGTCTCAAATTTAGAGGTGCTGATCCTCATCGCAGCTGCTGCACACCCTGCTGCAAACCAAATCAGTGAGTGCTGAAGGTCACAGATCGCTGAAGCCATCTGGACCACATCATCTCCAAACAGCAGCGACTTAATCGGGTTAGGTTGCAGGTTGGGTTAGTTAGGTTAAGGAATTCCTCAAAGTGCTACTTCCACCGCCCGATTACCTCAGTTGAGGTCTGCAGTGTTGCACCCTGAATGTTAACAGCTTGGATGGATCCCTGCTTTCCCCTTCTAAGGCGCTAGACGGTTTGCCTACTTAATTGTTTGCCTGTCAGCATTATTGTTAGTTCTATTGTTCGGCAACTTATTGTACTTTTACCTGAGCACTGGTTCCGTTCTTGGACTTTTTAGGAAGGAAATGCACTTATGAATTCTTGTGACTTCTCTGCTAATTGACTAATGAATAGTAAGGAAAGTCTTTCATTGCCCATCTTTTAACACCTTTTCCTTACGGTTTCAATACGAGCAGACCGGTATACCAGATTTGTCTTGGTACTACCTTCTCTTGTGTCAATCTTCCATGTGTTTCTCCGACCAGGCCTTGGACTATCTGGCAATCGGCGTGCACGAGCTGGCCTCCATCAGCGAGAGGAGGATCGAGAGATTGTGCAACCCCGCTTTGAGCGAGCTGCCCGCCTTCCTGGTGAACGAGGGCGGCCTCAACTCTGGCTTCATGATAGCACACTGCACAGCTGCTTCCCTGGGTACGTCTGCAGCCCGCTGCTGTCACACATTTACCACCTCTGCGGTTATGCATTGACTTTACATCTTCTTCATCTTTGCGTTATTTCGAAAATTCAGATGTATGTTCTGTATGAACTCATGCGACATTCCAGATCACAAACATGGGCGTTTATTATTCTAAAAGCAAAAAACGAAGTGTACATCATGTCTAGCATTATTTATTTGAATCATTTTTAAATGGATTGCATTTAGTTTATGCATGTATTTAATTGTATTAATTTAAATCTATTCTTAATTTTTATGTCTTGAATCTTGTGAACTTGGACGGATGGGCGGCTGTCTAGTGTCGGAGAACAAGGTGTTGTGCCACCCTTCTTCGGTGGACTCTCTGTCCACCAGTGCTGCCACGGAGGACCATGTGTCCATGGGGGGCTGGGCGGCCCGCAAGGCCCTGCGTGTGGTGGAGCACGTGGAGCAGGGTAGGCTACACATGACACGGTTTGATCCATAACACATAACCTGATCATGGTTCTGATTACACACAGCATATATGATGGGGTTTCCATGACCTAAACAAAACATCATTCTCCATTGATTTCCATGATAAGGCCACTAGAATTATTAATAATATATAATATATAATATAAAAATATATATAATAATAATAATTTTATATATCATTATAATCCTTACTGGAACACTATAGTACACACCAGGTTTTTTGTTTCTGTAAAAAAACATAGTTTTAGTTTCTACACACACACACCCATGTGAATGAGTTAATAAATTAATGGTTGTGTGTGTTTGTGCATGGGATCAGTCCTAGCTATAGAGCTGCTAGCGGCCTGCCAGGGCATAGAGTTCCTCCGCCCCCTGCGTACGACCACTCCATTGGAGAAGGTCTATGACCTTGTGCGTAGTGTGGTCAGGTAAAGTTCAACACGTTTGGTTTAGGTACACATACATTTCAGCGTGCAAAAAATACACAGTGGTTAATGTTTATCCACCGTCTCACCACCCACAGGCCGTGGATCAAAGATAGATTCATGTCTCCGGACATCGAAGCTGTTCACCGCCTCCTGCTCGACCAAAAGGCAAGTGTGACTTTGGATCGATGTTTGTGTACTCGTTACAAGTGGAGGTACAGGCCGGCTTTATTCGATCTGTGTATGCTTTTACAGATGACAGTAAAATGGCACATAAGATTCGATTCTAATTTATTGTCAAGTACAGTAAAAATAATTTGGCATCTAACCAGAGTGCAAATGTTACAGTAAAGTGCATGGTAATATATAATGTACAGTGGTTAAATAAGATGTAAAAACAGTCTACTAGGTATAAAAACAGGTATAAAATAACTTAGGTATGAGATATGTGCACAAATGATATATGTCAACAAGATAGATGTATATACAGCAGGCAGGTATGCAGTTTATCAACAGTTGAAGATTATATATATATATATATATATACGGTAAGTACAGTAAAAATGTACATGGCTTTCATACAGGTATGTAAACAATAAATATGTAAACTATAGGTAGAGGTAGGGAGTTATGATTACAGTGCAAGGCAGTTAAAGACATTGATGGTGAAAGGGTATAGTCAGCTATAGTCATAGCTTATACAATTATAATTATTTCCCCCCCCTTTCAGGTGTGGCATGTGGCCAAGCCCTACATTGATAAGTATGAGACTGAGTTCATCCCAGAGTCACGTCCCATCTCCCCTACGGCCTTTTCTCTGGAATCCCCAGCATCACCGCGGAAACGTGTCCGCCATGAATAAAACAATCCTGAAGAAGACAAGTTATCATGGTGATCATAATATATTTGACTGTTTGACTATCAATTTGACATCTTACAATCTAAAAGTGATAATGGGGAAAGGAGAGTAAGCATTTCATAGTACTTGTTGCAAATGGCAAAAGTGGCAATGTGGCATATTGTTAAATTCAAGTATTTTGGTAATTAAAATAAATTGGTGTATTTTGTGTTTTGGTTGTGAAGCATTTATGGTAATGTTTTGTTGCTACCTAAGCCCTTGAACAAATGATCATTGAATGGCAACATGCCTATTAGGCTACTCTGGTCTTATGTACGCCTTTTTCTCATTATTTGGTCATGCGCCACAATTAAAGTGTTTTAAAATGATGTGATCTTGTTCCTGGTTGTTTTTATTTATAATGGAATCTATTGGCGCAACTCGATTCTGGTGACATTAACTTTTAACTATTAATGCCGTTTATCATCGTGCATGTCTGACTAGGCTCTATAGAAAATAAGAAACTGTTGACAGAACTAAGAGTTATGCCACTCAGGTAATCAAAGCACATGTCCTCAATGAGTTGCTTGATTGAATTGATTAAAGATTATCATTGCTCAGGGGAATCTCTGGCAATGGATGACTTGTCAAGGACCAACAAGCAAAGGGACCCAATTCCGCTGGCGGTTCATTCTTATCGCAAAGACAACGCAACAATATTCTTACATTTAACTTCTCCCAATCTAATGCATCATGGAACCAAGAGTAAGATTGTAGATTGCATTGTTCCCAAAGATCTGGATATCCACAGACCAGCGACAACTGCAGCTGTCTTGGGTGGTGTTGTGCTCGTTCAAACGCTTAGTCCCGGAAGTGATGTGACCATTGGACACTATTTCATAGAGGTTGTTGCACCATGCATCCTTTCGTTTGAACAAATGACAGTGTGTACATTGTCTGGGAAGTGTACTCCAAGATAAGTCTTAAGTTAAGCAAAGGAGGGTTACTCTCTCCACCAAAGTTCCTGGCACCTACCTGAGGATCTGAACAAGCAGGAGTTTGTCATGGCTCATGACACAAGTATTGATGTACAAATGAATGTATGAATGTATCTCACTCATATGTAGTCATTCAAGCTCCCCATTGAAGTCTATTATAAAACTCTCGGACCCGGACGGCAGGTGAGTCCTGGTTTTAACATGAGTGTGTACGGCAGTAAGGGAGAACGATCCTCCCTTAGGGCGGGTCTATAGCCAGAGACGCTGTGAACCAATCAGCAGAGCTCCGTGCATGTGGTGAATACCCAATCAGAGTTTTAGGGGGCGGGTTATCATCATGCAAGGATGTATTAGATTAGATTTGATTAGATTAGATTCAAATTTATTGTCATTGCACAGCACAAGTACAGTACAGCGAAACAGGGGGGGGGGGGGGTGGGGGTTGTCTTCGTGGTGCAGAGTTCAGGGAGATGACAGCTGAGGGGAAGAAGCTGTTCCCAGGCCTGCTTGACTTGGAACAGAGGTTTCTATAGCGCCTCCCGGAGGGGAGTAGGGCAAACAGTCCATGGTTGGGGTGAGAGGGGTCATCCACTATTTGTTGTGCCTTCCTCAGACACCGTTTGTGGTGGGTAGTGTTTATTGCAGGGAGGGGTAGTCCAACGATGCGTTGGGCGGTTTTCACCACCCTCTGCAGCGCTTTCCGGTCGGAAACAGTGCAGTTGCCGTACCACACTGTGATGCAGTTGATGAGGATGCTTTCAATAGCACACCGGTAGAAGTTCACCAGAATCTGAGGTAACAGGTGGGCTTTCCTCAGTCTCCTCAGGAAGAAGAGACGCTGGTGAGCCTTCTTTACCAGTGAGGCAGTATTGAGGGACCAGGAGAGGTCCTCGGAGATGTGGACCCCCAGGAATTTGAAGCTGGAGACACGCTCAACCTCCGTTTTGTTGATGAGGATGGGGGCGTGTGCGCCAGCTCTGGTCTTCCTGAATTCGACGATGAGCTCCTTGGTCTTCGTGGTGTTGAAGGCCAGGTTGTTGTCAGCGCACCACGCCACCAGGTGCTGGACCTCCTCCCTGTATGCTGCCTCATCGTTGTTTTTGTCGTCAGAAAACTTGATGATGGTGTTTGTACCATGTACAGGAGTGCAGTCGTGGGTAAAGAGGGAGTAGAGGAGAGGGCTCAGCACACAGCCTTGTGGAACGCCAGTGTTTAGGGTGAGGGTGGAGGAGGTGAGATGGTCTAACCTGACTGACTGGGGTCTGTTGGTTTATGAAGTCTAATAACCAGTTACAAACTGAGGGGTTGATGTCAAGGTTCTTGGTTTTCATGAGGTCACCAAGTTTGAGGATGAGTTTGGAGGGGATGATGGTGTTAAATGCTGAGCTGAAGTCTATGAACAGCATTCTCACGTGGGTGTTACTCTCATCCAGGTGGGAGAGAGCGGAGTAAAGAGTTGAGGAAATGGCGTCCTCCGTGCTCCTGTTCTCACGGTAGGCAAATTGGTATTTATCTAGTGAGACAGGCCAGATTTGAGGTGAGCCAGGACCAGCCTCTCGAAGCACTTCATGATGATGGGGGTGAGTGCAACAGGGCGGAAGTCGTTGAGGCTCACTGCAGAGGAGTGGTTTGGCACTGGCACAATGGAGGTGGTTTAAAGCAAGCTATCTTGTGTCATTCATATTAATTACGCGTTGCAGACAACCCGTGAGTCGTAGATTTACTTTGAATTACATTTCAGATTTGAAACTTTCGAGTTACGAACTCAAAGTTTTCTGTGTGCATGACGCCAAACGTAAACAGAAAGCGTGGCTGACCGTGAAAAGGTGGTGTTTCTTTGGGTCGCGATTGACATGATTTACGTGCATTTATACCTGGTTTTACTATATGATAGTATGTCTTATTTTAATTAAATAAAGGTAAATATACTTTACACAAAAAAATGCATCTACCTCAAATCTCACAACAAAAAAAAAATCTTCACTTTGTCAACAATTTTGTAATAATCTGGTGAATTGTCGGAGGTCATTTTGAAAACATGCACATCTGTGTCTTTTGCTATGGCCCTCAGGTACTTCCATGCTAAAGGGGACACCGTGAACTGTTTACGCTTAACCCGTCGAGTAGCCGGGCCGGGCAGCGACAACTCTTTCCAATATTGTGAATTTTGACTACAGTATCCGTTTTTAACGCTAGGTGTCATTGTTACATATTGCGCCCCCCAGATGCAAACGTATGTCTTTACCCATTTGAATTGCTTGTTGTCATTGTTTAACGTAGCCCCTTCCACCCAGATTAAATAGTTAGTCTCTATGGCGTGGTTCCCTAGCCCTTGTCGGGGGGTAGTCTATTCTCGGAGTTACTTTTGGCGAGGCCAGCGCCACGTTCACTTTTGCGCTACTCACCTGCCGACGCGCAATGCCTCGTTTTACAGTCCACATTCGCGATGAGTGGTTGGCAGTACCTTGTCGGGATGCCACCAATACAATCCATTGGCTTGGACTCGAATCTCTCAAACGCTATACTAAAAACAAGCCAGACAACGGGGGCATCACTGCTTTGAAGGACGTTCGTTTTGTTGTGCGCAGGTGCCAGGGACAGGGTCTGTTGGATGCAGATGACACCATCGAGGATGTTTTGGAGGACAATGACTTTGTGGAACTTGGTAACAGTATACATAAACTAATAATACCTATAGTTGGTTAGGGTTTGTCTAAAACAATTCGCCCTGGTTAAAGGTCATAGTGTTTTTTACTTTATCTTTCTTGAACAGTTAATTTGCAATTTGTATCATAATATATTTATTTTCAGCAATGGAAGGGGATACCATATCTCCTGACCTTTCATCGCAGACGGGAGTTTCTCACCTGTATCCTTATCATGTGCTGTATAACTGTTCTGAGGTCAACCATTAAATTGATTGTGTACTGATACTTTGCTGGCCATGGGGTAATGTATATTATCTAAAGAAGTGCTATTCCTAAACAGTGTTAATCAGGACAGCAGCATATAAGGAACCCACAGATGTAAGTATTGTGACAAGTTTATGTCGTCGATACTATCAGATCTGTATTGTATAAGCACGAGACTGGGCGTTGATCAACGGTGTGCCTCCCTGTTTAGCATATTTGCTTGGATGGTAACAGCCTGACATCAACTGATTTGGTCAACCTGGGAAGAGGACTTTACAAGATTAAGGTAATAATCAACAAGACTGTGCAGTCCAACCAATGTTAATGTTTACCATTCCTCTAATCTAATAATTGACCAAACCCCCCTGCAGCTGTCTCCTGACACAGAGGCCAAAGTTGTGCAAGCCAGAGAGTTTTTGGACACTATTGTAAAAGAAAACAAAGGTTAGGATCCATTTTTTTTGTTATGTTTTTGTTTACTATTGCACTCGATATCTAATCGATGAATGCCTCGCCTTGTCTTAAGCACCAAAATAAATAACAACAATAATACTTACGTTTAGTTTTCTCTGCCTCTAGTTGTCTATGGAATCACAACTGGTTTTGGCAAATTTGCCCGCACCATCATCCCTGTCAACAAGCTCAAGTACTGACAATGTTGAACTTTTTCACAATCTTATCTTTGTGCATTTTCTTGTTGGGGAAAGTGAGTTGTTAATGGGCTCTCTTCCCCACAGGGAACTGCAGGAAAACCTGGTTCGATCCTGTTCGGCTGGTATGCTGCTCTCCTCCTCACCAAACCCACTCTTGAACAGAGCATGGAGTCATGTGTCCTCAGTATCAACATGTGTGTTTCAGGTGTGGGGAACCCCCTGAGCCCAGAGAGAACTCGCATGCTGCTTGCTTTGAGGATCAACGTCCTGGCCAAAGGGTACAGTGGAATATCTCTGGAAACTCTACGTGCCATGATCCAGGCCTTTAATGGTAAACCACGACCATCACTTTAACTATAATCTTTAACTCTAGATGGCTGAGAAACCTGTAGTGTGCCACTGCGGTGACCGATGAACCTTCTCGGGTGGTGATCTTGGGTCTGGTTTTAACTCTGACCTTGTCCCCGCAGCGTCCTGCCTCTCCTTTGTCCCAGAAAAGGGAACTGTGGGGGCCAGTGGAGACCTGGCCCCTCTCTCCCACCTGGCTCTGGGGCTGATGGGGGAGGGCAGAATGTGGTCACCAAACAGTGGATGGGCAGATGCTAAATATGTAAGGTTTTCACTACTATAGTCCAATATTGTACATGGCAAACATCACAGGCATATTGACTAATAGTCTTTTTGACAGAGCTCGACTTAGTATGAGTCCTCTTTGTTCATGCAGCAGAGATCGATATTATTTTGTAAAGACCAAAACATGTTTGCTTTTCCATGACCCCCCTATCTTCCTCCCTGGACACACTCGTTCTTCCTTATTTGATCTCTCTGGACAGGTCCTGGAGGCCCATGGACTTAAACCCATATCGCTCAAGCCCAAAGAGGTAATGCCTACAAGCTCAACCTGTTCTCATGTAGACAGAAATATGTTTGCATTATTGTGAAAGAGGAGAAAATAAACCTTGATAAAATAACCACAACAAGGCACAGGAGCCAAAAAGAGGAAACACCAAAAACAGATCCAAAACGGAAGAATAAATGCTGATTGGGACATAAGACATGAAATGGGCAAGAAAGATTATTCCCACTCAGCCCCGTTGTCCTGGAATGAGCTGCAAAAATATGTTAACTCTGATCTTTTTGTTCATCTGTGTATCACTAAATGCTGTATGTGTGTTCAGTTCTACATTATTTTGTTGTAGGTTACCCTGCCCTTTTGGCCAGGTCACCCTTGCATAAGAGATTGCTCAACCTGGATAAATAACAGTTAAATACATATTTCCACTTACAGGGTCTTGCTCTGATCAATGGAACCCAGATGATTACGTCTCTAGGGGCCGAGGCGGTGGAGAGAGCCGAATCTATTGCCCGGCAAGCAGACATCATCGCAGCGCTCACCCTGGAGGTGCTGAAGGGGACCACCAAGGCCTTTGACAGCGGTGAGAACCTGCACAAAATTGTTGTGAATCGGAAGGGATGATTGTCCATTGATCATCTGTGTCTGTGTTCTAATCTCCTGTTTGTTTTGGTGTTTGATGATCTGAATGTGTAGACATCCATGCCCTGAGGCCCCACCCAGGCCAGATTGAGGTGGCGTCCCGTTTCCGCTCCCTGCTGGACTCTGATCACCACCCCTCAGAGATAGCCGGTCAGTCGACTGTTATTGACTAATGGCATTTTTATGCATGTATTACTATATATTAATCACATTCAGTCATGTTGCATCCATCCATCACACCACCTCTTCCTGGTGAATCTCACAGGGTTTAGTCATGCCTTTTCTGCAAATTACTGTCACATATGTAATAAGGACATGTGCCATCTGATCTGTGTGTGTGCTTCTTGTTTTCCCAGAGAGCCACCGGTTCTGTGACCGAGTCCAGGATGCCTATACCTTGCGCTGCTGTCCTCAGGTAATCTAGTTGTATCAGTTGTAAACCGTTCCATTTGAATTGTCATGGTTACTGTTGTCATGCATGTCTCCTCTCTGCCTCCACAGGTTCATGGTATTGCAAATGACACAATCAACTTTGTGAAGAACATCATTAACACAGAAATTAACAGTGCCACCGATAATCCTGTATCCTTCTCTCATCCAAACGTGTTTACTTGTGTACTTAACTTGTGTACAATTCTTATTTAGCATTTTTTGATAAAGATCAACCTTTTATTATTATTTCCACAATTATTTCTGGAATGTCTATAAAGAGATATTAGTCCTTAATATTTGAATAAGATGGTGTTTGCAGAGAGAGGGGAAACCATTTCTGGGGGTAATTTCCATGGAGAATATCCTGCTAAGGTATGGAACAGTTTTCACAATATTTTGTATTATACACATTCTATCCATCCATCCATCTTCTACCGCTTGTCCAGAATCGTGTTGCAAAGGGAAGGAGCTCCAGCAGGGGACTAAAACGTCCTTTTCCCTGGCCACATTAACCAGCTCTGACTGGGGGATCTTAAGGCATTCTTAGGAAATGTAATCAGCCCATCTGGACCTTGGTCTGCCCTGTGGTCTCTTCACTGCTGGGCGTGCCTCGTAAGGAAGCATCCTTACTAGATGCCCAAACCACCTCAATTGGCTCCTTTCTATATACCAAGGCGGCTCTACTCAGTCTCTCACAGGTGGCCAAGCTTTGCACCCGATTCCTAAGAGAGGTTCCAGCTACCCTCCTGAGGAAACCCATTTCAGCCACTTGTATCTATGATCTCGTCCTTTCGGTCACGACTCATAGTTCATGACCAAAATTGAGGGTATAAAAGAAGACTGACTGGTAGATCGAGAGCTTTGCCTTCTGGCTCAGCTCTCTTTTGGTCACAATGGTGCGCTAAAGCGCACCCAATACCGTCCATCTCAACCTCCATTCCTTGGGGTAAGGACTCGCTCCCTTTTTGGAGTAGATAATCCACCAGTGTCCTACTGAGAATCCTGGTCTCAAATTTAGAGGTGCTGATCCTCATCGCATTTGCTGCACACCCTGCTGCAAACCAAATCAGTGAGTACTGAAGGTCACAGATCGCTGAAGCCATCTGGACCACATCATCTCCAAACAGCAGCGACTTAATCGGGTTAGGTTGCAGGTTGGGTTAGTTAGGTTAAGGAGTTCCTCAAAGTGCTATTTCCACCGCCCGATTACCTCAGTTGAGGTCTGCAGTGTTGCACCCTGAATGTTAACAGCTTGGATGGATCCCTGCTTTCCCCTTCTAAGGTGCTAGACGGTTTGCCAGAAACGCTTTGGCGTCAACTGAAAGTCGTTCTCTATAGACTTCTCCAAACTCCTGCACCCACTGCTTTGCCTTTTCTACAGCTCTCACCTCCCACCAGAGGTGAGAGTTGAAGGTCTCCCGGTCAAGCCTTACATCCCTGCCCATCTACTTTGCTCTGCTACCTCGGGGCGTCTGCTTGCCCCATCCCTCAGGGGCAGATCTACACAGTCAAGCCTCTCCTCTGTCCTGGCCCCACAGTGGTGGAATGAACTCCCAGCTGATGTCAGGACAGCAGAGTCTGCTGCCCATCTTCCGCGGCAGGCTGAAAACCCACCTTTTCAGGAAGCACTCCCCTGATCCTTCCTCTTAACACTTGCGTCTTACTAGCTCCAGTGGGTACTTAATTGTTTGCCTGTTAGCATTATTGTTAGTTCTATTGTTCGGCAACTTATTGTACTTTTAGCTGAGCGCTGGTTCCATTCTTGGAGACTTTTTAGGAAGGAAATACACTTATGAATTATTGTGACGAGTTGTCCTCTTGCCTACCTTTGTTGAACACACTATTGAAAGTGTCTGCCCAATGACTAATGAATAGTAAGGAAAGTCTTTCATTGCCCATCTTTTAACACCTTTTCCTTACGGTTTCAATACGAGCAGACCGGTATTCCAGATTTGTCTTGGTACTACCTTCTCTTGTGTCAATCTCCCATGTGTTTCTCCGACCAGGCCTTGGACTTCCTGGCAATCGGCGTGCACGAGCTGGCCTCCATCAGCGAAAGGAGGATCGAGAGATTGTGCAACCCCACTTTGAGCGAGCTGCCCGCCTTCCTGGTGAACGAGGGCGGCCTCAACTCTGGCTTCATGATAGCACACTGCACAGCTGCTTCCCTGGGTACGTCTGCAGCCCGCTGCTGTCACACATTTACCACCTCTGCGGTTATGCATTGACTTAACATCTTCTTCATCTTTGCGTTATTTAGATAATTCTGATGTATGTACGTATGTTCTGTATGTACTCATGCGACATTCCAGATCACAAACATGGGTTTTTATTATTCTAAAAGCAAAAAACGTAAAATGTACATCTATTATTATTTATTTTAATCATTTTTAAATGGATTGCATTTAGTTCATGCATGTATTTAATTGTATTAATTTAAATCTATTATTATATCTATATATATATATATATATATATATATATATATCATTTTTATGTCTTGTGAACTTGGACGGATGGGCGGCTGTCTAGTGTCGGAGAACAAGGTGTTGTGCCACCCTTCTTCGGTGGACTCTCTGTCCACCAGTGCTGCCACGGAGGACCATGTGTCCATGGGGGGCTGGGCGGCCCGCAAGGCCCTGCGTGTGGTGGAGCACGTGGAGCAGGGTAGGCTACACATGACACGGTTTGATCCATAACACATAACCTGATCATGGTTCTGATTACACACAGCATATATGATGGGGTTTCCATGACCTAAACAAAACATCATTCTCCATTGATTTCCATGATAAGGCCACTAGAATTATTAATAATATATAATATATAATATAAAAATATATATAATAATAATAATTTTATATATCATTATAATCCTTACTGGAACACTATAGTACACACCAGGTTTTTTGTTTCTGTAAAAAAACATAGTTTTAGTTTCTACACACACACACCCATGTCAATGAGTTAATAAATGAACGGTTGTGTGTGTTTGTGCATGTGATCAGTGCTAGCTATAGAGCTGCTAGCGGCCTGCCAGGGCATAGAGTTCCTCCGCCCCCTGCGTACGACCACTCCATTGGAGAAGGTCTATGACCTTGTGCGTAGTGTGGTCAGGTAAAGTTCAACACGTTTGGTTTAGGTACACATACATTTCAGTGTGCAAAAAATACACAGTGGTTAATGTTTATCCACCGTCTCACCACCCACAGGCCGTGGATCAAAGATAGATTCATGTCTCCGGACATCGAAGCTGTTCACCGCCTCCTGCTCGACCAAAAGGCAAGTGTGACTTTGGATCGATGTTTGTGTACTCGTTACAAGTGGAGGTACAGGCCGGCTTTATTCGATCTGTGTATGCTTTTACAGATGACAGTAAAATGGCACATAAGATTAGATTCTAATTTATTGTCATTGCACAGCACAAGTACAGTACAGTGAAAATAATTTGGCATCTAACCAGAGTGCAAATGTGACAGTAAAGTGCATGGTAATATATAATGTACAGTGGTTAAATGTAATGTAAAAACAGTCTACTAGGTATAAAAACAGGTATAAAATAACTTGTAGAGTAGGTATGAGATATGTGCACTAATTATATATATCAACAAGATAGATGTATATACAGCAGGTAGTGAGCAGGGGTATGCAGTTATATCAACAGTTGAAGATTAATATATTGTGACGCTTTAGCGGTGGTAGCCAGCTCGATATAGAAGACTGAGACAATGTTCTTGTTTGATAGCCAAACTGGCCCAGATTTATTCCCTGCCGCAGCTCAAAACTAACCCTGGGGTTGAAATGTCCACTCTTAAAAACAATAAACCAGGGTGGCAAGCCCAAAACGATATTCCTCCAACAAAAGTCTGTGTCTCTCTCTGCCCCCCGCTACTCCACGCAGTCTCACACACACACCTCCCTCCCGTCCTTTTCCACCCCTCTCCTCCAACTCCCGTTCCCAACTCTCGCGTGACTCTCTCACTCCCGTTCCCACGCAACCTGCTCCCGCTCCCCCTAGCGCTCGCAGCCAATGACCCTCTATAGTGGACACTTCCCCCCAAACACATGCAGGTAAACAAACACACACATACAACACCCAATGAACTCCCAAACCCCCTTTGTCCTGGAGGGAGACCCATGGTGGGCCAGGCCACAGCGTTACACTGCCCCCCCCCCTTTTAAATTTCCTCGTCCCCGAGGATCTAAAGCTCAAAGTCCTGATAACGCTGTGGCCGGCCGGCCTGGCACCCCTGCCGGCTCTTTCTGATGTCCCCGGGGAAGAAAAACCGCCCCAAAGGGTGTGACTTGCACCCCATCAGGCTGAACCGAGGAATGCCGTGGGCTGATCGAAGAACGTTGTGGGGTGTCCACCCCCCTGTGTGCAGGCAGCTGGCTTGGCGATGGGGTCTGGGGAACCTGACCATAAAATGGCTGAGCCGTACCCAGGTATGGGGCTAACCAATCCTGGTGCAGCACCACGACCTGCCCCCGTGGCGCCAACTTCAACCTGTAGATGACCTCACCAACCGCTCTGTGACCTGGCAAGGTCCCACCCAGTTACTCTGCAGTTTTGGTGACCTCCCTTTGGATCTTTTTGGTCCATAAACCCACACTAGGTCTCCAGCCTGAAAGTGTTTTCCCCTTCGTGTGCTGGTCATAGGCTCTCTTCTGCCCGGTCCCTGCCGCCTCAGATTGTTTCCTGGCAAACTCATGTGCCACCTCCAGCCTTTCCGCTAACTGGGCACTCCAGGCTAGCCGGTGCTTGAGGGGCATCCGGAGGCTGTCCGTACACAAGAGCAGGCGGTGTTCTAAGTTCCCTACCGAACATCAGCAGGGCAGGTGTACACCCCGTTGTCATCAGGACCAGTGGCAGCTGTAGATCCCAGTCCTTCTGGTCATTGGCCACCACCAGGGCAAGCTGAGCTCCCAGGGTGCGATTAAACCTCTCCACCAGCCCATCACTCTGGGGGTGGAGAGGTGTGGTGCGCGTCTTGTGTATAGACAGCTGCCTACACATTTCAGCGAAGAGGTGGGCTTCAAAGTTCCTCCCTTGATCGAAGTGCAACTCAGTTGGAACCCCGAACCGGCTGAACATCCCTTTAATCAGCACCTCACATACGGTGCGAGCCTCCTGGTCAGGCACAGCATAGGCCTCAGGCCACTTGGTGAAGTAATCCATGGCAACTACCACATAGCGATTACCACGTGGTTTGCGAGGAAGGGGACCCTACTCTGGCCCGCTGGACCCTTGCGGGCCACGCAGGGGTCACATCTCCGACAGAAGGTCTCCACGTCTCGCCTACATGTGCCCCAGTAGAATTCCTGGCGAACCCTCTTAAGTGTTTTGTTAACCCCAAAGTGGCCGACTCCATGCAGCCCATGATTGAACTCCAGCATCTCCCCCTGCTGACTCTTCGGTACCACTACTTGCCACCTCTCTCTACTCGTGGCTGGTTCCTTCCACCGTCTCCAGAGAATTCCATCCCGGAGGGCCAAGCTCTCCCACTGGGACCACAACCCCCTGATCGAAGGATTGGCAGAAGCCACTTCGGGCCGTTGGCCTCCCTCCAACCAGCCCAACACCGTGCTCAGATCTGGGTCCTCTCTCTCTGTTCCTTGGCCCAATCAGCTGGGTCATCCAAACGCAGGGCCATACACCTTGCCCCCTGCTCCTTCACAGCCTCTGAGTCTCTCATCTCAGTGCGGCTGCAGTGAGCACAGTCTGGCCCACAAGGACGCCTGGAGAGTCCATCCGCATTAGTGTGACTGTCCCCCTTCCTGTGAACGATGGTGAAATTGTACTCCTGGAGTTGCTCAATCCATCTCGCAACTTGTCCTTCTGGTTCTTTGAAGGACAGCAACCACTTGAGAGACGCATGGTCTGTCCAAATGAGGAATTTGAGACCACAGAGGTAGTGTTTGAAGTGGTTCACTGCCTCCACGACCGCAAGCAGCTCCCTCCGGGTCACGCAATAATTGCGTTCGGGTTTAGAGAATGTCCTGCTGCAGTAAGCAATCACCCGTTCGCCGTCCGGGGTCACCTGGGCCAGGACTGCCCCCAGGCCATCATTGCTTGCATCTGTGTCGAGAACAAACTCTCCATCTGGGTCGGGAGTTGTCAGGATTGGTGACTGACATAGGGCGGCCTTGAGTGTCTCAAATGCCCGCTGTTGGTCTGGGCCCCACTCAAAGCGAACATTTGAGTGGGCGCACACAGGTGCGGCCACTGTGGAGAACCCTGCGCCAAACGGCGATAATATGAGGCCAGCCCCAGGAAGGACCGCAGCTCAGACAGGTTCTTGGGGATCGGCCAGTCTCGGACTGCGGCGACTTTCCCATCTTCAGTGGCAACCCCTTCGCCACTAACCCGATGGCCCAGGAAGGTGAGCTCCTTCCGCATGAGGTTGCACTCTTCCGGGTGCAGCTTGAGTCCTGCTTGCTGTATTTTGGAGACGACCAAGGGAAGTGATGCCAAAGCAGTCGAAGTCCGATCCATGGAGAAGGACATCATCCAGGTAGACCTGTAAGTTCTTTGCTGGGACTCCGACCAACACTTTCTCCATGAGCCTTTAAAACGTGGCCGGAGCATTACATAGACCGAAAGGCATGGTGGTGAACTGCCATAGTCCAGAGCCCGTTGTAAAGGCTGTTTTCGGTCGTGCCTCAGCAGAATGTGGCACCTGCCAATAGCCACTCCTTAGGTCAAGGGACGAGAACCAGGCGGAGCCCTTAATCCCGTCCAGGGACTCATCGATTCGAGGCAAAGGGTATGAATCCTTGACTGTGACCTCATTAAGTCTGCGAAGGTCCACACAAAAGCGCCAAGAGCCGCCCTTCTTCGGAACCATCACCACTGGCGACATCCATGGGCTGTCTGAAGGTTCTATGACTTCCGCTGCTCGCATCTCCTCCAGACATTGTTCTGCTGCTGCTTGCTTCTGTACGGGTAGACGGCGAGGACGTTGCCGGATGGGGTGAGCTGTGCCGGTGTCAATCTCATGCTCGACCATATGAGTGCGGCCAACATCAGTGGGAGAGGTTGCAAAGGCACTTCCCATAGTCGTTGCTGCTGTTCCACCGACAGTCCTTCGGTATTCTGCTCCAGTACGGCCCTAGCAGTTACCTCCGCAGAGAGTCTGGGGGTACCCCCACACACTGTGGCTGTATTAGTCATCGGGGGTCTTGGCAGACAGGGTTGTCGACCAGGGCAGTTCCTTTGTGGTGCCGGTTGCTCCACCGACACTGAGGCCCTGGTGGGAGAGGCAGGGCAGAATTAGGGGCTTCTCCCCTCACGGCATCACTGTAGGAGAGTCCTGGGTGTAGTGGAGAGGCACCGGTTGTCTCTCTATGCAGAGGTTGAGAGGAAGCTAAAGACTCAGGGGCTTGTCCATAACTACCTAACCTGTGCAGAGACCCACCCATTAAAGACACTGTGTTCTGTGTGAGATCTAACACGCACCCAGTGGCCCTAAGAAAGTCCAAGCCAAGCAGACATGGTTCAAAGATCTCGGCCACCCACACAGATTGCTTTCGACTCGGACGTCCCACCCGAAGTCACAGCTGGATTATCTCCGACCATCTTGGGCACGATTACACACAAGCGTCGCAGGAAGAAGCGAGGGAAGCGAGCCGGCGTGCTAGTCAGGCTGAGATGTCGATCCGATCGCCCCCCACTACCCACCATTCTACTGGCTAATGTACAGTCTCTGGACAATAAGTTAAGCGAGCTACAGGCTCGTATTCAATTCCACCAGGAAACTAAAGACAATTGTATCATCTGCCTTACGGAGACATGGATGTCGGAGGGGGTTACCGACGCAGCTATCGAGCCGACGGGATTTTCCGTCCACCAGGCGGACAGAACAAAGACTCTCCGGTAAAGATCGCGGAGGGGGGGGGGGGGGTATGTCTCATGATAAACAGATCTTGGTGCAACCAAAGTCATGTACATCCCCTCAAGTCTTCCTGTTCCCCGAACCTGGAGTACCTGATGCTTATGTGCCGTCCATACTGGGTACCTCGGGAGTTTACAGCGGTAACACCCCCACAAGCCAACACGGACACAGCGCTGAAGGAACTGTATGGGGCTATCAGCGAACAGGAGTCGGCACACCCTGCTCTCATCGTGGCGGGGGACTTCAACAAGGCGACCTGAAGAAGGTTCTCCCGAAGTTCTACCAACACATAACGAGCAACACACGGGGTGAGCGGATCCTCGACCACTACTGCTACACCCCCTTCCGTGATGGCTACAAGGCCCTCCTCCGCCCACCGTTCGGCAAATCAGACCACCGCTCCATCCAGCTACTCCCCACCTATAGGCAGAAACTGAAGCAGCAACCGATCGCTGTGAGGGAGGTTCAATGCTGGTCGGACCAATCGGACTCTATGCTGCAGGATTGTTTTGATCGCGCTGACTGGCACATGTTCCGCGTTGCCTCGGACAATAACATCAACGAGTACGCGTCGTCGGTCACCGGGTTCATCAAGAAGTGCATAGATGACGTTGTTCCGACCAAGTCGGTTCGGATATACCCCAACCAGAAACCATGGATTAACGGCGATGTTCGCGCTGCCCTACACGCGTGTAACGCCGCCTTTGGCTCCGGGAATATGGAGGAATATACGAGAGCCCGTTACGACTTCCGTAAGACCATCGTCACTGCCAAGCGGGAGTATAAGGACAGAGTGGAGGAGAAATTCAACAGCCACGACGCGAGGGGTATGTGGCAGGGGCTACAGATGATAACGAACTTCAGAGGGAGAACCAGTTGTGTAGAGAACTCCTCTACCTCCCTCCCAGGAGAGCTAAATACTTTTTTTGCTCGGTTCGACATGAACGGTAGCCCGCCGAAGCCAGCGCCGCCTGAGGAGACCAGCCTGCTGAACCTCTCGGAGGCGGATGTGCGCCGCACCTTCAAGCGGCTAAACATCCGTAAGGCGGCAGGCCCCGATGACATCCCGGGCCGCGTCCTCGGTGCATGCGCAGACCAGTTGGCAGGAGTCTTTGCAGACATCTTCAACCTCTCCCTGTCCCAGGCTGTTGTTCCCGCGGTCTTCAAGATGTCCACCATCGTGCCTGTCCCTAAACAACCCAAGGTAACATGCCTGAATGACTATAGACCTGTAGCCCTCGCCTCGATTGTCAGCAAATGCTTCGAGAGGTTGGTCAAGGACTTTATTTGCTCCGTGTTACCTACCACGCTTGACCCATGGCAATTTGCATATCGTCAAAACGGATCCACGGACGATGCAATTGCCATAGCCCTCCACACTCCACCTGGAGGGAAAGAACTGTTATGTGCGAATGCTGTTTGTGGACTACAGCTCAGCGTTCAACACGATAGTTCCTGCCAAGCTCGACACCAAGCTTAGAGGTCTAGGCATGCCCCCATCCACATGCAGTTCGATACTGGACCTCCTGTCGGACCGCCGCCAGGTGGTGAGGATGGGCAGCACCACCTCAGAGCCACTGACCCTCAACACGGGAGCCCCCCAGGGATGCGTGCGGAGCCCTCTCCTCTACTCCCTCTACACCCACGACTGCATGGCTATGCACAGCTCCAACATCATTAAGTTTGCTGACGACACGACGTGATGGGCCTGATCGCCGGCGACGACGAGACAGCCTACAGGGAGGAGGTCTGATCGCTGGAGCAGTGGTGCCAGGAGAACAGCCTCGCCCTCAATGTCAAGAAGACCAAAGACCTGATCGTGGACTTCAGGAAGCAGAGAGGAGAGCACAGCCCTATCTCCATCGACGGTGTTGCAGTAGAGAGGGTCAGCAGCTTCAAGTTCCTCGGCATGCACATCTCCGAGGACCTCACATGGTCCACGCACATCACACACGTGGTGAAAAGGGCCCAACAATGCCTGTATTTCCTCAGGCGTCTGAGGAAATTCAGCATGGGCCCCCGCATCCTCGAGCGCAGAGCGCTTCAAAGGGTGGTGCGGACGGCCCAGTATATTGTTGGAGGTGAGCTCCCCTCCCTCCTGGATATATACAACCAGCGGTGCGTGGCCAAGGCCAAACGCATCATAAAAGACAATGCCCACCCCAGCCACGAACTGTATTCACTTTTACTGTCAGGCAGGTGATACCGCAGTATCAAGTACCGTACAAATAGACTCAGAGATAGCTTCCACAGCCAGGCCATCAGGCTGCTGAACAAGGGTGTACTGTATAGTATATAACAATGTATATTTTATTACATTGATTTATATATACATATTGCGCTTTTTCTGTGCCGATATATTGCATTTTATAAATTGCATTTTTATTTTTATTTTTTTACTTATTTTATTCTAATTTTTATCTTATTTTTATAACTGCTGTCTGTCGTCGGGTATTGCACATAAGATTTTCACTCACTGCTTTATACTTAAAGCAGTGAGTGTAAACTGTGAAGTGTGAAGTGACAATAAACTTGACTTGACATACAGGTATGTAAACAATAAATATGTAAACTATAGGTAGAGGTAGGGAGTTATGATTACAGTGCAAGGCAGTTAAAGACATTGATGGTGAAAGGGTATAGTCAGCTATAGTCATAGCTTATAAAATCATATAAATAAAATATCATTATTTCCCCCCCCTTTCAGGTGTGGCATGTGGCCAAGCCCTACATTGATCAGTATGAGACGGAGTTCATCCCAGAGTCACGTCCCGTCTCCCCTACGGCCTTTTCTCTGAAATCCCCAGCATCACCGCGGAAACGTGTCCGCCATGAATAAAACAATCCTGAAGAAGACAAGTTATCATGGTGATCATAATATATTTGACTGTTTGACTATCTATTTTACATCTTACAATCTAAAAGTGATAATGGGGAAAGGGGAGTAAGCATTTCATAGTACTTGTTGCAAATGGCAATTAAACATCTTGAATGTTGAAGTGGTAATATGGTATATCGTTAAATTCAAGTATTTTGGTAATTAAAATAAATTGGTGTATTTTGTGTTTTGGTTGTGAAGCATTTATGGTAATGTTTTGTTGCTACCTAAGCCCTTGAACAAATGATCATTGAATGGCAACATGCCTATTAGGCTACTCTGGTCTTATGTACGCCTTTTTCTCATTATTTGGTCATGCGCCACAATTAAAGTGTTTTAAAATGATGTGATCTTGTTCCTGGTTGTTTTTATTTATAATGGAATCTATTGGCTCAACTCGATTCTGGTGACATTAACTTTTAACTATTAATGCCGTTTATCATCGTGCATGTCTGACTAGGCTCTATAGAAAATAAGAAACTGTTGACAGAACTAAGAGTTATGCCACTCAGGTAATCAAAGCACATGTCCTCAATGAGTTGCTTGATTGATTGATTAAAGATTATCATTGCTCAGGGGAATCTCTTGCAATGGACGACTTGTCCATTGACCAACAAGCAAAGGGACCCAATTTCGCTGGCGGTTCATTCTTGTCGCAAAGACAACACATCAATATTCTTACCAACTTCTCCCAATCTACTCAGAAGGGAAAAATGCATCATGGAACCAAGAGTAAGATTGTAGATTGCATTGTTCCCAAAGATCTGGATATCCACAGACCAGCGACAACTGCAGCTGTCTTGGGTGGTGCTGTGCTCGTTCAAACGCTTAGTCCCGGAAGTGATGTGACCATTGGACACTATTTCATAGAGGTTGTTGCACCATGCATCCTTTCGTTTGAACAAATGACAGTGTGTACATTGTCTGGGAAGTGTACTCCAAGATAAGTCTTAAGTTAAGCATAGGAGGGTTACTCTCTCCACCAAAGTTCCTGGCACCTACCTGAGGATCTGAACAAGCAGGTGTTGATGTACAAATGAATGTATCTCTGGAATTGTTCTATTACATGCTGTAGTTATCAGGTAGGTTCCAGCACATGCCATTTCTCACAGTCTTGGGCCGGGCAATGTCTTAATGAAACAGTGAACCCATTTTAATTGCTTGTTGTCATTGTTTAACGTAGCCCCTTCCACCCAGATTAAATAGTTAGTCTCTATGGCGTGGTTCCCTAGCCCTTGTCGGGGGGTAGTCTATTCTCGGAGTTACTTTTGGCGAGGCCAGCGCCACGTTCACTTTTGCGCTACTCACCTGCCGACGCGCAATGCCTCGTTTTACAGTCCACATTCGCGATGAGTGGTTGGCAGTACCTTGTCGGGATGCCACCAATACAATCCATTGGCTTGGACTCGAATCTCTAAAACGCTATATTAAAAACAAGCCAGACAACGGGGGCATCACTGCTTTGAAGGACGTTCGTTTTGTTGTGCGCAGGTGCCAGGGACAGGGTCTGTTGGATGCAGATGACACCATCGAGGATGTTTTGGAGGACAATGACTTTGTGGAACTTGGTAACAGTATACATAAACTAATAATACCTATAGTTGGTTAGGGTTTGTCTAAAACAATTCGCCCTGGTTAAAGGTCATAGTGTTTTTTACTTTATCTTTCTTGAACAGTTAATTTGCAATTTGTATCATATATATATTTTCAGCAATGGAAGGGGATACCATATCTCCTGACTTTTCCTCGCAGTTGGGAGTTTCTCACCTGTATCCTTATCATGTGCTGTATAACTGTTCTGAGGTCAACCATCAAATTGATTGTGTACTGATACTTTGCTGGCCACGGGGTAATGTATATTATCTAAAGAAATGCTATTCCTAAATTCCATATTTGCTTGGATGGTAACAGCCTGACATCAACTGATTTGGTCAACCTGGGAAGAGGACTTTACAAGATAAAGGTAAAAATCAACAAGACTGTGCAGTCCAACTAATGTTAATGTTTACCATTCCTCTAATCTAATACGGGTATTATATGTATTGGTTTAATATGGGTTTACCAAAACCCACTGCAGCTGTCTCCTGACACAGAGGCCAAAGTTGTGCAAGCCAGAGAGCTTTTGGACACTATTGTAAAAGAAAACAAAGGTTAGGATCTGTGTTTTTGGTATGTTTTTGTTTACTATTGCACTCGATATCTAATCAATGAATGCCTCGCCTTGTCTTAAGCACCAAAATAAATAACAACAATAATAATTACGTTTAGTTTTCTCTGCCTCTAGTTGTCTATGGAATCACAACTGGTTTTGGCAAATTTGCCCGCACCATCATCCCTGTCAACAAGCTCAAGTACTGACAATGTTGAACTTTTTCACAATCTTATCTTTGTGCATTTTCTTGTTGGGGAAAGTGAGTTGTGTCCTCAGTATAAACATGTATGGTTTTCAGGTGTGGGGAACCCACTGAGCCAAGAGAGAATGAACCGATGACCGATGAACGTTCTTGGGTGGTGATCTTGGGTCTGGTTTTAACTCTGACCTTGTCCCCGCAGCGTCCTGCCTCTCCTTTGTCCCAGAAAAGGGAACTGTGGGGGCCAGTGGAGACCTGGCCCCTCTCTCCCACCTGGCTCTGGGGCTGATGGGGGAGGGCAGAATGTGGTCACCAAACAGTGGATGGGCAGATGCTAAATATGTAAGGTTTTCACTACTATAGTCCAATATTGTACATGGCAAATATCACAGGCATATTGACTAATAGTCTTTTTGACAGAGCTCGACTTAGTATGAGTCCTCTTGCACATGCAGCAGAGATCGATATTATTTTGTAAAGACCAAAACATGTTTGCTTTTCCATGACCCCCCTATCTTCCTACCTGGACACACTAGTTCTTCCTTATTTGATCTCTCTGGACAGGTCCTGGAGGCCCATGGACTTAAACCCATATCGCTCAAGCCCAAAGAGGTAATGCCTATAAGCGCAGCCTGACCATTTGGGGTTTCTATCTGCCCAGGGTTCACTGGGAATGCATGTAAACAGAATGGTGTTTGTATTATTGTGAAAGAGGAGTAAATACACCTTGATAAGAGCGTACGTGAGCCAAAAATAGCAACTATCAAAAACAGATCAAACTGGAGGGCACTAGAGTGCATACCTCCGCCGCACCGAAAACTCCCCTGGATTCAGATCCGGATCTAGGTCAAAATCAAATCAGTTGTTCTTTGGCCCAAAAGTAATCTAACCCCCACATTTTGTCCAATTCTACACAAAGCATTCTGAAAATTGTTTCGTTATATATCTATCTTAGGTAACCATCCATCCATCCAGAATATGAATGGCGCTTGTCTTTCACCACTCCACTTCTCCTTCCATTCTTGTTTGTCTGTGTATCACTAAATGTTTTATGTTTGTTCAGTTGTACATTCTTTATTTGTAGTTTACCCTGTGCTATACTGCCCTCTTGGCCAGGTCACCCGTGCAAAAGAGATTGCTCAACCTGGTTTAATAAAGGTTAAATAAATACATATTTCCACTCACAGGGTCTTGCTCTGATCAATGGAACCCAGATGATTACGTCTCTAGGGGCCGAGGCGGTGGAGAGAGGCCAATCTATTGCCCGGCAAGCAGACATCATCGCAGCGCTCACCCTGGAGGTGCTGAAGGGGACCACCAAGGCCTTTGACAGCGGTGAGAACCTGCACAAAATTGTTGTGAATCGGAAGGGATGATTGTCCATTGATCATCTGTGTCTGTGTTCTAATCTCCTGTTTGTTTTGGTGTTTGATGATCTGAATGTGTAGACATCCATGCCCTGAGGCCCCACCCAGGCCAGATTGAGGTGGCGTCCCGTTTCCGCTCCCTGCTGGACTCTGATCACCACCCTTCGGAGATAGCCGGTCAGTGGACTGTTATTGAGTAATGGGATTTGCATTTTTATTCATGCGCTACTATCACTCCATATATTAATCCCAGTCAGTCATGTTGCATCCACCTATCTTCCTGGTCAATGTCACAAGATTCAAGAGTCAAGATACAATGGAACGCTTACTCCCCATTACCTCCTGCAGTATTCAATTCAAACAAACAAAATACTATAAAAAATACTATACACAATAAAAATGAACATAATAGTGGCTGAAGGATGATATGTACATGTGTAGAATTGTGCAACAAGCATTTAAAAGCATTTTAAAGTACCAGTAGTGCAGCAGCATCATGAATACAGTGCAGAACAATGCAGTAACCGTAATGAGTCCAGAAAGGGTTAAGTCATGCTTTTTTTGCAAATTACTGTCACATATGTAATGAGGACATGTGCCATCTGATCTGTGTGTGTGCTTCTTGTTTTCCCAGAGAGCCACCGGTTCTGTGACCGAGTCCAGGATGCCTATACCATGCGCTGCTGTCCTCAGGTAATCTAGTTGTATCAGTTGTAAACTGTTCCATTTGAATTGTCATGGTTACTGTTGTACATCATTAACACAGAAATGAACAGTGCCACCGATAACCCTGTATCCTTCTCTTATCCAAAAACTTTTAAACTTGTGTACTAGACTCGTGTAGTACAAGTTCTTTTTTTTGCATTTTGAAAATGCTGCCACATTTTAGTCTGTCTATAAAGTAAATATTAGTTTCCTAACTATTTGAATTAGATGGTGTTTGCAGAGAGAGGGGAAACCATCTCTGGTGGTAATTTCCATGGAGAATATCCTGCTAAGGTATGGAACAGTTTTCACAATCCTTCACATGATACACTTGATATCAAAGAAAAATACTTTTGTAATGTAACCAGTGTACAAAGTTGCTGTTGAATCAGCATTGTACTTGTTGTACAAAAGCAATGCATGTTGTAATATATATTTACAAAAAAAGGAAAGCTACAAAAATAGATTTGTGCACATCCAAGGCTAGGTGAATCACAAGAGAAGTTCCATTGTTTTTGGAAGTCTTTCATTCATACATCTTTGAACACCTTTTTCTATACGGTTTCAATACAAGTGGACTGATTAAAGCATTGCAGATTAGTATTTGTATTACCCTTCTCCTGGGTCAATCTCCCATGTGTTTCTCCGGCCAGGCCTTGGACTTCCTGGCCATCGGCGTGCACGAGCTGGCCTCCATCAGCGAGAGGAGGATCGAGAGATTGTGCAACCCCGCTTTGAGCAAGCTGCCCGCCTTCCTGGTGAACGAGGGCGGCCTCAACTCTGGCTTCATGATAGCACACTGCACAGCTGCTTCCCTGGGTACGTCTGCAGCCCGCTGCTGTCACACGTTAAACACGTCATTATCACATTTGTGATATCCCTATAATCCAGAGGTTAAAAGGGATATCACACACGTGTGTGTGTGTGTGTGGGGGGGGGGGGGTACTCTTAATATCTTATTGATCATAGTAAACAAATAGTATGCAAGATTCAAGAACACAAACATGGGTGTGTTATGTATCTATTTAATGAAGTTAATTAACTTCAACGTCTTGCATCTTGGGAACTTGGACGATTGGGCTGTCTAGTGTCGGAGAACAAGGTGTTGTGCCACCCGTCTTCGGTGGACTTTCTGTCCACCAGTGCTGCCACGGAGGACCATGTGTCCATGGGGGGCTGGGCGGCCCGCAAGGCCCTGCGTGTGGTGGAGCACGTGGAGCAGGGTAGGCTACACATGACGCGGTTTGATCCATAACACATAACCTGATCATGGTTCTGATTACACACAGCATATATGATGGGGTTTCCATGACCTAAACAAAACATCATTCTCCATTGATTTCCATGATAGGGCACTATAATAATAATAATAATAATAATTGTATATATCATTATAATCCTAATAATGGAATAATGGAATTGGCCGTGTGGCCGATCTACGCGGTCACGGTTATTCTCCGTCCTGTGGCCCCAATTTGGTGGAACAAACTCCCCACGGAGGTCACGACTGCAGAGTCACTCCCCATCTTCCGCCGCAGGCTCAAACCCCATCTCTTCAGGACACACTTCCCGGATCCTTCCTCGTAGCGTCAATTAAGTCAGTCAAAAGTAGATTACATATTATATAAGGTATATATTCCCATACACTTTTGCCTGAATTATTGTACTTCTACCTGAGCACTGGTTCAGTTATTGGAGAATTAAATGCAGTTTTGACTTCTGGTGACGAGTTGTTCTCTTACCTTCCTTTGTTGAAACACACTACTGTAAGTCGCTTTGGATAAAAGCGTCAATGATAAATGACTGTAATGTAATGTAATACTAAAGTACACACCAGGTTTTTAGTTTCTGTAAAAAACTTTTTTTATCCTGCGGGAAGGAATGGGGAGTAAGCATTCCATTGTAATTGTTGCAAATGGCAATTCAAATATTGTACACACACACACACACACACACACACACACACACACACACACACACACACACCTGTGAATGAGTTCTAAATGAACGGTTGTGTGTTTGTGCATGTGATCAGTCCTAGCTATAGAGCTGCTAGCGGCCTGCCAGGGCATAGAGTTCCTCCGCCCCCCGGCGTACGACCACTCCATTGGAGAAGGTCTATGACCTTGTGCGTAGTGTGGTCAGGTAAAGTTCAACACGTTTGGTTTAGGTACACATACATTTCAGCGTGCAAAAAATACACAGTGGTTAATGTTTATCCACCGTCTCACCACCCACAGGCCGTGGATCAAAGATAGATTCATGTCTCCGGACATCGAAGCTGTTCACCGCCTCCTGCTCGACCAAAAGGCAAGTGTCACTTTGGATTGATGGTTGTGTACTCGTTACAAGTGGAGGTACAGGTTGGCTTTATTCGATCTGTGTATTCTTTTACATACTATATATAAAAATATATATATAAAAATTATCATTATTTCGTCATTATTAAGTATGAGACTGAGTTCATCCCAGAGTCTTTGGCATCTTAATTGTAATGCTTTGTTGCTACCTCAGCCATTGTACAAATAATCATTGAATCAGAACATAACTAATGGTCTTACGTATGCCTTATCATCATGATTTATCATTGATTCAGTAAAGGTGTTTAAATAAATAATCTATCAATTAATATATTATCTTTTTGATCCGTGGTTGCAATTCATGTAGTGTTTGTTTGTTTGTTTTTCGAAATTAACAAATTAAAGCAATGAGTCCATGCATCCACTAAATACAAATGTAATATTTCCCGTTGATTGTATTTTAAAGTCACTTTTATGCAGGTGAAAGCTGTGGACACACTTCAGAGCAAAGGTATCAAAAACAATAGCAGCATTTCTGTTGTGATTTAACCTTTGACTGGCGCTAACCTCTCGTAGTATCATGTCTTTCCTTTTTTTGTAGATCTATTACAATATGTATTCCTTTTGTCGGTGAACTAAACAAAACATATTTTTGTTAATACGAGATGGTTATGAAAACTATTCCAAACCTTAAAAGGATATGAAAATTACCCAGAGATGTGCCCACTCTCTGCAAACACCATCTTATTCAAATATTTAGGAAACTTAATATTTCTTTATACACATTCCAGGAATTATCATGGTAGGCTACTTTGGACACTGTGTATATTGGATTTCTCAAATTATTATTGAACTTTTCACATTAGGCACATAACGCTCATGTCTGTTATTATAATATAATATATATTAGCTAATAATATATTATATAATAATATTACCATATAATATATATTTATATATCAAATTCTTGACAAAGTTAATTGAACAGTTTGTGTGATCTTAATACAGACGAATTCGAAATCTACTTGTAATGATTCTATTTGTATTTGATTTGTCTCAGAGTCTCACAGTAGTCCCTGTATTGGTTGAAACGCTACCATGAAAGAACGTAGCCTACACGTTCGAATCTCATGGATGCCTCAAACGGGAAATAAACTCATTGATAAACTAAGAAAGTCCACTAAACGTGTTGTTACGTACGCGTAGCATTACGTTCGCGTTTATATTGGGTACTTTGGGGTTTGCTAGTAAGAATGCAATCGTTTTACCAACCAAAGACAACCGTGCAATTATGTATCACAGAAAGGAGCAGGTAGGCACCACCGAAAGGCTCAAATGGAACATTGTAAATGCCACAGATAAAAGGAGACAACTTCGAGCAGAAGTTACGGCACAAAAAAAATAAAAAGTCCTTCGAGCCGGATTTGAACCAGCGACCTAAGGATTCCAGCATTAAGCCTCTACAGTCCTCCGCTCTACCAACTGAGCTATCGAAGGGTCGAGGTTGACGTAAGTCTGGCTCATATTAGGCAGGAAGGCGGCTCGTGGGTGGTGCACTTTGGACGTCATTGTTGTTGGTAATAGTTTGCTTCTTTTGCATTTACATTAAAGTCATTTAGCTCTATCCATTTAACATTGTACGTGGAAACTCCACGTATATATGTATTTTATAGAATGTGTGTAAAATAAACCAATAGATGATAATTCATTCACAGGGACAAGGACATGGGCAAGCAGGTCATTATTGTTCAAGCATTCATTTAATTTGTCTCAATGCCGATTGAAAACTAAAACCACTCACCTCACCTCAGTCGTGGATGTTGATGCCGTTTCAACCACTAGATGGCAATGTCTCTACATCTGATGACTCAGAATCAAAGATACGGCTTTAACACAGGTTATACTTAAGCCGCGTGTACTCACGTATTTGTACAAAGAAGTTTTTGATGCCGCCGATAATAAGATGGAAATTGATCCACAACTCTTATGGCATGATGATGAAGTCCTTTTACTTTTACCAAAGTGGTGTTTTATCAAGTTAACAATTACTCTCTTAATTATAGAAACAAATCAATCAGGGTTTATTAAGTTGTCTATAGTCGGCCTCATAGATTTTTTTTGTATGCGCTTTCCAGGGAATATCTTCAGGATGTCATGATATATGTTTATAATTTAGGATGATGGATCTTATATCCATTTAGTATACGTTTGGTATTTATATTGAAGTTCGCGTTGGTCGATGTGTTCCTGCTGATAGGCCTAGTCTTTAATTGTGGACATAATGTGCGAACAAATCAACCACCAAAAGTTTGCAACGTTACCCAATAGTTGTCAATTGACAAACCAAACAACCTCAAAACCTTCAGAAATCTCCCCTGGCAACAATTGCACCACAGCTAATCTGAATAGTGCACCCTCGTGTGCACTTTTTACTAGCGTACTGGCGTTTTTTTTAAGAGATTGTTTTCGTGTTAGTTCGATTTACTTGTACTTTAACCTGAACTTATTGTACACCTGAGCACTGGCTCAGTTCTTGGAGACTTGTTAGAAATGAAATGCACTTCTGGTGACGATTTGTTCTCTTACCTACCTTTTACACCACTATTTGTAAGTTGCTTTGGACAAAAGCGTCTGCTAAATGACTGTATATATGATGTAACGTTATGAATACACACTGCAATCCTACAAACATGGCAGCAAGACAGGCCTTTGGGTTCTGTTGACAACACACTTCAGAAGGAGGTATAAGCTGCTTCATGTCTAAGTGAACCCACACTTGTTTTTTCTTGGAAAAAACCCCATTGCAAAGTGCAGTGTAACATGAACAAGGCAAGTGACATCTATGTAGTACAAAAACACATGTCATAATGAATTTACTCTTTACTCTTATGTTATGTTTTTATTGAAAGAACATCATCAAACAGTTACATAAAATAACACATAACATAACACCAACTACACAACTCAAAGACAATGATTCAAACAACATGCAAGCTATGTGGTTTCAGTGATAGCAGCATTCATTGCAGCCACCATAGCAACAACGGAAAAGTTAATTAACTAACACGCTACAACATCATACATTCACTGGACGAAGACTGAAATGAAATGCAATTATTGTGTGAGTGTATGTGGTTGGTGGCTGGTTTAAGCAGCCTCACCTGGCCTGAGTCAGGCTGATTAGAGTCTTGGGCTGCTGGGTGAGGCTGCACATCTGTGGGTCCTTGGTAATCAAGGCCCACAGACTGCTCCACTGGCACCTGAACAGGGACCTCTCCGAACCTGGATAAAGACAGCAGCGTCAGTCACTGGTGGAGCCCAGCGGAGGACTGCAGAGGCCGTGCTAGCACGTGCTTGCTAGCCACCCCTGGATCCAGAGCCCGCAACAACCCAGGTCCTGCGGCACCTCCACCAGCCACCACAGCAGCCCAAGGCCTCATGCTTCAGGTAGGGGGTGGGGGGGATGATGCCTCGTCGCCCTGGTTGAGGGTAACCTTGCAGGACCCAGGGCCAGCGGATGGCGCTGGACCAGGTAACTCTCATATTGGTAGTTTTGGGGTGTATTAACAAACAACCTGTTCTGTTGTTTAGGTTGGATGACTTGTTGCAAATCTAGATATGATATAACATATAACATATAAATACTCTGTGGGGCTATATATAAGGATATTAAGCAGTTATTAGTTTTTTAAGATTGTGTTCATAATTATCTCCCATGGCCAACTAATACCAATAATAATATCAATTATTGATGCTGATAGGTCCCAGAGTCACATGCAGATGCAAGTTGTCTATCAGTATTATGCAAAATCAAGGCATATGATGATGATGATATGATGAGATGGATCCTAAGGCAGGGTTTCAAACCATTGTAAACCTAAACCACTTAAATCTCCACTTGTAACTTAAACCTCCACTGTACATCCTTTCTACTGCAGTTATTTTCTCAATTAAAGAATACCTGAACTATACCCACGAATCAATCCATCCAAATAATGTTTCTCAACAAATAGTTTTATTCTGGTTCATTTTTGCCCTTCGCCACCTTGGGAAGATGTGAGTGAGAGTAACTTAGTAACTAAGTCTTCTGAAAATGATAAAGCTTCAACTGTAGATACAACTCAATCCACCAGATGCTGCTAATGAGAAAATGTACATAGTGCAGGTATAAATATAAACATGGCAGTATTTCATGTAATTTAGTTTTGCACAAGTCTCATACATTTACAGCCCTCTAAATAATGTGCCCAAATTGCCCAGCACAGCGATAAACATACTACCATGCACTTTACTGCAACATTTGCACTCTGGTTAGATGCCAAATTCCTTTCGCTGTACTGTACTTGTGCTGTACACTGATAATAAATTAGAATCTAATCTAATCTTATCTAAACTCATGTGGTCCTCGATTTTCCTTCTTTTGTTTTTTCGGGACAGTCAGGTTTCCTCATGAATTGTGGTGAAAAGCTCTAATTTAGTCATTCTTTTGCCAAGGTCACCTTGGCTGTCACATCCTCTCCCCATGTGACCGGCTTGTTGGATCAGCCACTCATTAGTACAGCTTGGCATCCTGTGTTGACATTGAGGGAACCTTCAATTTGAGTTTGTTTATGGATAAGTCTTGGGCAATTGAGTTGCTATACATCATATCAATGTATTAAGCCCCCTTACCAAGCACCAACATTAGATCCCCCTCTACAATACACAACAATAAGGTATTATATTGGACTGGGAGGAACCAAGCAGTCCCTTTTGTCTGCCTTTTTTTGTGAACAGTGCTGCCTTCTTCTAATGAAGCAGAGGTGCAGGTGACACACATACGGTGTGGATGTAGGGCTCTCTCTGGGTCCTCTGTCACCTTCACCGGGAACATAGGAAATAGGACAGATTGGCCAGCTTGGCTTTTGTTGAACTGAAGTTAAACTCCCCCAACAACACAGGACAAATGGGCCCTGTGCGGCTGCCAAGCCTCTACCGTGTAGCCACAATATGGGAAATAGTCCAATTAAATATTAAGGGTTAACCCTGTACTACCTTTGACACTTGAGCCTTACATTTCAGATGGGTTGGCCTTTATCCCCAAAGACCATATTGACCTAGAGAGAAAAATATTGATTGGGTGGATGTTGTTTTTTTAGACACTGATCATTTCATATAAAGTCAAATAAAAGCGATGACTGCAGCGAAAAAGTTGTGATATAAGATGTTTGTGAATTGGCAAAGATGAGTGGCAATGCAATAAGCCACTAGGATTTGGGGTTAATATAGGAGCTACAGGCCCGGTTTCATCTCTCGCCATCTAATGACATGTGTGAGCGGGCAGAAGCCACCGACAAAAGGAAGCCAGTCCAACAAAAGACAGGAAGGGGTTCCTACACACAACACTATAACCTGCCCTCCCCGATGCAACCCACCTGACTACTACATCCTACATAGGGGGGGGGGGGGTTCAGCCAACCGGTGAGGCTACAGCACAGCGGCAGCACTGCCTCAAAGGCTGGTCGTGAAAGAGGACTTTAATGCGCCGTAGCAGGAGGATGATCGTTAAACGGAGGCCGGCTGGTATCCTCTCTCAGAAGGAGAAGACGACAAAAAGGGCTTACTGTGGTTTTATGTGGCTTCCTCTTGTCTCTTCGTCTATTGGATCTATTGGATCTACACTAGTTATCTACCTCCTCTACCAAACTGTATAACCCACTTTTTTTTTTGAAAGTCTTACTTAATTAATCATGTGACAACAGAGAACTGTGTGTGTGTGTGTGTGTGTGTGTGTGTGTGTGTGTGTGTGTGTGTGTGTGTGTGTGTGTGTGTGTGTGTGTGTGTGTGTGTGTGTGTGTGTGTGTGTGTGTGTGTGTGTGTGTGTGTGTGTGTGTGTGTGTGTGTGTGTGTGTGTGTGTGTGTGTGTGTGTGTGTGTGCGCGTGCGTGTGCGCGCATCCCTTTTACGATACTGTAATAATAGAACAAATGAATCAAGTTGAGCCTTCATGAAAAACCGAGGCATTTGCCCGGTGAACACTAAAATAGAGAACACACACACACACACACACGCAGTGACCTTGTGACAGAGGACCTGTAACAGGATAATAGCCTATATGATCTAATTTCTTATAAACACCCTCGACTTGCTTCCTGCTCGACTTTGTTTCCATGCACTTTTCGACCACATTCCCTTTATCTGGATATTGGTTCCCTGGTCGACCTGGAGGCCAAGGGTTACTGGAGGCCAAGGGTTACTGGAGGCCAAGGGTTACTTCACACATC
This sequence comes from Muraenolepis orangiensis, assembly GCA_027704905.1. Taxonomy (NCBI): domain Eukaryota; kingdom Metazoa; phylum Chordata; class Actinopteri; order Gadiformes; family Muraenolepididae; genus Muraenolepis; species Muraenolepis orangiensis. The sequence goes on along the minus strand of CM051010.1, from coordinate 1,663,578 downwards.
TCATCCCGGTTACTCGTGGCCCGCTGCCATATGTCCTGAAACGTTTTTCTTCCTGATCGGGGACGCGTCCCTGTGGAGGACGCTGCAGACTGGAGGTCCCCGTGTTTCATCGTATATTCACCCGTAAAATACACCATCATTAGGCTATCCAATGGCTAAAATAATTAATTTAATGTGCACATGAATGAAATTAATGTCCCAATTAATTTAGGCAAGAGGAGGAACACGGTGTGTGACTGCTCCCTTGTGAGGGGTTAAGGTCGTAACTCAATTTAGTCGATGGAAGTTATAGGGTGTCTATTCTATGGAAATATACGGTCGTTAACATGAGTTGCATTGATGCCTGCTCGTTTTGAGGTGTAATGGGCTCTGCATTATGCTCTAGAAGATTCTGTATATAGATTTGTGAGAGATGTCAGCAACATAACATTATGTGCAAACGCGTTGCTATCACGATGCCGTTCCTCCCGTAACAGTGAGCAAAGTTTGAAGCCATGGTCTAGTTTTGTGACGCTTTTGAAACGACTGTATATCAAGGATACCTTTTACATTAAAGGTTAAAAGCCTTTTCGCAGGCACTCACAGCTGTGGTGTTGTGCATAGAATATCAATGTTCACCATACTGCCTCTCTGATCCCCTCCCAAGGCCTCTATGGATATGCTGAGCTGGCTGAAGATGATCAGATCTTCAGCCAGCTAGTCCGCTAGAGTCTTATTCAAGAGCTCACTCACTCACTCACTCACTCACTCACTCACTCACCCACTCACACAGGGATGTTCACTTAGGCCAAAAGTAAATCAAAAGGTTGGCACACCTAACACATAGCTTCTCGATTCAAGGTTGTTTCATTCGGTTACACAATACGCCCTCAGATGTTGTGCTGCAGCGTCACACTATTTTACCGTTTGCGTTCTGTTGGGATCAGAGGAGTTATCCACTCCTCTAAACCTGTCCTGCGTTACACATTGCTTAACAAGCGTTAAAGGGGCGCTAAAGGCTGTGTGTTGGCCCGCGGGTTTGACCTGCCGTTAAAGGGATCGGGGCGTGTAGAAACAGCGGTATACAGTGTTGCGTCCTGTGCGTCCTTTGACTGCCCCTGCTGTCTTAACTGTGTACCGTACTCTGTAAAGGGTGGGTTTAAATCACATAATACAATAATGATTTTCCATGTCATGGTTTATCTGCTGCAAGTGGGCTATAGTTTCTGCAATTTCTTCTGTTTTGATAGGATTCAATATGATTGAATGTTGTCAAAATTACAAAATGTAAATATCTCTGTGTTGTTTTGTTAGTTCCTGTGTTCCTGTGTTCCTGTGACGGGTAAGGTGCGTTTGCAGACAGCACCCAGTGGGCGATCCCTGTGAATCCTCTGTGTGTGTGTGTGTGTGTATGTGTGTGTGTGTGTGTGTGTGTGTGTGTGTGTGTGTGTGTGTGTGTGTGTGTGTGTGTGTGTGTGTGTGTGCGACCGGCCCTGGCAGCCGGCCCACGGCATCCCGGAGATGGCACGCGAGTCCGGGAGTGAGTGAGCGAGGTTGGAGGCGGTCCAACACAGCTCAGCACCCGGGGGCAGTCACCTTAGCGACGCCCTTTTCCTTTGACACGAGTGCCGCACCTACCCGGTGAAGTACGTGGGATCTTTCATCATATTGTCACATTATACTTAAAGGGATAAAGGACGGGTTGCTTTTTGTTCAGCCTCCATTTCCAACGAAACGCTGAGCAAAGCAAAAGATGACTCTGACGTGTCCCGAAATGATCAGAGCGACGGTGGAAACAGGGGGGAGTGAGACAGACAGACAGACAGACAGACGTACGGCCTCACAGAGCTCCACTCTCCCCCTACATCACTGCCACCACTCTCACTGAGTGTGTCTCTGGAGTGTACTACTGCGTATCGAGAGAGAGAGAGAGAGAGAGAGAGAGAGAGGAGAGAGAGAGAGAGGAGAGAGAGAGAGAGAGAGAGAGAGAGAGAGAGAGAGAGAGAGAGAGAGAGAGAGAGAGAGAGAGAGAGAGAGAGAGAGAGAGAGAGAGAGAGAGAGAGAGAGAGAGAGAGAGAGAGAGAGAGAGAGAGAGAGAGAGAGAGAAACACTGAGGAACACTGAGGAACACTGGCTTCCGTCTTTGAGTACATTTCGTTTCTGGCTTTCCAACCATGACAGAGTCTTCTGAGCGGCTGCCAGATCAAATAGCCTATAAACCGAAGGAACACTTTTTTTTTGAGAAGGGACGGCTGCTGTGAGGAATTAATTGGTTGTCGTCGATATCACAACAACGTGGGATGATCTCCATGGGGTTTGTTTGTGGCATTTCCTCCTCTTTGGTCACCCTAATGGCCATAATGTTAAAAAAAACCATCACTGACCATCATCCCTGAGTAAGGGTCGTAGGAAATATTGACTTTTTCTTCTGGGAAACTGGTGAAAAATGGAGGGATTGCCCCCTGTGCCAGCACATTTTCGTTGTGTAGCGGTTCTTGGAACAAAAAAGCCATTTGTGGAAGCAAATGAAGCCTGGCGCAGGAAGATCAATCTTTCCCCACGAGACATCCGCACAGCTGAGAGCGACAGAGAGGACACAGCGAGTGGTTCATTATGCAAGTCTCCCCTCTCGCTGCGTTACACATGTACAAGTCGTGAACCCCCCCCCCCCCTGCTGCTACCCAGTGTAAGCCACTGATAAAACACTAATGGCCCCGTAATGGATAATCATGCTGTTTTTTTTTTTTTATATTGCTGTTCATACTCTGTACTATGCCTTGCATGGGGTCTTTCAACTGGAATTGTAGTGCATGAGTGCAATACATAAAAAAGAAAAAGAGCTAAAAGCATGTCATTATCTCGCGGAAATAAAGTCAAGAGACCCCCGTCAACCCCACCCCTCATCAACCCCACCCTCCTCAGTCCCCCCCTCATCCACCCCCTGTCAACTTCACCCTCTTCAACCTACCTCTCAATCCTAACCTCCTCAAACCCACCCCCATCAATCCCACCCTCCACAACCCTACCCTCCTCAACCCCACCCTTGTCCAACCCCACCCCAGCCAACCCTAACCCTCCTCAACTCCAACGGGGGTGGTGTGCACCTGTAGGACCCGGCATCAGGGGCCCCCCCTTACTGCGACAGCTGCCACTAGGGGCCCTCGCCGGCCTTGTGCCAGCCCTGGGGACTGCGATGCCTCCACCGGCAACTGCAATCCTGGGTGAGTGCCAGTGATTCCCTCCCTTTCACTACGCCTTCTAATGTATAGGGCTATAGGGTGCAGTGAGAGAGAGAGAGAGAGAGAGAGAGAGAGAGAGAGAGAGAGAGAGAGAGAGAGAGAGAGAGGAGAGAGAGAGAGAGAGAGAGAGAGAGAGGCAGTGATGCATGTGGTTCAGCCGCGCAATATATTTCTGTAGCACTGCTGCAATGGGCTGGTTGGCGGCGGCTGGTGTAAATCTCTGCAGCGCAGCGCGGGGGTGGAGGTCCTGTATACAGCCACCGGTCGGTCACATGGGACGGCGTGGCAGCAGTGTGTGAGCACCAGTGAGCAGGCACTCTGGAAGGTAGAGGAGCCGTTCTCTGCACCTCTGCACTGCACCATTCCGGTCAGTCACAGGTCAAGTCACACGCACAATAAACGCACACGCACACACACACACACACACACACACACACACACACACACACACACACACACACACACACACACACACACACACACACACACACACACACACACACACTCACAAGCTCACCTATTGGGTATTATTCACACGGGGGGGTTGAAATATATGTAAAGGAATGAAATGAGTACATCAAGTAAAGGTGGAAGACTTGAATTAATCTTGGATGGATGCATTCGTTCTTTTTTTTGTTCTGCAGAGGAAATGCCAGGAATGGATGTTGGCTCCCCTTCAACACTGTGCACCATGGAGTATGACTATTGCAGGTGCAGTTTGAGAAAAGTAAAATCAATTGAAATGATCAATTCTAATTCAAAACAATGTTTGTTTGTTTGGAACGTATCCCAGCTCTGAACCGCAGTACTTAAATCTCGGGTTGTCTGCGTCTCAGATAGCGCTGATGGTGAAGGTGGGGTCGGCTCGCGGTGAAGACCACCCCCCCCCCCCCCCCTCATGCAGAGGTGAGGACAGTCCTTCAGTAGATGCTCTAGAGGTGTCCTGGAAGTCCCGGGGCTGCACCTGCTGCCCTGTTCTCAGCCCAGGTCAGTCACACAAAGAAATGGGAAAATAAACCCCCACTCCCCCCACCCGTGCAAAAACGTCATCCCTCGCAGTGCAGAAGCCGGGTCTGCCTGGCTGTTCTGCCTGGCTGTTCTGGCTGGCCGGCCTGGCCGAGCGCCCTCATTAGTTGTCTCTCACGTGGACAATCTGCCAGCTTTGTGCTGACGAGCTGATCTTTGTCGCTGCTCGAGGGAAGGCTTTGAGTCGGGGCCAACGTCTTCCAGGTCGTTCTTTAGGGGGTTTACTATATTAACCGCTGGAAGACGACAATCCATCCTTTGTTTGAACAATTTTTCACCTTTCGACCCTTTGGAGTCCTGAGCGATAATTAAACCCACTCAATTAGCCGAATAATGGACTTTGGCTTTCGGATCTCCTTGTTAATATATGAACCCTTCACTGAGAGCTCCCCCAGCGACTACTCACACCTGTTTTGTCAGATGGTATTGAGAGAGGCGTCTGGCGGTAAGACGTATTTGAGGGGTGCAGGGGTCGGTGGGTGGGGTGCATCTCATGCAGCGTTCTCTCCTGTTGGAACCCTGGACCCCCTCTAGCCTGGGACGCAAGCTCCAACACATGCCCAGCCTATCACTGCAGCCATTGGCTCGAGCACGGGACCAAGGGGGGGGGGGGGGGGACAATGAATGGATGAACGGATGGAGGGATAGGTGGATGGATGGATAGACCGGTGGGTGGATAAATAGATGAAAGGTTGGATGGGTGGATGGATGCATCGAAATACATGCAGCAGCAAGACAATCACAGTGGTGTTGGCGATGATGACGAAATGGAGGCATGCTGGAGAAATGAAAGGATGACTCTTAGAAATATAGCGACTGCAACATTTTTGTGCTCTGTTTTATAAATCCAATCAAAGATGACCTTCTTTCTCTGCTGTATTCTGCTGTATGCACAATTATTTGTATAGGTTTGTTTTCATTGTGGTTAAAAAAATTGGCACTAACAATCAGTCTATGTAACAATCATTGTCAAGTACATCTGTTGCAATAATACGAAATCCAGGCCGAATAATATTTTACATAGATGATACTTTATTGAAGTAGAAGTATTTGGATATAAAAGGGTTACATCCAAAACTGTATAACAGTATAACTTAAAGTTATGACAACATATTGTTATCATTAAAGCTATTATTATTATTATTATTATTATTATTATTATTATTATTATTCTTTGAAATAAACGACCCCGAAGCAAGGTGAGGTGTCTAAACTTATCCGTTTCTCAGTGATCTATAGGCTTTGAGCGCTTGCAAAGGCACCGACTAAATTATCCTTGTTATGGGTTCTCACCTTTATTGGCCATAAATCATGAATGAATCAACTTCACAATGTTTCTACAGTCTGTTATCTCTCTGCTAGCCCTGTGTGTGTGTGTGTGTGTGTGTGTGTGTGTGTGTGTGTGTGTGTGTGTGTGTGTGTGTGTGTGTGTGTGTGTGTGTGTGTGTGTGTGTGTGTGTGTGTGTGTGTGTGTGTGTGTGTGTGTGTGTGTGTGTGTGTGTGCGCGTGTGCGCGTGTGTTCCGCATGTCCTTGGCGCTGAGGCTGCGACTGTGCAGGTCAGAACAAATATCTCCCGGAGGGAGAGTCAGGGTGAAAGACAGACATTAATCAGCACTCTTAATCTGAACACTTCTGGATGCTGGGCCGCTGTCCAGGCCCGACACGTCGACCCTTCCCCTCCGCGGTCTCGGGACACGGCCGCGACAGCCGACGTTAGCTTTTTTTTAATCGGACGTACTGCTATTACGATCTCGTAGGGACAGCAGGTGGGTCCCATTTAGTGCTCCCCATGTGGCGTGATGCTGAAGGATGCCCGTATAGGTAGACTGCCGACATCGGAGTTTGAACCCAGAGCCTCTCCCCGCAGGGACCTAACCACTAGATGAGTATCGTGCCCTACTTAAAGAGGTTCATTGTTCGGTCGTTTCGGTCCGAAATGACCCGGTGATGCAGTGGTTTGTTTTTTATCCTGTGGTACTCGCAACCCCCGGTGGGCAGGTGGCGGTACTGCAGGTGGGACGTGCGATTTTATTCACACATATTATTCGCACATTTACTATAGCGACGTTTCGTGTTTATAAACGCTCACCTCATTTGCACGCACGCACACTTTACGGTTGGCAAAATGTTGCTTGTTATTGGTATCTTTTACATAGAAAGTACGGTGTGCTCGACTGCTTCACGCGATTTCCTAGTCTCTGAATACGTATAAACTCTCAATTAAGTCGCTAGTTCTAGATATTCTTCTAAACTAACGTATGATAAAGGTTTGGCTTCCTTCCCTTCCTGACCCGTACGCATTGAAAGGATGGCAAAATAACCCCACTCTTTGGCCATATTTGAGCTTCGGTGATATTTCCACATACCTGATCAATCGAAAAGCCAGGGATATACACAAAGGAGTCTCTCAAGGCATTCAAATCACTGGAAGCTTGTCAGTTTTCCTTAGTGGTCACGTTAAACCGCTGTGGTATCAACAATGCTAATTCGATTATGAATATACCCAATCCTGACCTGAGAGGAAAACCACAGAGTTACCCGAAGGCTCCCAAGTCTTTCTTTGAATTGCAAAAAAGCGGCCCGGGAATTTTGTAGCAGCTTTATTTTTGACCGAACAACGTCATATTCAACATTTTTATTAACCAATCGGATTCATTTTGAGGCGGGACTTGGAGGAGAGGCTGGTTGTTGCTACTGTGGGATACCCGGAGCTGTATGATTTCACTGATCGGAAAAACCACAATTATATTTAAAACAAACATTAATAAAAATGTTTTTAATGCTGATGTTTTCAGCCAGGAAAATGTACAGCAAATTTATGCCTGTGTTTCCAATGCTTAGACTGACGGCTGATTCGGTGGTTGCATAGCAACAACAAAAAACCTATCCGGTGTGATCGGGCCTTACTTGTTCCAGACACTACTAGTGAAACTATCTAAACACAGGCTAGCATATTGAAGGCCCACCCCACTGGCCCACCTTTAACGGTACTCCCGATGGCCAGTCCCGATGGCCAGCCCCTGGATACAATATTAACAAATATATAGATACCTGAAAATAAATATATTCTAAATATTGTTCAGTAAATATAGTATTATGGCCTGTGATTTCGAAAATAGTATTGCTTCGCTCCTACCCTCCTTCACCTATGGTCATGAACAATGGGTAATGACCGAAAGGACGAGATCGCGAATACCAAGCGGCCAAAATGAGTTTCCTCATGAGGGTGGCTGGCATCTCCCTGAGGGATAGGGTGAGAAGCTCAGTCACTCGTGAGAGACTCGGAGTAGAGCCGCTGCTCCTTCGCGTAGAAAGGAGCCAGTTGAGGTGGTTCGGCCATCTGGTAAGGATGCTTCCAACCTCCCTCCCGAGGGAGGTTTTCCAGGCACATCCAACTGGGAAGAGACCAAGGTACAGGTGGGGTGATTACATCTCCACGCTGGCCTGGGAACGCCTCGGGATTCGAGCTCGTCGATGTTGCCAGGGAGAGGGAAGTTTGGAGTCCCCTGCTGGAGCTACTACCTCTGCGACCCGACCACGGATAAGCGGTAGACGATGGACGGACGGTGTTGCTTTGTGCATCCCATCATATATTTTCCCCAGACCCTTGGAATGTTTTCCATTGGTGTGTTTCGTGTTCATTTGTGCATCTGTGCTAAATAAACACACCGGGAGAATACGCAGTGTTGCTGACTGCTTCTTTCCACACTGGCCATGGCCTTCTCCGCAATGTGTATAAAGGTGGGTACTGTCATTCTCTGCTCAGCCACTGCATGTGAATTTATCTATTTGTTTTACCGCTTGCACAGGAGGTGGAGGTGGTTGACCATTTAGTGGTACACCTAAAGTCAAAGGTAGAGAGCCACTGATCTAATGGCTTCAGGTCTGCACTTCATAATGTGTGTGTGTGTGTGTGTGTGTGTGTGTGTGTGTGTGTGTGTGTGTGTGTGTGTGTGTGTGTGTGTGTGTGTGTGTGTGTGTGTGTGGTGTGTGTGTGTGTGTGTGTGTGTGTGTGTGTGTGTGTGTGTGTGTGTGTGTGTGTGTGTGTGTGTGTGTGCCTTAAAATAAATCTGCTTCCATACGGCTGGATGTCATAACAGTGCATCCAGCAGCAGAGTTCAGATGGCCATATTTGAGCCAGGCCAAAGTTAAGAATAGTATTTTTTGTTCCTCTCCAAGGAATGGGGAAAAACGGGCTGTGTGGAGAGATGATGAATTCTTCAGATAAAACATCATCATCATCATCATCATCATCATCCTCATCCTCATCCTCCCTGGTGTCCTTGTCGCAAAGACTTTCTAACCACTGAGCATAATGGCCTGCAGTGTACATGTAAAGGACGGAGGTATTAAAGGCTACAGCAACTAATGCACTCCAGAGTCAGCCAAGACATTTTGTAAATGTATTGCGTTTATGTGTGTGTGTGTGTGGGGGGGGGGGGGGCAAAGTGGCAAATTGATGGTGTTGCGGAAACCCTACGTTATGTAGGTCATTCTTCATCTTTAATGTCTTAAATATTTCATCAGTGAGATTATACTTAAGCCTATTGCTGTCGTTGGTCTTACTGAATACATTCACCACCAGTGATGGCTGAATGGTGCAATTATAATATGTTAAATACCGCCCTCTATTGGCTACAGGTTATAATTAAATGTACGTTGCTGGACGAAGAATATAGTGTTCGATTTCACAGAATAAAATAATGAGATGGGATTTAAAATAAGATACACACCCATTTATTTCTTAAAAAACTGCATCAAATTAAAATAGAGCAAATAAATCTAGTAATATAAATAGTTTCATCACATTAAATTTTTCTCCTTTCGGAATTCGGCATCGAAGCGTAACAAGGGGTGGGGGGGGGGGGACGGCATTCGCCAAAGCCCTTATTTGTTTTGCATAAATCTTTTGTATAGGTGTCTTTTGCATATCTTCTAAGAGCAGTACAGCAATGGATAACTAACTAAGACAGCACTAAGCGTTTCTCCAAAATGTGTTCTCTTTCTAACACTTGGCTTGATCCTTTAAAAAAAAAAAAAAAAAAAAAAACGACATCCATTCCAAATAGACAATAAGCAAACTGCTTCAACAGCAGTCTCTCTGTCATCCTCAACGCTAAAACATCACTTTAATAGATCGGCGACACAAGCCACGGGGAGATTTTTTTTAAAGGCTCGCTGGGTTATTAGTAATAATTGCATAATGTGTCATCCCTCATGAAGAGGTGTGTCGTCTTCTGTTGCTCTGGCCCTGGTGGCTCCCGTGCGCCCTTCATAACCACGGTCACATCAGTAGTCGTCCCCACGGCTCACCACCTCCTTGGCGGTGGGCCGGAGCAGGATGGTGTGCTCGTACTGGGCGGTGTAGCTGCCTTTAGTGTCGCAGAGCGGCGGGTAGGGGTCTATGATGCCCAGGTCGCACAGGTTCTTCAGCGCCATCAGGTACTTGCTCTCGCCGTGGCGGTCCAGCCAGCGGCGGCAGAACGCCAGCGTGCCGAAGTTTTCGTTGATGACGTTCAACAGATGCTTGGCCCTGGGGAGCCTGCGGGGAGAGGGATGCAAAGTCGTTAAGAGGAGAACGTCGTTAGAACGTGTGAGGGAATTACTCATTCCGTGACACGTTCTCCGCAGAATGGCAGCCAAATGTGCTCCTTCTGTGGAGCTCAGCGGGTGGAGCACGGCGTTAGGGGTTAGGGGTTTGATTCATGCTGAGAATGTATGTATATTAATCTAATACTAAACGTATTGCGGTAAAAATGCAAAGCTTTACAATAATTAACCTCTGCCATCCAAGTTTGTTTGTTTGTTAGCAAGATAACTCAAGAAGTGATGTACGGAATTGGACAAAACTTGGTGGTTAGTTTACTTATTGGCCAAGGAAAAGATGATCAGATTTTGGGCTTTTTTTGTGTGCCGGAGGTAGGATGCACTCTACTGAGGACCCTCTAGGTAAATAAAGTGTATTTGCGAAAGGAAAATATAAGACTGGAAAGAATACGGCTTGTGCCACATCGTCCTAAAAAATAAGAAATATTCAAATAAAACACGATGCTTCAAATGATGGAGAGATGGCGAGGCACGAGCGGAGAAAGAGGGAGTTTACCTGATTGGCACGTGTCCCACGTTGAAGTTCTTCATGTAATGTGAACACTCCATGTCGTCGTGAACCGCTCCTCGCCCTGTGCTCCCGAACGTCTCGATGGCGTACACCTCACCTTCCTGCGCTCGAGACAAGCACCAAAACGAGAAGACGTCGAAGTTGAAATGAGGGGGTGGGGATTGGAGTTGTCTTCCATGTTTTCTAACAACCTAAATACATTTTGGAGGATTGAATCCTTTGAGAAACTGTGTGTATGTGACCTTTATTGGTCACATACACACCGTTTCTCAAAGGCATTTAACCCATCCTAGTATAAGGAGCAGTGGAGCAGCTATTGTATATTCAGCTTCCCGGGCCGTGTGTAAGCACCTGTGCTCTCCAACATCCATGAAGCCATGAACGGGGGAAACTGAAATGGATGGGATCACGCTACTGAAGGTCACGGAGAACCCAAAAAAAAAAAAGCGTTAAAAAAAAGACCAAAACTTTTTTCTTTCTTCCTCCAGGGGCCCGAGAGTAAACGGATTCATTACTCAAGATGCCAATGGCTGACAAATGCTGCAAATGGGCAGCAGTCCATTAGTGACAGTTGTACCTTTCTGTGTCTTCTTCTGCGCTTCCTCCCCCCTCTCCCTCCCCGGGAGGCCTATCTGTTACGCAGACGCAAGGGGAACCGGCTCACTGTTCTTGCATCTGTATCGGTGCACGGCTGTTGTGCATGCGGTCCCTGTGGTATTAGCTGATAACACTGCGACGCCCTCTCTCTCTCTCTCTCTCTCTCTCCTCTCTCTCTCTCTCTCTCTCTCTCTCTCTCTCTCTCGATAATCAGTCAAAGTGCTGGGGCCGTCCAGCTGCCACTCCGGACGAGAGCCCAAAGGAGTTTATGGCTCTGTTACGGCAACACACCTTGGCTGAAAACACAATGCGCACAGATGCTTTGTCAGCAAGCCCACCTTACCACACACACACACACACACACAAACCAGTATGCACGCACACACATACACACACACGCACACTCACACTCACAGGCAGACAAACAAGCATGAATACACACACACATACATGTACACACACACACACACACACACACACACACACACACACACACACACACACACACACACACACACACACACACACACACACACACACACACACACACACACACACACACACACACCATCACAACTACACGATCACACAAGCAGGCAAGCATGCAAGTCCCCCCCCCCCCACCACACACGCACGCACGCACGCATGCACGCACGCACGCACACACGCGCCATCAGGTGAAAGGCTTAAATCAGCAGCATGCCAATTCAATTTCTCACGTCCATCCAAAACGTGACTCCGTCGCAGCTGTGCAGCGGTGCAGCGAGCGGAACACCTCGTGACATCACAGATGTCGCTGCAGGGAGTACGGTTTAACGTCTCTCTCTCTCTCTCTCTCTCTCTCTCTGTTCTCCGTGAGGTTTGGGAAGTGCGTTCACTTTAACAGCGTTAGTGTTTCGATAACACACCATACTCTTTCCAGTTGAATTATACCTGAGGTGTTGATACCGGAGTCGGTCGGTGATGCCTTTAAAGATGTAATTAACCTCCACAATGGGGTGAGTGGCGGTAAATGTGAGCGTTTAGCTACGTGCCGTTTGTAACTCGAAACCGCCCTCACACTTTCAGTCCGGCTGCACAACGTTATGCAGCGTTGTTTAAAGGGGTGTTTGTTGCGTCATCAAGGTCAGGCAGTAAAGAAGGGTTTGGATTTCTGACACTGCCGATAAAAGAAATGAACGCAAGGTTTGCTCACCGCACTTCTCCTTCTCCCGTGGTCCAGTCAGTCCTATCACGTGTGTGTGTGTGTGTGTGTGTGTGTGTGTGTGTGTGTGTGTAGCCAATGAAGAGAGTTTATAAATACCAACCTCCATCCTGGTCGCCTCTCCTCCCTTCACGATGGGGACGGTCTTTCCTGAGTGTATCCGGTACTGACCAATGGAGTGGCCGTTGAGGTTCCGAATGGGCTTCACTGGAAAGGAACACATGGAACCCTGGGTGTTGAATACACATCTGATGGCCCCGATCAGCACTGAAGGACCAATGCCCTCATACCAATATTAGCAGGGGGGGGGTTCTCGAGTGCTCAGTCAAGTGTCAAGCTTTGGATTCAAATCCCAACGTGCACAATGTGTCTGCCTGCAGGCGTCCTTGAACAAGATGTCCAACCTTTACCTGGCTCCTCTTTTTTTAGTACAATACAGTAAATATTCATTTTGAGTCCCTTTGGATAAGAGTTTTCCTGCTAAATCTCGACACACTGTAGTAGACCGTACGCTCACGGTACCTTGGTAGGTCTTTCCGTCTATCTCCACCTCGTACGACTCCATGACTTCCTGGATGGTCTCGCCCACGTCACACAAACGCACATCAATCCCTGCAAACTGACACACACACAGAGAGAGAGAGAGAGAGAGAGAGAGAGAGAGAGAGAGAGAGAGAGAGAGAGAGAGAGAGAGAGAGAGAGAGAGAGAGAGAGAGAGAGAGAGAGAGAGAGAGGAGAGAGAGAGAGAGAGAGAGAGAGAGAGAGAGAGAGAGGACAAAGAGGGAACGGGGGCATAGGAAGGGAGAGATAGAGAGGGAGAGGGAGAGATAGGGGGGAGAGAGCCAGATGGAGAGAGGTGGTGAGAGGGAGAGAGAAAGAGAGAGGGAGACAGAAGGAGAGAGAGAGGGAGACAGAAGGAGAGAGAGAGAGGGAGACAGATGGAGAGAGGGAGAGAGATGGAGAGAGATCGGGGAAGAGAGAGAGAGAGAGAGACAGAGAGAGAGTTTACGCAGACACGGGTAAGTAGGGCCTGAGAGAGTGTGACACGGGTGACAACCTAAATCATCGCCGGGTCCCGAGTCTCTCTTTGCGGCGACTGCGATTTATGGGGGGGCGGGTGGGCAGGGCGTTTTTCAATTTTGCGAAGCGGCGTTACCTTGATGCCAGTGTCGGTGGCGTCCTTCACAGCCTCCAGCAGCCTGTCGTACTTGGGGTTAAAGGTGACGGTGAAGGCACAGTCGATGATCCGACCTGCGGGGAACCACAACGAATAGCATCCACGCGTTATTTCCACCGCCTCCATTCAGTCAACAACAGTTGTTTTTGTTTTACTTTAGCTACCACAGTTTAGCAGACGGGTAGCGGCGGCATGCATCCAAAAGGGGGCGGTTTATTCGTCGATACCCCCAGCTGA
>CM051010.1:1595000-1645000 GCA_027704905.1 Muraenolepis orangiensis | reverse complement strand
CAGGCAACACGCCAAGACAACGGACGTTTCGCGTAAAAGTGAAATGAACCAGTCAGAAAACAGTTTGAGATTGTTCATCGTATAAAACAATGTAGTGTATTTTTATACACTAAGTATACAACTAAAACACTATCTGTGATACTGTATGCATTGTAAGGGCCATGCGTGTTGAGGTGACCAAAACGCGTTGCCAGGAATGCAACCCCCTGGGGTTGCTATGCGACCAGCAGATATGGCCAGGAATGCGACCCCCCCTTGGGGGTTTGAGCCATAAACTTGTGACGTGACAATGAAGACACCGTGACCAACCAGAGTGCTGGTTGTACCTCTCAGACCAATAGTATTAAGTTGATGTTTGTTACTTTGACCACTAGGAGTAGTGGATGTTTTATGATGCTATTGTCTATATAATGTTTGGTAAAGGAGCGCGTCGCCAGTTCTGCGAATTGGCACGGCAGGGTCCATCTCGCTGCAGCAGATGCTTTCATTTGATGCTTTGTTCAATAAACACCTTGCACTTAGTATCCGGACCTCTGAGAAAGATTCTTATTCCACCGAGTAGAAATTATACTACAACAAGTAGGTCTATAATATTGTCGGTGTCCGGACTCGCGTAGAGGTATTTGATGAGCTGTATATGTAGTGCGGAAATGATGTCTTCGCTGCAGGGCGCACGGAGAGAGTTTAAAGTTGGACCCTTGTATTTCTTTGACCAGGTAGGCTACTGTCCCTCACTATTCTAACTCCGAGATAGAGTTAAGTTAAGTTGTGCACTTCCAATACTATGTAATTCAGGGTCTATACGTGATGTATCCATATCCAGCCTACAGCGCAGGAGCGAGCAAAGGGGACGCGCATTCTGCATTTCAGTTTGGCCAACGAGGGCGCGCAGGTGGCGGCGGACACGGTGCAGAGGTGAACCCCGACCACCAGTGACCTTGTAACCAATGATGTGATTTAAGTTTGAGCTGAATTGTATTCTGTATTTACTACAATCACCACGTCTGTAATGCAGCAGAAAATGGTTTGTTGTAAATCAAATAAAATACATTAAACCCTTTATTTTGTATTTGTATTCTAGTTCTTCCAAGAACAACCTTTGTTTTAATAAAGAAAGTGACGACGAGAACTATGGGCAGCCACAGCCACGCGGGGCACTGGGCGTGAATAAAGACCACAGCACCGTCAACACCGTCATCAACAATGAATTACACGGCTGTGACAGGAACCCGGTCCATCCGATGGAAGCCTATAAGGATGCTGCCCCCGGGTTGCTACGGGAACTGGCCGGTCTACTGTCCCGGTACCAGTGGCACGAGGAGGGGTGTGTCCCACGTGGTCTCGTCAACATCCTCAACTGCTCCTCGCAGGATTTGACCGCCGGAGTGTTCAGTGGGAAAAGTCAAGTCGTCCAAGTCGCCGACTGCGCTAAACACACCGTGAACCGTCTGAAGTCACACGGTGCGGTTGTCGGTCAGAAAACACAGGCGACGGAGGTCATCGTAAACAACGAGATAAAACCGACAAAGAAGAAATCCTCCTCCAAACTTTGCCTCGAGAACAAAGCTAAGGCTTGGCCAGATTTGCCAACGAGGAGCTCTTCACCTAACGCCCACAAATACCGAGGTGGGTAGAGGTCATTTCACAGTCCAGCAACCTCTTCTATCACGTATCTCACTGAAAGCACCCAACATGCTGTGTGAACACGATAAACCAATAGAAGAGGAAAAACGCCCGATGACTTTAGGAGATAGAGGGCATATTTGGTGTGACGAATGTTTATCTTATGGGACAAGATGATGTATAGCCATGGTGGTGTCCTGCCTACAGATAAAGATGTTTAGCAGTTCTGTATCAGTCCCTCTACTTAAGCTCATGGTTGAGTTGCCAATGGTCTCCTCAACCATTACAGTCATTTAGCAGACGCTTTTATCCAAAGCGACTTACAATAGTGTGTTTCAACAAAGGTAGGTAAGAGCAACTTGTCACCAGAAGTCAAAAGTGCATTTAATTTCTAACAAGTCTCCAAGAACTAAGCCAGTGCTCAGGTAAAAGTACAAACAGTTCAGTTAAAAGTACAATAAGGTAAAAGTACAATAAGTTGGCAATCAATAAGGCAACAGTAAGTGTCAGTAAGTGTCCTGCACACAGTCTGAAATCGAAATTTTTTTGTAATGTGAGGTCTATTTTCCTCTCCCCTAAAAATATGATATCCACTTGTGTTCCCACAGCTCGTGCCTCTACCACCATCAACTTCTCCCTGTCTTCAAAAAGCTGCAAGGACAAAGGTACAGGGAAAGAGTCTTAATGTTATACCTTAAGGTGACACATTGATGGGTCTCCCTGGCCCCCATGCTCTCCCCGTCTGGACTGACTGCAGTGTGTTGTGTGTAGGATGGATCGTGGCCCCTGCCGTCATGTCCGACCAGGAGCCCCAGAAGAGTGCCGTGTGGCAGTGGGTGCTACAACGCCTGCAGACCGCCAACATATCCATGTACGTACTGTGTACTGTGTACTGTGTACTGTATGTGGTTGACAAACATTGGGTTTCATCAGCACCGACGGACACTTCTGCAACATCACCGTTGTGTTGTGTTTGTTATATCATCATGTATATGTTTAGATTTACCTCCGCCGGCGAAGATGGAACATCTGTTAGCAAGATAACAGAAACAAAAGTTATGTACAGAATTGGACATCATTTTGTGGTTGGATTACTTATTAGCCAAGGAACAGTTGATTTGATTTGGGCAGATCCGAAATACGGATCCAGGGGAGTTTTTAGTGTGGCGGTGGAGGTATGCACTCGACCGAGTGCCCTCTAGTTATATCATAAGTACATGTTTATATTTTAAGATTCTATTCAGGGTCATTTATCATTTATCCAATGTCCTACTTTTGCTTTGTATGTTTCTTTCTAAGTCATTTAGCCGATGCTTTTATCCAAAGCAACATATAGCAGTGATTTCTTAGATATGTGTCATTAAGGAGCAGGTATATAGGGGTTGAATCTTGCTCAGGATGCCATGCCTACAGATATTCTGGGGACATTGGTTGAGTCGAACCCAGGACCTTTCAGCCTGGGAGTCGAACCCCCTGGGCCTAGCCTACATGATCCCACCCCCTTTATTCTGTTTAGTTTCAAACATGGGAAGACCACTGGGTGGACTTCAGCACTGCTGGCTGGCTGTGATGTGATGTGTTGTTATATCGTACAACACGATGGATGGTCAAAGCCCACGCTTCTATACTATCACTTCTCACCATACCCCCAAAGCTCATTAAAGCTATTGATCTGAACCCACCGCCACTCACAGACAGCTGCAAGCCACCAGAGACGGCGAGCGAGGCCTGGACAAGGCACCCGTAATGCGTCACTACGGAGCGGCCGGGTCCCATTGTACGAGCAAGAGGACGTCGGACAAGACCCGAGCCTCGACACTTATCGACGGGATGCCACAGATCCCGCAGGTGAAACCAGAGGACCCGACCCGGCGGAAATTACACTTCGGGACCAACGATGGCTCCTCTGTCTTGTAGTATCCTTTTTTTTCCCCCTCATACAAACATAAACAAACCGTGTGTGTGTGTGTGTGTGTGTGTGTGTGTGTGTGTGTGTGTGTGTGTGTGTGTGTGTGTGTGTGTGTGTGTGTGTGTGTGTGTGTGTGTGTGTGTGTGTGTGTGTGTGTGTGTGTGTGTGTGTGTGTGTGTGTGTGTGTGTGTGTGTGTGTGTGTGTGTGTGTGTGCGCGCACGTGTGCGTGTGCATGGACCTGCGTGTGTGCATGTGTGTGCATGGACGTGTGTATGTGTGTGCATAGACCTGCGTGCGTGCATGTGTGTACATGGACGTGTGTGTGTGCGTGCGTGCGTGCGCCCTGCGAGTGTGCGTCGTCAGTCATTCTACCTGACCCCTTTCGACCGTTCACTGCGGTGTCTCAGTTACCCGTCCGGCGGCGTGGCTGTGTGCCAGAGCGGCTCGGGTTTGCCCGGCGGAGGATTCTACACCAACGCGTTTAGCGACGATGACACTGTCATCGCCAGCATAAGCGCGGTCGGCCGTGGGGCTGTAACGCACCCCGTCAGGTCGGTCCCATGTGGGAAAGTTCCTAACCCCCTAACCCCCCCCCCCCCCCCCCAATTCTGTGTTCCTTATCTGAGCAGAGTTTATGATATCCTAACTTGGAGTGACCACACACACACACACACACACACACACACGTGTCTTTCTCTAGCGGCGTCATCTCTGCGGCTTGGGACCAAGGGGGGGGAATCCTCTGTGGGCCGGACAGTACCGTGTCCAAAGAGTGGTCCTGGCAGGGTGGTTCTGGTTCTGGCTCCAAGGAAAGAGTTCTCATCCAGGTGAATGACGAGAGCAACTCTGGCTTGTTTCCATCAATACTGGAATGTGGAATTAACTAATGATCGTGGGACACACACACACACACGCACTGTACTGCACTATATTGATGATGCTGCTGCTGCACTACTGGCACTTTAAAATGCTTTTATATGCTTTATGCACAATTCAACACATGGACATATCGTCCATCAGTCGCTTTATTGTTATTTCTTGGTCATTTTTATTGTGTATAGTATTTTTACGTATTGTGTTTTGTGTTTTTTACGTATAAATTCATTCTGCAGGAGGGAATGGGGAGTAAGCATTCCATTGTACTTCATTGTAAATCTTGAATCTTGAATTCATATCAATATCAATGATTCATCGCTGTAACCTTATCAGACATTGTGTATCATGTCGCTCCTGCATATGTAGAGGTGTGAGTGCATTCCTGACCAATTCAAACACAAACACCGTCTTAACAAACACAAACATTGTCCTAACGTGTCCTCTCTCTGTCTCTCACAGGTCTCACGTTCAATCTCCATCAAACTGCTGAATGGCACGTCTGGCCTGCTCTGCTTCAGGAGTGAAGGAGAAACCATCCAACTTGCCCTCTCTGTCCCCTCGGTCCTTCTGTCCCACAACACCACCACCACCCCGCCGACGGACACGGTAACGTTAACATCACGCCCGCGTGAACGAAATGCAAGCAAACCGCCACTTGAGGTAGTCGATGGCAAGAGTGTCTAATGCTAAGTTGTGCGGGTTGTGATCCTCTAGTCGTGTGTGAAGCCCAACCAGAGGCTCGTCTCCCACAAGCAGCTAGTGCTGGCTAAGAAGAAGAGACCTCCTGGTCATGTTGCAGAGGGCAAGCTCCCGTCAGTCACAACTGTGAGTTTTTTATGATGATGATGATGATGATGATGATGATGATGATGATGATGTGTCTTCATACCAGTAACAAAGCAATTACCATTTAGTTAAAAGTTTTGTCATACAGTGTGTGTCATTCTATTCTTTCGTAACGAAATGGCCTGATGTTTGACCTTCCCTATTTTTTTACCTGACAAAAGTGCCATCGCTTATCTTACGCAATAAGTCCCTGAAGTGTCCCCTACAGACAGAGAGCGCAGAGTCACCTTCGGCTGAAGACCCCGAGCTAAACGCCATATGCTCCTCCCTGTCTGTCATGTGATCTCATCCGTGAGTGTTTGATGTCTTACGGCAGGCGTCCGGATGCCATCAGGAGGCTCTCCAGATGGTGCGGATGGTGGAGGGGGTGGAGGAGCCAGGGGTGGTGTGGGGAAAAGGAGGAGGAGGAGGTGGCTGTGTGCAGGAGCTGGAGCGGGAGTTGAAGAGGCTCCAGCGGAAGGTGCGGAACACGCTGGACGACTGGCTGGAGTACTACCGCACCGCCACCGGTGCGTTACCAACCTCTGGAGCTTCTGGAGCTTCTTGACCTTTAACCTCTTGGCTGCTTGTCAAAATGAGGCATAAAGATAAATATGACACGACCGCCCTTCCCAAGGAGGTAGAGCAGGTTATTTGTTGGTTCAATCCCCGGGCTCCTCCTAGCCAGGTGCAGAGGTGTCCTTGAGCAAGCCGCTTAACCCCGCTTAACTGCTCCCGATGAGCTAGTACAATTGCGAATGAGGGAATGAGGGATGTTCTTTGGTTGTAAAGTTAAGGGTAGAACTATAAACCCCACCACATCTACGGGGGGGCTCGGATGAATGCTCCCTCAAGAGTCATTTAATATTTGTAATGGTTTCTTTAGGCAAGCTGTGTTTCTGTCCATTTTGCTTTATGATTCGGGAGAGCGGCTGGAAGAAAATGTGAGAGCCGTTCTTCTGGGTGGGGGTGAACACACACCCTGAACCTTTTCCAATACATGACCTTGGTAACAATATAAGTGACGACATATTCTTTGTTCTCAAAAAGTCACACACACTTTGCGCGATAAAGATTTTAGTTTTGGATCATTTGGTTAGGGGGAGGAGAAAATAAAATAACCGTATCGGGTTGTTCTGCAAACGCAACACTATTGAATAGTTCTGGAAGGATCCGGTTCACGGTCGGCTGTGTCACTCGGTGTCCGTCTGCAATTTTTGTTCATGCGCGACCTATCGCTCTCCTTCAGGTGTCCGGTGTCCCGACACGGAGGCCCCGCAGAGATCCCGGTCCAGGAGGGAGGTGCGTTCGGCCGCCTTGCCCTCCTCCCTCAACACGTCCGGGTGTGAAGACGCCTGGCCAGCGGCCCCGGCGGACCCAACCGGACCCCCCTCTACGGTGTACCCCCTGCTAGGCTCCTCCGCGGGGCAGGGGCCCAGGTGCTTGCCGCTAGTTCTACGTGTTCCACTTCCATGTGTTGTCGTATCGTTTATAGACGCCTACGTTTGTGCAATGCAAAGTGAAATGCATACAAAAATGAACTGTTCCTGGGTCCATTAGTAATTGAACCACCAGGTTTTGTCCAATTCTGTACATAACCTTTTGAATTATCTTGAGTTATCTTGCAAACAGACAAGACACAAATCGGCGAAAACATAACCTCCTCCCATCTTCGATGGCTTGTATTGTATTGTACATTTTTACATGTGACCAGGACACCTCGGAAGCCTTTGAGGGAGGAGTCATACGTCACTCAGGTCGGAGCGCTCCGTGTCCACAGCAACTTGAACAGACTGGAGTAAGTGAGATGAGGGCGTGTGGTCCTTACCGTGGTGGTCCTCCAAAAGATGTATCTACTATGTTAACTTCTACTATCTTCCCATCACCACCGCCACCACCACCAGCTCGGTCATTGTCCCAGAGCGACCCATGCTCCACCCCTCCCCCTCCCCCGGCCCATGTCCGGCGTCGCTGCGGGCGGGGGACGAGAAGCTCCGCAGCCGCCGCTGCCGCTGCGGCCCCGGGCCGATGCCGCTGGTGACCGACCCGGAGTACGACGCCTTCGTCCGGGGTCAGGCGGCCCGCCGCGAGCAGGTCCTGGTGGTGTGCGTGACGGGGCCCGGTGGACACTACCCGGACCTGGAGCGGCTCCACCAGAGGAGTAGCAGGGACCGGGCCGAGCCCTGCGTTCAGGTGTGGTGCTTCATACGAGAGACAAGATATTTACTGGCCATGAGTACAATCTAATGCTTACTCCCCATTCCCTCCTGCTTAAATAATAATAATAATTAAAAAAAATAAAAGGAAATCTATAAAAAATATTTAAAAGATTATAATACATTTTTTATAAAAATATAAATAAAAAGAACATGAAAAGTAAAGGGCCTGATGGATGAACCCGGGGGGGGGCCTTCAGCTGCTGCACATGCATACACCTCCAACCATACGCAACATCACCTGTGCTGTATACCTGTATATGTATATGGTGTTGCCAAATGTAAGGTCA
The DNA here is from genome assembly GCA_027704905.1 of Muraenolepis orangiensis. NCBI lineage: Eukaryota > Metazoa > Chordata > Actinopteri > Gadiformes > Muraenolepididae > Muraenolepis > Muraenolepis orangiensis. The sequence goes on along the minus strand of CM051010.1, from coordinate 1,637,260 downwards.
AATGGATCTATACGTATTGTTTTACGACAACTACAAAGTCATTTTTACAATGAATCTTTTTTTCTAGACGCATGTCATTGAACAGTTTGTGGTAGGGGGGGGGGGGGGGGACTCCTGGCACATATAAACATATAAACACGACAAATTCGATATTAAAATACATGCACACGTGTTTTATTTGTAACAAAATCCTACAAACAACCAACTCCAAAATAGTTTGTATGCATTTCGTACCATTTATGGGTACTTCCTGTCAACGTACAAAAACAGACTTGCACTGTGCACGTGCATCCATGTTCGCTCAGCCCGATGCGCGCCATACGATGATACACATGTTCTGCATCCACACACGAGTACACCGTTTTGTGTGTATGTGTTTAGGGCTTAATGGTCTAGAAACGTAAACAGAATGCAAATGAGCTTCCCTCTGTCTCTCTCTCTCCCTCCCTCCCTCCCTGCCTGCCTCCCACAGTGTCAGATGGACCCGTTCCGCCTGGTGAGGTACGAGGTGTCCTCGGGGAGGACCGGCTCAGCTGAAAGACGTCTGCTGCAGCTCCGGCACGACGTGGCTCCCGGCATGCTGCTGGTTAGCGTGCAGCACCTGCAGCTTTTAAGAGCAGCAGCTGTCCCGTCCTGAACATATGCACGTGTGCTACTAGAGTGTACCACTAGAGGGTACCACAGTTAGTGGGAAGTTGAGAGCAAAGGGAGACTTTATGTCTTAACTGTCTTGACAGCTATGACTTTTACTGATTTGATTCAAGAGTCAAAACTTTTTTCATTTGGTTGTGAAATGCTGGTTTTACGGGGGGGGGGGGGGGTCAACAGGAAGGTTGCTGGTTCAAACCCCTCGGCTCCTCCTGGCCAAGTGTCCCTGAGCAAGCCATCTGACCCTAAGTGCTCCTGACCAGCTTGTTGTCGCCTTGCATGGTGTATGAATGCATTTAATGAGTATAAATAGCAGTCCATTTACCATTTATGGTTTGCAGACTCAAGAAAATCATAAATAAATAGGGACACTACAGGATGTGCGGTTGCTTTGTGCAAAACACTGTCAATATTATACATTTTATAAATATAAATACACATTAGTTCTGCATATTTCCACCCATTTCCCCCCCAAGCTGTAGGATTGTGACAGACCTCAGCACCATGAAACATGACACACTTTGAGAGGGGATTTTGGAAAAAAAGCCATGACTGATGAACTGGATACACTGGTTCCTCTTGTGAAATGTGACACTTGCAGTAGACACATTACTCACACACTGTTAAGAGTGACGTGTTTTGTGGGTGACCATATGATTGCTGAAAAAAAGCTATCTATTTTCACAACAAAAACCTAAATAAAAGACAAATCATGAAAAGTGACAATACTAAGACAATAGTTTGTTTTTTTGTCCCAGATGTACATCCGAGGGAAGCTGCTGTTTGCCGACCACATCTCCACCGGCTCCCGCTGCTCCGTCAGCGACCTCCACCAGCAGATCTCCATCACCAGGAGAGACTACAGCCTGGGCCTGAGTCTCCCTGTAGACTACAAGTGCAGGTACGACCAGCCTTGTATCGTGGTATTATATACAAACATAGTTTCAATACATACATACTGGACACCTAAATCCCTTGGACACTATACATGCATGCATAATGGTCAAGTATATGTGCACCTCATCCATCGATGATGTTTAATTTATGAATGCCTCCACATTTCTACAACTTATATTGTGCTTATAGACTCTTTATTGTGCTTTATATAGACACATTTCCTGTATGTCCTTCTCCATATATTTGTCATTCTTATTCTCATCTCAACATTTTTTTTATCTCTTTTTAATTCTACTACCGCTCCTGCACTTTCTGCCGTGATACCACTGTGTACCCGCTATGCACTCACACAAGTATACAAGCCTACGTATGGAAATCTGTAGCCGGCCTCCTGGCTCATGAGGTCTCCCCTTTCACAGTGCTAAGCTCAAGGGCTCTGTGGCCCCCGGACTCGCTGACCACTGAGGAAGCCCCCCAGCAGATATTGACCTGACTGGACAGCAGCTCAACACCTCTGAGGTACAAGGGGGGGGGGGGGGGGAGATCCGATCCGATCTATAGGTATACAGTAAATATACTGTATTACGTTTGTTAAAAATGATGGGATTCAATATTATTTGAATAGGATGACACTATAATAATGTGTCTGATCATTTATTGTGCTTGTTATTTTTCAATTCCTCTCGAGAAGCTGACTGATGGTGTCCGTGTGTGATCATCTGTGCTCCGGACAGGAGAAGCCATCAGCGCCTGAAGACACCCGAGGGGAGGATATTGGAATGTTGTCCTGCTGTTCCACATATTGCTCTTGTCAAACCCTGAGTCATGTCTGCTCTACCATAGAGTCCTAGAATATAATTGTAAACTTTGACTGTGCAAGTCGATGCAGATATTTCATCATTTCCTGTGATAAAATTAAAAACATTTTGTGACAAATTGTGACATAAAATGACAAAATGCCACCACAAACATTGCGCAACAAAGTGATGTCACAGACTGATTGCAGGCCTCTGTGGGAAAATGGGATATAATATATATATATATATATATATATATAATATATATATATGGGCAATCACAACTATGTTCTATGATATATATATTTTTAAATGGGATGCTTATTTACCTGTTTTGTTATGGCCTTTTTTTTTCTTTAAATGCAATAAAAACCTAAATGAACTTGTTTACATTGTACATTGGACGTCGTTATTATGTTGACCAGTAGAGCCCTCTAGTGGCATGTTGATGAATCGCAAAAGAAAAAAAACTGCAACTGTGATAGGCTCTCGGTGAAGATACTGTAGTCAAGAGAAGGATTACTTACTCACAGTCATCTAGCGCTCCTGGGTCCCTAGTGCTGCGCTAACACACAAAAAAGGTGGAAGACGGATTGCTCCTTGGAAGCTAAAGCCACACATGTATGTGTCCGGATCTGGAGGATGTATCGTTCCCGTTGAAGTGATCTCCAACCTGAAGTTTTCCTTGAAGACTTGCCTATCCGAAGCCGCCGTACACAGGTGAGTAGGCATGCCCAAAGCCATTACGTCAACCAAGTTGTAAATATTGACAATGGTGCCTCCGTAAGACACGCTTCGTTTAGTATTTGCAAATAATACGGTTTACTATGGGATTTACAAACGTGTACACTTGGGTGCTTATAAATTGTTTAAATATGTGGCATTCTGTGTCATGTTTGTCTGTCTCCAATTGCGAAGCTCTTTTATCCTAGTTTGCTTTGGGATTATCCTACTTTAACTTTCGGATGTGTAAAAAAAAAAGAACATCTCCGGTTTTATTTAGCATAATGTTTTAGGTTTAACACTTGGTGCTCGATGGCCCGTGATATCGATTCTGTAAATCCCTTTTTACCATAAAGACCCCCCATTTCTGACCCCCCCACCCCCATGTTGAGTGAGTAAATAACCGGATTAACGTTGAAAAATGCTGAGGAAATGCCACGTGACTCATTTACATACAGTAGACATATTTCTCTTCATGTTGTTCAGGATCGATATAATACGAAGAATATACTACTACTAGGGTACTCGTATAACTATTTCATATGGAACTGATATTTCCATTTCAATTTCAAATGGACGTTCTCTTAGGGTGGAAATATGCCACAATACTAAAGATTGGAAAGGAATTTAAAATACTCGGGAGGTATGCATGCTTTGCGTGGACCTTTTTGTGGTCCCTTGAGTGTGCACTGCATGCCCATGTTAAACACACAGGATATTATCATGCATTCATACGTTCTTCTTCTCTTGCAGGTATGGAGAAGCCGCCGTTGGCCCCTAAACCAAAGCTGGTCCAGCTCCAGAGGGCAGGGATGTCTCCGTCTCACCCCAGAAGGAATGTCCCTCCTCACCCTTCCTCGCCTGGCACCCAGAAGAGGGTCAAACCAGCGCTGGCGCCCAAACCCACCCTCCCTAAACTCACTAGCGCTGCGCAGTCAAGGCCCTTCTCTTTCCCCGACCCCACCGCTCAATCGGCCAACTCCGCCACGCCGAGGGCTGTAGGTCTCCTGAACTCCAAAAATGGAGGGCAGCAGGAGATCAAAAAGCCAGACTGGGACTACATCATCCCCATCTGCCTGTGTAGCCAGGAGAACTGCCAGTGCGTAGTAAACAAGGGTAGACTGGTGGACACCAGGGCCCAGAAACCTGTTGCTGGAGCTGGCTTTAGGCACGATAACATGACTGGAGGCAATAAGAACCAAGCGATCAACGCCTCTTCTAATAAACCCACAAACAAAGATGACCGCGGCGGCTCTGCTGTGGCGACCAACAGACGTCCTCTGCCTCACAGAACGCAGTGCGACCAGGCTAACGGCAACTGCATACTTTTGCCTGTTGACGAGTCTACCTCCTGCCTCCACGGGCCTCGTCTGCGCCAGCAAACTCAACCCAGCGGTGGTGAGCCCCTCCCTATCCCGATCCCACGGAAACCCAGGAAGCCGGCCCTCACCCGCCAGGAAAAGATGGAAGAGGAGCCGCAAGAGGAGAGGGCGGGGACCGGCGGGAGGGAAGCACGCGCCAAAGAGGTGACGGGGCCAGCGGAGAGGAAGAGCGAGCGGTCGCCGTCTGTCGCCGCACCTGTTCCACAGCAGCACACGTCTGTCAGCGGCACCCAGGTGCAGCTCTGTCCGTCTGGGAGGAGCGGCTGCCCTCCGCCGGCCCCTCCGCCCAAGAAGAAGCCCTTTCTGTCCACGCCTGCACCTTGCCCGCTCCCACAGGACGTGGACGTGGATGAGGAGGAGCTGAACTGGGGTGACGCCGCCGGCGTCTATGAAATGGAGCTCTCGGTGGACCGGGAGGAGGAATGCGAGGGGAACCAGGAGTCCGTTCACACGGAGTCCGATCGTACCCTTCTTCCACTGTCCAAGAGCCAGCCGGGCCCCAGCAGCAGCAGCAATTACTCACCCGTGGCCATGGAGGGTGGCGCTAGGCGACTTGAGCTGCCACAAAGCTTAAAGGTTCTACCCAAGAAGCCCCAGAGGCACAGCGCCCCCATGGACTTCGCACAGACGTGGGAATCCTGCGAGGAGGTCGAGGAAGGGAGACGAGCGGTGGACCAGAGGAAGCGGGACCTCTCTCGCTCGGAAGACTCTCTCAGCGGGAGAGCCACGCGGCGGCTTCCGTTGCCCCCGTTGGTGGAGAATGCGGGATGGAGATTCTCTTCTCCCCCGGTGGCTCTCACGCCATCCAAGGCGTCCCGCTCCTCCGTGGGCAAGCAGAGAGCCAAGTCCTTCACGGGCGTTGACGTGGTGCGCTCCGAGGGACAGAAGAGACACTCGTTCCGGAGGCTGCTGGACCTGAAGCTCTCCGTCAAGATGTTGCCCAGACTGATGGGCAAAGGGGGGCACGGCCTTCGGGACTCCGTGTCGACCGAGTCGGAGCAGAGCGTGGACGGGGACCTGGAGCAGCCTCTCCCCGAGTCTCACCCCGGGCGTGTCCCCGTGGAGCAAAGCGTGGACGGGGACGATTTCCACCCGGGCAGCGTGGGAGACGGCGGTGTGTACGAGAACGTCCCCTACTACGAGGAGATACCGGACTACATCAACATGCAGGCGAGCGGGAAGCAGCAGACACCCGTGCTGCCACCTGTCTGGCGCCACACAGAGCACGATGACATCGAGGATGACAACATCTATGAGGAACAGGAACCCTACATGTCCCAGAGAGACTTGAGACAAGAGCTGCATAGTAGCAGTGAGAGGTACGTGTGTGTGTGTGTGTGTGTGTGTGTGTGTGTGTGTGTGTGTGTGTGTGTGTGTGTGTGTGTGTGTGTGTGTGTGTGTGTGTGTGTGTGTGTGTGTGTGTGTGTGTGTGTGTGTGTGTGTGTGTGTGTGTGTGTGTGTGTGTGTGTGTGTGTGTGTGTGTGTGTGTGTGTGTGTGTGTGTGTGTTTTTCTCTCTAGAGTCAGGGATTAGGGTTTCAATTCTCACCACCATGCTAACAATATGTATGGCTATAAACCTCCCTTACTTCCAACTCTGTGCGGTGAGGATCACCGCAGCAGCCGAGGGAGATTAGCCTGTTGATGGAATGTTCCATTGGGTGTCCATTTATGTGAAATGGGAAGTGAGTTGATGGCGAGAATGCCAGGTATGTTTTCAATGTCTAAGGTGGAGTGATTCCGGTGATTCCTGGTTGTTGTGGTGGTGGTGGTGGTGGTGGCTGGCACACCTTTTTTCTTTTTACAATCACGTTGGCTGGATGCTATAAGCGATCATAAGGGATTACTCATTACTCACACAACTGTGAGCGTGCACAATGGGGTGTTCATGGAAACAATGCCCAGACCGGCCCTGAGGCAACGCAGTGTTGTATGTACGCTGTCTGTAATTAGTGAAAGACTTATCTTTGTTACACAGCGAGGCTCCTCCTGTGTGCTGTGGGACGTGATGCAGGACAACACAGACACAAACAGGGAATAATGCAATAATGCCCAACTTTTCAACAAGAAACAATTTACCTTTTAAGATATGGACCAAAATCAGACCAGCACTAAGTAGTAGTACCTCTCCAAAAGTGTATTTTCCATCAAGAAAAATGGTGATCTCACGATTATAGTTTGCGTAATATCAAACTTTTTTTGTGGCGGCTTAATATAGGGCTCCACTGACTCAAGCACAGGGTAACGCAGAGCCCCCGTGGTAAGCTGCGTTAGCTGAACAAGCCATGGTGGTTAGTGCAACTCACAAAGACACACCCGCTTAGTGGGTCTGCTGCTGCAGTTCTGGCCTAAATCTCTTTTGTGTATTTAGGTCATTTATACCATCTCACTTTTTTATAGTGAGTCTTGTTTGTCTTTCACTGTTCATTGTATTATGTTCTATGAGGTGTCAAGTCGAGGTGTGTACATCCCTTGGCTTAATGTGTTGACTTATGACTTTTGGAGTTGGTCCTGTGTGCTCTGTCACAGTTAATGCTGTTTCAATATAAATGTTTTTTACCTCCTCCCATAACCTCCCATTTCCTCTATGATCTTATCAGGAAACGGGAAATGTTAAAATTTTGCTTGACTATTCTTTTCCTTTTTTGTATCATGCCCAAAAATAACACCTTTTTTTTGGATGCGACGCTGGCCCAAGTTCTGTTTTTATTCCAAATTCACTCCTTGCTTTGGTCCCTTTTGAATTGTATCATTTACTGTCATGTTTTGGGTCCTTGCATTTGAAACCAACTCTCTTAGTGTACACATGAAATGTGAACCCTTGGCCTCTCCGTCTGATCATTTTCATTCTATCACTCACGTGTCACGTTATTTTGGACCAGAAGCTCTTTTGAGGCGGAGGCGGCTCGGGTAGAAGAAGGCTCCTCTTCCGACGACGACGGTGACATCATGATGGTTCAGAGCTCGGACGAAGATGACGACAACGGGAGCTCGTCCTCCGGTAAAGACGCCCTCGAGCCGTCAGCCGACAAGGAGGTGAGAAGTAATTGATCGCCATTGAATCACCCGTCTCCCCCATTCCCCACGGTGTTCGATTATTCGCACGTAGTCGATCTCTCAAACCTTGTCTTGGTCTACGCTTTTTTTTTTGGAGATGCTTTTTCATTCAGATACAAGTCAGTAGGACGCAGGTACGGGGGATTAGACATCTCGGTTCAGGATGTTTACAGGTTAAAAGGCCGCAGACAATCAAACCTGCTACCTTCCGGCTGAGTTTTAAACACTCCAGCAGCCTTTACAGTATTCTGCCCCCTAGTACATACACTTGAGTCCACTTATACACCCTTAGAAACTTGTATAGTTGTATTGTAACGGTGCTCTAAGGAAACTGGTCTTTCTACCCATGTCAGAATGAATGCAGACGGAAAAAGAGCAAGATACATCACATCGCCATGGAGATCAAGAGTTCCGAGAATGTGTAAGAGCTCTGGGGTTTACATAACTTTCATGTAACCATATTTCTCTAATACATCAAATCTAGGTAGCCGACTTATTGTAGTTTTACCTGAGCACTGGTCCTGCTAGGTCCTTGTTAGGAAGGAAATGCACTTATGATTTCTGGTGACTAGCAGTTCTCTCTTGCCTACCTGTGGTTGAATGACATTATTGTTTTATTATTTCTTTTCACAGGTTTGTGGATGTCATTAAGCTTCTCCATATTGTAAGTATTATTTATTTCAAACCCCTTTGTTTATGGGATATATTTATACCCAACCCATCCCTTGTAACAATGTTTTCACACCCAAAAAATAGCCAGAGTTCCGTGAAGACACCAGAGACACGTTGTAATAATCGAATGCAGCGCTCCGTTTTGGCGACCAAATAGATCACCCACCCTGTTGAAATGGGGGTGGGTGATTTCTGTGAAATCAGAAGGGGCGTAGTGCTGAGTAACCGCGTATTGTCTTTCTTGTCTATCTCCTGTGGAGCCGGGCTCTGTGGGTGGAGGTTCTCCATATGTGTTTGGTTATAGTGCTACATGGGAGGGCCCACCACACCCAGGCGGTGCTGGTGGACCCAGCTCCACCCTCTGTCCCAAACCAGCTCACATTCCTTTGTGGTCCTCTCACCAGACTCTCTGTGGCCGTATAATCGCACCGATGATGCCCCCCCCCCCCCCCCCCCCTGGACCTATTGAGTCTTCTAGTCAACAATCTGACCGCCCAACAAACATTCTGTGTTCAGAATCTGAATCAAAATACACGCGACAAAATAACTGTCACGCAATCCTCCAGACACTCTTAAAAACAACACCAAATATACATTATGTGAAAGGAAAACTAAACTAAAGAAAAGAAAACAGGTCAGAAAATTGCGATAGTTGAGATACTGAATTTGTGCGTCATTCAACCATAACATGTTTGGACTGTATATCACGCTCAAACAACGCGTGTTATACTCCACAATTCAAAACCAGCACACAACTAATTAGGAATTAAACAACATTGAATAGAAGAGAGTTTAATGGACATTGCTTTGAGTAAGGAGGCTAGAGGCTATGCGTGATGATCTTTAACATGTGAGTCATATGGGCAGGAAGTGTCAATAAATGCTGATGGTCCACAAATTGTGAAGGTGAGTAATAAATAAGTTGCTTAGGACGACTGCTTACTGTCGAGAGATTAGACATAAGGTCACGATATTCTCTCTTGGACGTGTTGGCGTTCAACCGGCCTGTGATGCAAACCAGCTGCTAAAAGTTTCAAAAATCACAATCATCAAAATAGGTTTCCATTACCCCTCCAACACCAACATGACGATTCAATCATGATGTATGACTTATTCTTTTGAATGTTTGTCATTACCATGCAGCTAATCTAGGAGCAGCAGTCCTACTGTGTTATAGCAGAACCCGACAGAGCTTTTAGAAGGGGATTTTAATAAGTGTATTTCTACAGTGGCCAGTCTAACATGGTGTCGATCTGACACCTGCTTGATCTGACAACACGGTTGACCCAAACAAATATTAAACAAAGCAAATATTCGAAGAAAGTGACAAACAGCCGTTCACCCACATTTGAGCCCGTCTGCCACCTTTTAAGAGTTATATCTTAAGTCTGATTTGTGAGACTACCATGCAGCCATCGGCTCTGTAGTTTATAAGGCATATAACCCACCAGCAATTTCCGGTAGTCTGGCCTCGGTAAGCAAGTTTCTTAGGCCTGCATCCCCATAAACCACAAAATACCTCATTGTCATCAGAAAACGAGGCCGTAGGACCCCCCCCTCTCCCGCCTACCCCCACACCCCCCTCTGAGACTCCTCACATGTTTCTGGTTTCGGGTATCCTTGAGATGAATTAATGTCATTAATGTGAGTGCTGATGTGGCAACAGCAATATGAAGCCGTTGTATGAAGCAGTTTTTGAGTCATTTCTGTTGTTTTTGTTTGAGTTGTTAAGTTTGAATTCAGTGTGAGGCACCGTGGCCGTAAGAGAATAACCTTGAGCTCTATGGTTGACTCTGTGAACTTTTAACCTCACGTAGCCTGTTTCATTTCACTTTATCAAACTGTGGTTTGGTTGTATTCCCAGGCTCAAATGTGTGTCTGGTTTATCTTGAAGGACTTCCGCGAGGCAGTCTCCAAGGCGTCCCGTCAGGCGGGGAAGCCCGTGATCGACGAGAAGGTTCTGAATCAGATCCTGTACAACCTCCCCCAGCTCTACGAGCTGAACCAGGACCTGCTCCGGGAGCTGGAGCAGAGAGTCCACAAATGGTAGGCCATGAATCTCTCTCTCTTTCTCTTTCTCTTTCTCTTTCTCTTTCTCTCTCTCTCTCTCTCTCTCTCTATGCCCCTTCTCTCTCTCTCTGTGTGTGTGGTAACGTGGTCCTTGATTTCCAAGATACCATACGACATGCTGATGTAGGACACAATTTCATTGTACTTCTGCAATGACAATAAAGGCATTCTGATTAATTGACTTTGTCTCTGCCGTAGGGATGAGAATGCCCAGCTGGCAGACATCTTTGTGAAGAAAGGGCCCTATCTGAAAATGTACTCCACGTACATCCGGGAGTTTGACAGGAATGTGGCTCTACTGGACGAGCAGAGCAAGAGGAACCCTGCATTTGGGGTTGTGGTGCGAGTATTCGAAGTAGGTCTGGCCCAGCCTCCTTTTCCTTTCTTTCTCTCTCTCTGTGTTGTCGCGTTGGCGTCCCCTGGGCTTGTGTGTCGCTAGGTGTTTACCTCTAGGTGTGTGTGTGTGTGTGTGTTCTCTCTACCCTAGGCCAGCCCCCGCTGTGCTAACCTGGCCCTGAGGCATTACCTCCTGAAACCTGTGCAGAGGATCCCTCAGTATCAACTCCTGCTCACAGGTGCCTGAGACAGACCAAATGCGTTCTCCTCACACATACACACGTACTTCTGGTTGAATAAAAGGTACAAAACACATTTTTATAACAGGATTTAGCTATGGTGTGTCAGGCTTGCCAGGTTTTGGGGGATTTTTTTAATGAAGAAAAAAAAGATAAAGGCGTGACATTGCCCCCTAATGGTCAAAGTAACAAACTCCATCTTCGACACGCATAACTAAGGATTTTTGAACTGCAGCCCCAAAGATTTAGTGACATAACAAGCTTCAACCCAACCATGATTAGGGGGGGCGGGGGGGCTGATAACATAGTAACAACAATGTGAAGAATGTTTCTTCCTTCACTTCTGTATAATGACCTGCTTATGTAAGCACCTGCAAGGCCGCGTGGTCAGGATTATTTTAGATATCCCGGCACGCATTCCCGGAATTTCCCCTCACAAAACAGTCCCATTGTAACCCCCCCTGTGTTATTCATGTTCACGTGACGCTATGACCCTTTTGACACTCGTCTTCGTCGTCGTTGTGTGTTCCAGATTACCTTAAACACCTGCCCCCTGACTCGGCAGATTACAAAGACACACAAGGTAAAGCGATTTAAAGTGGCCAATAAATGTACATTCTCACTGGAAACCGATTATATATATATATATATATATATATATATATATATATATATATATATATATATAAAACCTATTTCGATGGCATTCGTAATTTCTCCCATTTTATCCACTCAGCCGCCCTCGTCATAGTGAAGGAAGTGGCTAACCATGCTAACGATATCATGAAGCAAGGGGTGAGTGTGTGTGTGTGTGTGTGTGTGTGTGTGTGCGCGCGCGCGCGCGTTTGTGTAATGTCTAATGTCTACTACAAGTGTTTGGTGCCAGCTTGCCGATATGCATCTTTGTTTTTCTCCACCAGGATAACTTCCAAAAGCTGATCCAGGTTCAGTGCGGTCTGAACGGCCACCATGAGATCGTTCAGCCTGGTCGAGTGAGTACTCTTCTACTATTTATGACTATTTTGTCGCTTTGAGCGATTCAATGTGACAATGCCATTGATGGGGCGGGTAGGTAAGGGTTCGACGTCTTGCTCAGGAATGTCTACAGGTAGACAACAGAAAAATGAGGGGTTTTGGACTTTTTCGACTCGGAGTCAACCACCACAATCTGCTGGCTCTGCCCCTGCCTGTGTAGGCTCTCTCTCTCTCTACATGGGTTATACTTAATAACAGTAAAACAGCGTTATTCTGCAGAACTCATATGGAACTTCTTCATTTATTGTGTTTTTTAGGTGTTTTTGAAAGAGGGCTTTTTGAAGAAGCTGTCCAGGAAGGTTATGCAACCCAGAATGTTCTTTCTGGTAAATATTGTACTTTTTTTTTTTAGCTGCCTCTATTTTTAGGTTCCTCATATTTGCCTTTTCTTGTTTTTCCGCTGAACTTAAATAAGTGAATGGAAATAAGTCTATTCTGAGCTCCTCTGCTTGTCTTCCGCAGTTCAATGACACATTGCTTTACACCACTCCGGTTCAGTATGGCCAGTATAAACTCAACAACATGTTGTCTTTAGCCGGCATGAAGGTGAGCACTTTGCTATGCCACACTAGTCCTATGCATCCCTGTACATCTACCTATATACCTATATATCTATCTTGGGCCAAATGAAGAGGATAATCATATCCTCATGTTTAATTGCAGGTTAGCAAGCCGACGCATGAGGCCCACCAGAACGAGCTGAACATCGAGAGCGTGGAGCGCTCCTTTATACTGTCGGCCAGGTACGAGCCATCTGAATACCACCGCGGTTTCTCTTCTAGAACAAACGTGCTCTAAATACATACTGTAGCCGACCACGCTGCCACCAGCCATTAAAATGGCTACTTGAGGGCCCCTCTCGAAGACAAGGACACAGGGTGATCCGGTATCCGGTTTATTGTAGAGCTGTTTTAACCTGTGATCAGCAATGACCGATGTGCAGCCTCACCAGCCAATCAGTCAAACTCAGGCCAGGTGAGGCTGCTTAAACCAGCCACCAACCAGACACACACACTCCACACATACCTCTGGAGGAGTGGTCCTCATCGCTGTGCTGTCAACATCCCGTTCTTCTATGCAGCTCTGCTACGGAGCGGGACGATTGGCTGCAGGCCATCTCCATGGCGATCAATGACCACACCAGAAAGAAAATAAGCTTCATCTCCAGCAAGAGCACAGAGGAGGCAAGACGCAGACCTCTGCAAATACACACAATCCAACTTTTTATCTGTAGTTAAAACTTTCACCAGTACAATTGTATTGTGATGTGGACGATCTGGACAAAGGGGATACCAATGTGTATTTTCTCTATTTCAGACAGAGGAAAGCGAGCAGGCCAGTGGCGCTCCGTTGGGGTCCAAAGCGCCCATATGGATCCCTGATCCGCGGGCCACCATGTGCATGATCTGCACGTGTGAGTTCACCCTGACGTGGAGGAGACACCACTGTCGCGCATGTGGAAAGGTGAGATTCTACAGAATGTAGAAGGTTGTGAATTTGTCAAAAACTTGGTCCACATTGGAATCCTGTTTGGCATTTCGTACACATTTTATGAAATGTATTTTATTTTTTCACTATTGCTATACTATGGAAAGGTAGAGATGACTCAAGAAAAATATAACATATATTACAATACAGTCATTTAGCACACACTTTTGTCCAATGGGACTTACAATAGTGCATTCAACCAAGGTAGGCAAAAGAACAACCAGAAGTCATGTCAAGTGCAGTCTCCAAGAGCAGAACCAGTGCTCAGGTAAAAGCACAATAAGTTGGTAAACAATAGCAGCTAACAATATACCAACACTGCTTGCAGCACTCCAGTTACAGCTAGTATCAACCTGATAAGCAACTAAATATACACACTATTCCAGATGAGTCAAGAAGTTCAGAAGTGTCCCTCCAGTACTTGAAACAAACACTGAGACACATTTTATGAAATTCTCATAAACATAAACATAAACAAATCCACTATACTGAATCTGAATACATGTTGCGCCATTCCCTGATGAATACACGCAGAAGGGTCTCCCAGTGAACAAGCGATCCGTGCATCCGTTAATGAACACATTCGTCACATGCTCACCTAAGATGAATTACCCCATCAGGTGGTGTGCCAAGCATGTTCTTCCAACAAGCACTGTCTGGAGTATCTTAAGAACCAGCTGGCACGTGTGTGTGATCAGTGCTTCCTCGTTCTCCAGCAGCAGAGCAGTAAGTTGTACTCAACATCATTCATCTCAATAACGTTTGATTGATTGATATGAATTTCAGTTTTTCCTAGTTTTTCTTTGAAAGTTAACTAAATTCACAATAAATGTGTCTGCACTGGTTTATCACAACAAGTAGCACTAGTATAACTGCTAACTAAGTTTAGATTCAGTATGTGTATTGGGACGACAAACTTTGGTCTCCAAAAAAACATTACTGCATGAATGATCGCTGACCTTTTCCCTTCGCCAGGTGAAAAGGCTCTATCCACCACGCTGTCCCCAACCGGCAGGTCGGCCTTTGCCTTCTCCAGAAAACACAAGAAGATACCAGCTGCCCTCAAAGAGGTGACCGCCCCCCCCCCCCCCCCCCATCACTCAAGTGATCACCATAGCTCATCCATATATATACTGTATGTATGCATGTATGCTTTTATTTATGTATGTATGTGTGTGTGTGTGTGTGTGTGTGTGCCTCATCCATATGTCACCCTGGGTTCAAAGGTCTCCGCCAACACAGACCACTCCTCCATGAGCGGTTATTTGCAAATGTCAAAGGGCAACAAGAAGCAGGGGAGGAGGCTTTGGTTTGTCATCAAAGACAAAGTGCTCTACGCCTACGCCGCCAGTGAGGTGAGCGCTCTCATACCAAGATGCAATGCCACTGGTTATTCAAGAACACGTGTCACATGCAACACATGCAAGACGTGGATGTGCAGTAAACAAATATATACAGTTAAGTGCCTTACAGAAATTGTGCAAAAATACAATAGGAAATAGGAAAACAATGCCATAACCTAAGTGTATATAAAAGTCAATGCAACAGTATTTACAATTCAGATAAATAGAAGTATAAACTAGAAAATGAATAAGTATAAAATAAATAGAAGGAAAATGGTTATGGAAAATAACAAAAAAAAGCCTGTGTAGCAGTAACTGGTTGAATGGTGAGATGTCAGTGTTTACATCCTGGAGTGTTTGTGTGTGACAGAACGTGGCTGCCCTGGAGAGCCAGCCCCTGCTGGGCTTCGTGTTGAAGGGCGACTCCGAACACAAACTGCAGTTCAAGCTCTACCACAAAAACACTCTCTTCTACATGTTCAAGGCAGACGATTTGGCAGCAGCCCAGAGGTATTTCAGAGAGAGGGGAGGAGGTTGGAGTTATTGATGAGTAATACATGTGATGGAGGTTAGGTGGACTGTATTTATGTCAACCACTTAATTAAATATGTTGTTCTCCCTCTTACAGATGGATTAACTCATTCAAAGAGGCCACGGTGCTGTGATGGATTTGAGAAGAAAGAAAAAGTAGTCAAATATTTAAGCTAACTGTAGGCAATGGCTCATGTATATTTCAAAATATCTTGGCGAATGTTTAATGATTTGTTATATTTTGATCAAAGCTGGCTGATACTATTGGTTGAAAATATTTCACTTTACACATTTACCCAAACCTGTTTATGTGATAAACGGGTGTTTACAAAAATCTCTAGGAAAATATAATCCTTCATGGATTACAATGTTTTGTAAATTAGACATGAAACTAATTAATCTGTATTGCACTGTAGTTTATTATATTGGCATTACACTTCACCACTATTGTATCTTTTGTACATATTTTAAATTAATGTGATTTTTAGATTTTAAGATCTACTGGATTTTTATAATAACTTGTATTTTACTGGAATAAATATTATGTTATGTCTTACGCTCTGTGTGGCAAATTTAAATGACGTCTAAGCAGGATAATAAACATCCATAATAATAATCGGAATGGGATCTCGTCCATGGGCTAGGCTTGGCGCACGCGCAAACGTTCATACGATGGAAAAAGGTCACGAACTCTGACCCTCCCAGCGATTGCCGCAAACTGTTCAAATTATTAATTCACTGGAATTATAACATGATATACAGACTTCATATCGGGTAAGTTCGCTGTTTTTACAGACGCGGCTCGTCTCTAGACGGACAAATCCGGTGTGAAACGGTAGTAGGAGGGAGAATGCTCCCCGGTGAGGCTGCAAGGAGGCAGCCATTAGCTAACTTCAGTAGCTCGCCTAGCTCGTTAGCCTTTTCCGGGGTCCATCGTTTGGCCAAAATTAGACTTCACGAAAAGGTAACCCAACTTGATACGAGTGTTTATGTCAATATAAACGGCGTCCGCGTCTGGAAAATATACTTGTGTTTCGAATAAGATAGGAGTTACGACTACTCGTGCAGGGTGGCTACACGGAAACCAAAGCTAACTAGCGTAGCCGAGTCGATGTTGTTATGATTACCATCTCGGGTTCACAACTCAAAAGTACTACAGAGCGACCGGCCGCTTAACTTGAATCTGAACACCGACACGGGAGCGCGTTTTCCTGAACCGACATGGTAAATAATTTAATTCCCGTATCGGTCAAAGAGCCGTCTTGGTCAGAACCACACCTCGGTGTCAACACTCCTCCGCCGGCAGCTCCGCCCGGGCCCTGAACCCTAGCACGCTTTAACCCCTCAATGTTGACCTTTCACCCACAGGAAAAGAAATGCCTTTATCTTCCGTATCGATTTTTTACTACCCCGTGCCTTGTACCGGGCCATGTGTGTGTGTTGTGTTGGCCACCACGCAGTTCACCTTTATTCGTTCATTTTCGTTTACAAACGCACTACCTAGCGTTTTGTTCAAATACAACGCCCTCGACACTAGCGCGTACAAGCTAACGTTGGCTAGAAGTAGCGCAGGCCGCACACATTTATAATGTCTTCAGCTGAAATGCAAAGTAAGTCTGTGAATGTGAATAACACCGTGGCTCCGTACGCAAACCCCTTTACCGTTAACGCAACGCCGTGTTTGTCTGTTTTACTTGTAGATAGTCATCGTTAGCTTCATGGCGAGAGGAGAAATTCCACGTTTCCCATGAGCTTTTCACGATTGTAGCGATAACCAGCGTTTAATATTTAGCACAATATTCCACACACCCAAATCACCACTTGTGGTTTCATATGAGACAAATGTATGCTTGCTTCGCAGACTATAACGCCTCATGGGGCTTTAATGTGAAAGCAGCAGTGCAAAGGAAGACCTCAGAATGGATGGGCAGACCCAAAGGATTCAACTGGTTTCTGCAGACAGTGGCATGGCATTGGGACACCGAATCCAGGTGTGGTCATCTCTCATTTGCAACACTGGAGGGCAACACATATGGGGGTTATATCGTATGGCAATAGTCATGAGATTCGTTTCGTTGTAGATGAGGTTCGTTTTTAGAGATGAACAATACTAATATTAAATACTTTAACAGGATTGGACGTTTGTAATTCATAGGGCAACCTTATGCTATTGTCACAGGATTATAACCCCCTGGAATATTACAGCATAAGGACAAAAATGAACCCTTCAGTCCAAAAAATATCGTAATGATACTGATGTCTCCTGCTCTGTCTTTTTACATGTGTAGATAGTGACTGATCAGCAGACTGGCCAGAAGATCCAGATAGTCACAGCGCTGGAACCGTCCTCCCCTGGGAAGCAACAGTATATTCTTGCCAATGCAGACTACTCCCCAGGTGGTAAGCTGATCCTGGCCAAACAGGAGAGCTCCCCTCACAAAATAATCCCCAACAAGGTCATCCTCTCGGGTCACGAGGGCTCTGGGGTCAACCAGGTGCTGTTTGCCTCCTCTGATCTCCTCTCGCAGCAAATCCAGGTACTAGAGGTTTTCATCAAATAATATACGTCACATTTAAAGAAGCCTGTGTCTACCATCTGATGCACACAGGTGCATAAGCTGACTGTCTCTTTAATATGTCTCCTATTGTCTCAGTTTGTGACGGACGGTACTGACCAGTCTATCATCAAGCCGGTGGTGGAGTACTGTGTAGTGTGTGGGGACAAGGCCTCGGGTGAGGAGCAAATGTTGCATGTTTAACTCACAATTTCCGTCTGTTGCTTTTGCATATGCTTCAGCAGCTGAGCAATGAAATTGTTCTTCTCCTCCTCCCAGGGCGCCACTATGGAGCGGTGAGCTGCGAGGGCTGCAAGGGCTTCTTCAAGCGCAGCATCAGGAAGAACCTGGTGTACACGTGCAGAGGCTCCGGCGAGTGTGTCATCAACAAGCACCACAGAAACCGCTGCCAGTACTGCCGACTGCAGCGCTGCGTAAGCCTGGGCATGAAGCAGGACTGTAAGTCGCCCCTCGAAAGTCCCCTCTGCTTAGGATGCGCTTGTGTGTACCGTGCATGAAGGCCTTCGCATTACTCTGCACACAACATACCGGTACATGTCGTGACGTCAAGGCAGTGAAATGGTACAGCCAACAGCAGGACTACCAAAGTCTACGCGAACACAACTTCACATTGTTTGCATGGGCTTCCACTGTGGCTCACTGTTGTTCCTGTGTACGTCATTAAAAGAGTGCACACTCATCCCCGTGACAGTGGGTCACACAGTGGGTGTATTCATTCTACCATTAATAGGGGCGCCAGTAGCTCAGTCTGTTGGGAATTGGCTTGGGAACCGGAAGGTCACCAGTTCAAGTCCCCGAAACACCCGGCCTTGCGCAAGGCACCAGACCCCTATACTGCTCCCCGAGCACTGTATATATAATAGCTGCCCACTGCTCTTAATACTAGGATGGGTTAAATGCGGAGAAACCAATTTCACTGTGTTCATACAGTGGGGGAAATGTGATAGAAGACACTAACTTTGACTTGAGTTTAAGCTGATTGTATAAAGTTGATGTGAAAACACAGAAAAGGCCTGTGGCGTCAACACCGGCTTTTGCAAATATTACCGAAGGTTTCCAAAACAAGGATAAGTCGCATCTTTGTGTGGTCAAAGTGTAAGCCTGTTCCTCTCTTCCTTCAGCGGTGCAGTGTGAGAGAAAGCCTGTGGAAGTGTCCACCAGAGAGAAGTCTTCCAACTGTGCAGCCTCCACCGAGAAGATCTATATCCGCAAGAACCTGTGCAGTCCCCTGGCCGCCACACCCACCTTTATGACTGATAAGGAGACCGCCAGGTACAGATTTCTCAAGTCGGTTGTGCACTCAGTTCCACTCAAAGGATACTAGGCCACTGTCTAGACTGTACCTAATGTCCGATAGACACGCTTTACTTTCAGTACCGTAGGAGATTATTTTTGCCAGATGCATATTTAAAGAAGTCATAGCCCCATATCCCACGTTCTGGCCAAAATATCTGTGTCGCCAATGCGGATGGCGGCTAAATTAATCACAAGAATATGTTGTGATGTCCAATGCAACAGCACCATATGGCGTGGTTCAATATGCCTCATGACATTAATAGTGGAAAACGACGAAGAAATTATTGGCTTTTTACGTGTGAGATTTCCTTCAATAAATAATGAACATACCATGCCGTGTCTTTTGCCATACTGTATATTTTCGATTTTTAAATTGTGAGGTTTTTCAGTTGATTGAGATGTGGCCTCTCTTGTTTGCAGGTCCACCCATTCGTTGGAGTCCAGTATGCTGCTCAACATCCAGCAGCCGTTCCCTAAGCTGGAGAACAGCATCCTAATCCCCAAGCTGGAGAACAGCATCCTAGTCCCCAAGCTGGAGCACAGCATCATGGTCCCCAAGCTGGAGCACAGCATCATGGTCCCCAAGCTGGAGCACAGCATCATGGTCCCAACGTCACCCGACATGGTACCTCTTACGCAAGACATTCTTGTCCAACCTCTAATGTAATTTGCCGATAGATAGATGGACAGACCAGACCTCCTTGTGTATGAAATTGCTCTGCTTATGTTGGATATGTTATTTTTGCTTGTCAGGAAGTGGTTGCCATCACTCCAAATGGGCCTCATGGCCTCAATGTGCTAGATTTGCATTACTTCCTGGGAGATTTGAATGTTGTCCCAATTTAAATATACGGTCATCTTAATTACAAGTGTACTGTTCGCAATGTGTACGGTTCACAATGTAAATGCCTTTTTATCAAAATTGCATTTTAATTAAATGTTCCGACCCTTCAACCCACCCACACCTCAGTGGCTGATTCAGGAATGTTGTTTTTCCCCGTTGGTCTGGCGCAAAGCTTGATAAATATGAACACTTCAACGCCCTGCCATAAGGCAGATAGTGAAATCCCACAGCCTGTGTAATGTCCCGGGGCAGTGCTTGACACAAACTCTGCGTTCCCCAGGACGACCCGTGTCAGGGCGACCTGAGCACTTTGGCCAACGTGGTGACGTCGCTCGCCCACCTCAACAAGACCCACGAGGCTCACGACGGCAGCAACGACCTCATGGGCATGGACACCCTCAGCAACGGGGACAGCTCCATGACCGACATGCAGGGAGACGAGCAGGCGGCCAGCGAAATCACCCGGTGAGGAGCGGGTAGCGCCGGGCAGTCGGGTCCGATCAGAGACACAGGGGGAGGAGGGGGAGATTGATACTCGCCGGTTTCAAAATAAAATGCAGTTACTGTGATACCGATGCGCATACCGCAACAGAAAGGCACTGCGGGTCTGTGTTTTCTGCAGAGCAGAAGACTCTTAATAGAGTTTCCTCTGATGGGTCACGTGGGTTCTGCTTCTGTTCTTCAGTGCCTAATTAGATTGATTTACAGTGAGTCCAAAATGGACAGTCTAAAAAAAACCCTCAAGTACTCTGCTTTTCCCGTCATTGGTTTATACATATTACAATTTCCACACCATTTAGTAATTTAGTAGTTATCCAAAGCAACGTGTAATGATTTATACAGGTAGGGGCATCTGGCTCAAGGATGCCTACAGGTAGACAACGTTTTAAGGGTTTTCAACTCAAAAGCTTTTGGTTTTGGGTCATACACCCTAACCACTAGAATATCTTGTTTACTTTACTAGCAATCAAACATTGTCCTTTTGACATCTGGGCCGAACTATGTAGGTCACACACTCACGGCCTGTGTTTTTGTATGTGTATATGTAGGTCACTGTGTGACCTACCTATTTAAAAACACAGGCCTTGGGTGAATCAATTGAAATTCACCATATTCTCTCAGAATTGAATCGTCACCGATCACCAGACTCCTGGTAACGTACTGATTGTGTGGTCTTGTGTACCCTTCCCCCACCAGAGCATTTGACACCCTGGCCAAAGCCCTCAACCCATCAGACGGCTCTGCGGGTCAGTCCTTGGAGGCCACAATGCAGCTGATGTCCGGGGACCAGTCTGGTCCGGTGGTGGAGTTGGAGGGACCCCTCCTGTCAGACGGACACGTCCACTTCAAGGTTTAAACCGATCACAGCATTTGATTAAAGATATTTCTTCCAATTATGACCCAAATGATTCAAACAAGGCTACAGATAAATTAAGAGATGCCTCTGAAACATTATTAATATCACTTTACAGGAGTTGTCGGTCGTTTCTGTTTTCTCTTCTCTACACCTATTTTTCTATATATATTTTTTTGTTCCTACAGCTCATGATGCCTTTGCCTGTGCCAGAGTACCTGAATGTGAACTACATCTGTGAGTCGGCGTCACGACTGTTGTTCCTCTCCATGCACTGGGCACGCTCTATTCCTGCCTTTCAAGCCTTGGCGTGAGTGTTCTCCTCGGCTCTCTTTGTTTGTTTAATTCTCTACACATGGGACCACTATTGGCCGCCACGTGTCATTACACCTAAGTGGCAAACTAATGTATTGCCGTATCGTGATCCATCATTTATACGACTGTTCCCTTTTGCCTCTGTTGATTCTTCCAGTGGGCAAGATAATGATATTAACTTGATGAAAGCTTGCTGGAACGAACTGTTTGCCCTGGGCTTGTCACAGTGCTCCAACACTATGAATGTTGGCACCATCCTCGGAGCGATCATCAACCATCTTCAGGCTAGTTTACAGGAAGGTAAGCAGGCCTGGATATCTCATCTCTCTCCTTCCTCTTGTCTGTATCTGATCGTTTTTGCCAAAAATAACAACCTGCCACGCCGCACACGCTTACGCCCCGCTACATGTCAAGTCAAGTTTATTGTCAAAGTTATAAAAGTATAAGCAATGGGTGAAAATCTTATGTGCAATACCCGACGACAGACGGCAGTTATAAAAATAATAGAATAAAAAAAAAAAGTTAAAAGTACAAACTGTATAAAGTTAAATATATAAAAATATGCATATATAAAATGCAATATATTAGCACAGAAAAAGAGCTATATATATAAATCAATGTAATAAAATATACATTGTTATATGCTATACACCCTTGTTCAGCAGCCTGATGGCCTGACTGTGGAAGCTGTCTCTAAGTCTGTTTGTGTGGCACTTGATACTGCGGTATCGCCTGCCTGACGGTAAAAGTGAGTACAGTTCGTGGCTGGGTGGGCATTGTCTTTTATGATGCATTTGGCCTTGGCCACGCACCTCCTGTTGTATATATCCAGGAGGGAGGGGAGCTCACCTCCAACAATATACTGGGCCATCCGCACCACCCTTTGAAGCGCTTTGCGCTCGAGCGCAGTGCAGTTCCCGTACCAGGCGGTGATACACCCTGTAAGAACACTCTATTGTGCCGGTGTAGAATGTTCTCCGGATGCGGGGGCCCATGCTGAATTTCCGCCTGAGGAAATACAGGCGTTATTGGGCCCTTTTCACCACGTGTGGTGTGCGTGGACCATGTGAGGTCCTCGGAGATGTGCACGCCGAGGAACTTGAAGCTGCTGACCCTCTCTACTGCAACACCGTCGATGGAGATAGGGCCGTGCTCTCCACTGCTTCCTGTAGTCCGCAATCAGCTCCTTGGTCTGCTTGACATTGAGGGCGAGGCTGTTCTCCTGGCACCACTGCTCCAGCAATCCAACCTCCTCCCTGTAGGCTGTCTCGTCGTCGGCGAACAGGCCCATCACTGTCGTGTCGTCAGCAAACTTGATGATGACGTTGGAGCTGTGCATAGCCATGCAGTCGTGGGTGTAGAGGAGAGGGCTCAGCACGCATCCCTGGGGGGCTCCCGTGTTGTGGGTCAGTGGCTCTGAGGTGGTGCTGCCCATCCTCACCACCTGGCGGCGACCCGACAGGAGGTCCAGTATCCAGCTGCACGTGGATGGGGGCACGCCTAGACCTCTAAGCTTGGTGTCGAGCTTGTTAGGAACTATTGTGTTGAACGCTGAGCTGTAGTCCACAAACAGCATTCGCACATAACCGTTTCCCTCCAGGTGGGAAAGGGCAGTGTGGAGGGCCATGGCAATTGCGTCGTCCGTGGATCTGTTTTGACGATATGCAAATTGCCATGGGTCTAGCGTGGCAGGTAACACGGATATAGTCCTTGACCAACACGGATATAGCAAATAAAGTCCTTGACCAACCTCTCGAAGCATTTGCTAACAATCGAGGTGACTGCTACAGGTCTATAGTCATTCAGGCATGTTACCTTGGGTTGTTTAGGGACAGGCACGATGGTGGACATCTTGAAGACCGCGGGAACAACAGCCTGGGACAGGGAGAGGTTGAAGATGTCTGCAAAGACTCCTGCCAACTGGTCTGCGCATGCTCTGAGGACGCGGCCCGGGATGTCATCTGGGCCTGCCGCCTTACGGATGTTCAACCGCTTGAAGGTGCGGCGCACATCCGCCTCTGAGATGTTCAGCAGGCTGGTCTCTTCAGATGGCGTCTGTGGGCTGCCGTTCACGTCGAACCGAGCAAAAAAAGTATTTAGCTCTCCTGGGAGGGAGGTAGAGGAGTTCTCTACACAACTGGTTCTCCCTCTGAAGTTCGTTATCGTCTGTAACCCTTGCCACATACCCCTCGCGTCGTGGCTCTTAAATCTCTCCTCCACTCTGTCCATGTACTCCCGCTTGGCAATGACGATGGTCTTACGGAGGTCGTAGCAGGCTCTCGCATATTCCTCCAAATTCCCGGAGACAAAGGCGACGTTAAGCGCGTGGAGGGCAGTGCGAACATCGCCGTTAATCCACGGTTTCTGGTTGGGATATAGCCGAACCGACTTGGTCGGAACAATGTCATCTATGCACTTCTTGATGAACCCGGTGACCGAGGACACGCACTCGTTGATGTTATTGTCCGAGGCGACCCGGAACATGTCCCAGTCACTGCGATCAAAACAATCCTGCAGCATAGTCCGATTGGTCCGACCAGCATTGAACCTCCCTCACAGCGATCGGTTGCTGCTTCAGTCTCTGCCTATAGGCGGGGAGTAGCTGGATAGAGCGGTGGTCTGATTTGCCGAACGGTGGGCGGAGGAGGGCCTTGTAGCCATCACGGAAGGGAGTGTAGCCGTGGTCGAGGATCCGCTCACCCCGTGTGTTGCTCGTTATGTGTTGGTAGAACTTCGGGAGAACCTTCTTCAGGTTCGCCTTGTTGAAGTCCCCCGCCACGATGAGAGCAGCCTCAGGGTGTGCCGACTCCTGTTCGCTGATGGCTCCATACAGTTCCTTCAGCGCTGTGTCCGTGTTGGCTTGTGGGGGAATGTAAACAGCGGTCACGGTTACCGCTGTAAACTCCCGAGGTAGCCAGAATGGACAGCACATAAGCATCAGGAACTCCATGTCCGGGGAACAAAAACTTGAGGGGATGTACATGACTTTGGTTGCACCAAGATCTGTTTATCATGAGACATACCCCCCCCCCCCCCCCCTCCCTCCGCAATCTTTACCGGAGAGAGCCTTTGTTCTGTCTGCCCGGCCCGATAGCTGCGTTGGTAACCCCCTCCGCATCCATAAGGCAGATGATGCAATTGTCCTTAGTTTCTCGGTGGAATTGAATACGAGCCTGTAGCTCGCTTAACTTATTGTCCAGAGACTGTACATTAGCCAGTAGACTGGTGGGGGGGCGATCGGCTCGACATCTCAGCCTGACTAGCACGCCGGCTCGCTTCCCTCGCTTCTTCCGGCGACGCTTGTGTGTAATCGTGCCCAAGATGGTCGGAGATAATCCAGCTGTGACTTCGGGCGGGACGTCCAAGTCGAAAGAGTGGAAAACAACTCTGGGAGGCGGCAAGCGACTGTCGATCTGATCTCCAGAAGTGTGCAAAAGTCATAAATGAATGTGTTAGGCTAACTTTCTGTGCAAAGATAAGTCAAGATAAAAAGAATAAATAACAAAACTGCGTCATTGTGCGGGAGCTCGCAACGCGGCAGCCATCTCATACGGCGCCATACTCCAACTCATGTGATGTCTTCTGCAGAGAAACTGTCCCAAGAGAGGGTTAAGTTGGTGATGGAGCACATCTGGAGGATGCAGGAGTTCTGCAACGGCATGTCGAAGCTTACTCCAGACGCCTACGAGTATGCCTACCTCAAAGCCATTGTCCTCTTCAGTCCCGGTTAGTTGTGTTTGTGTGTGTTAAGAATTCACACAATGGAGTGACTAGACTGCTTAGTGTGAAACCTCTCGTACGCTCCTCTGTACCAGATCACCCGGGCATCGACAACATCCTGCAGATAGAACGCTTCCAGGAGAAGGCTTACATGGAGCTGCAGGACTATGTTACTCGGAGCTACCCAGAAGACACCTACCGGTTAGTAGGCTTCCACTACCTGCACACATATATCCAACCTGGGTGTTTGACTCATTAAGTGAGAGTCACACGGGAGCGTTTCAATCCCACTTCCACTTGGGTGTTTGAACTCCACATACGTGGAAGTTCAAATGTCTGCATGTCTTTCTACCTGTAGGCTTACTTAAGCAAGATGCTAAACCACTATGTATGTAAAATAATATAGATAAAAGCTTTGGATAAAAGCATGTGCCAATTGGATCTGTCAAAATGGAATCAACTGTCCCTTGGCCCATAAGTAATCAAACTAGGTTTTGTCCAATTCCATACGTAACGTTTTAAGTTATCTTGCTAATAGTCAGTCAGTCAAAAGGGGTGAAAACATAACCTAAAAACATAACTAAACAGCATAATACTCAGACAGACTAAGTAATTTGCCACGTTCTCAGGTTATCCAAGCTGCTGCTGCGGCTACCCGCCCTGCGGCTGATGAGTGCTGCGGTGACAGAGGAGCTGTTCTTCGCCGGCCTCATCGGCAACGTGCAGATCGACAGCATCATACCGTACATCCTGAAGATGGAGTCCACAGACTACAACAGCCAGAATGCCTCTGGTGTCTGACGGGGTGGATGTTCCTTCCTTCTGTCAGACTTCCTCCCTTCCCTGGGTGTTCCGGAACCTCGTGACTTTTACGTAGCCGGTCACGTCTTCTTGGTGGGTGTGTGACCATGGTCCAACACACACACACACACACACACACACACACACACACACACACACACACACACACACACACACACACACACACACACACACACACACACACACACACACACACACACACACACACACACACACACACACACACACACACACACACACACACACACACACACACACACACCTTTCACTAGCCCTTCATTCAGCTATGAACTCTTTAAGAGTAGTGGTTTTCTTTTTTTATTATTATTGTATATAGTATTTTTATGCTTCACATGAGGTGTTCATTTTGTGCTGATCATCTTGGTATTTTGATTGAAGAACAGTTGTTGCTTTTTACTGCTTCACAATATTAATGCGCTTTTTTTCGCCTTTTCGTTGAGTAAAATCTCTTGGCATAATGTGAATTGGTTTCGCAGGATCTATTGTTATTGTAAAAGGTTAAAACCTTTTTATTTAATATTTGTGTGCGCCAATCCAAAGGATATAGGGTCTGCCGTGTAATAGGTGAAATAATTAGACATTAAATGGATCTTAAATGGCGGCAGTATAGCTCAGGAGGTAGAACGGTCGCCTCACAACCGCGATGGTTGCTGGTGTGATCCCCGGCTCCTCCTAGCAAAAGCTGTCGAGGTGTCCATGAGCAAGACACCCTAACTGCTCCCCGGGCGCTGTATAAATAGCTGACCGCTGCTCCTAATACTAGGATGGGTTAATACTAGGATGGGATGCAGAGAAATTCCTTTCGCTGTACTGTGCTGTACACTGACGAATTTGAATATTATTAAATAATTCTGTATACTATATGTACATAAAACAAACGTAAGAGACTATCACAGGCAATAGTTGTACCTGGTGTGCTCTGGTTTCCATCATGTAGACAAATTAATGTTTCTGAAAATCAAGTAATTTGAAAAATTTAAAAAATACCATACAATGTGTGCCTGTGTCATGAATTAATATTTGTATGAATAGTTACAATGTCAAATGTTCGTTGTTTACTATTTATATAGTTTGAAAATTGCTGTCTTTAATATAACATGTCATGTCTGAAACACCACACTACATTTGTTTTATGTGAATTAATGGGTTGTTTAGCAGTGTGGGATGAAAATGGATCTGGTCAAATGTATAGTCTACTGAACTGCACTAGTGTTAACTATGATGCCCCTGGGAATATATGGTCCTTTTTAATGTTATACACCACCAGGTATGACGACATTATAGGCCGTGACACCGCACTAATATATATATACCCAGATATCATTTATACCTAGATATATTATGACTGATAGCCCACCCGTTGGTACAGTCCACAGGGTAGGCAGAAGACTAGTCATAGTCCACAATGATGAACACGGCTTTCATTGTCCGAAGAACAACGCGAAAATGTGTGTACGAAGCTGCAAGTGAATTTTTTTTTTTACTAACGTACCCCTTCACATTTCTGCCAAGTACTCTTCCGCCAGCACAAAACATTTTCGAGAGGGAAACCAAATGAGGCTTTTCAAATCAGTTCTCGGGAGGACCGCTGTCGGAAGGTCATGCAACTGTTCACACAATTTGTCTTCAATTATTGTTTATTAGCTGCTGCATAAATGACAACTTCTACATTTTTTATAGGCCATTTTATTCACCCACTAGCTAAGGCTTATATTGTAGATGGCTAAAACCATTAGCCATCTCATATAGTCATTAAAGCAGCCAACAGCTGGGTTATATAGGACTAAACGAGCTGACTTCACTGGTGGTGGAACGCTGGTGGGCAACAGACGGGCAGCGCCAACAGCAATAGTGATAATGGTCGGTAAACAAGCTACTATAAGATTATCTCCAATCTGGTGCCCACCGCAACTTTACTACCACTGTATTTACTGTGATTAGAACGTTGATTTTACCTAACGTTAGCTAAATTACATTTTGATCCTACTCATCCTAGGTTGTCTATTAGCATTATTTAGCTTACTTGTTCGCAAACGCTAGTATTAAATGCCACATCAATAGTAACGAAGCGGAAACAACCATTCATAGCTTAAACATACTTAATCATGAACACCAATATACTTCGACTTGAGGCAATAGACCCTGTCAAACAATTATTTGTAATAACGTCAACTTAATTTAAAGATACTACTTGATAGCAGAACAACCTAATTTGCATGCAGAATCTTTCGATAGACTTTGCAGCGCTAGTTAATGTTGGCTTATATTAGCTACATCACAATTAAACCTACTGAACAAGTTTCAAAATATCCTCGAACTAACTGAGCTACCTTCATAATTAAGCAAGAGTAATAATGTATTAGAGATTATTGCATGACTAACGACAAGATGTGAAAGTATTATACCGCTACACTTACAATTGTAGCGGGAGCGCCACTTCCAGAAGCCATGTTGTTGGACATGAACTGAACTGTCACACACCCCAGACTCCGCAAACCGCGTATATGTTACGCTACGTTGGAAACGCATTAGGCACACGCTCGTGGGGACACACGCATGTGATTGGCTTAAAATGAAGCAGACATCTGATTGGCTGAAGACACTCCCCTCTTTAAAAAAGTGTGCGTGTGAATCTAGCGGCGTCAGCGGAGTCTCAAAAATGCACAGAGCGATTCACGAATGCACAAAACGATCCACAAAAGCACAGAACGATTCGCAAATGCACAAAACGATCCACAAATGCACAGAAAGCGTTTTTTTATAATGTAAATATATTTGTGAAACTTTTTTACATTAATAAAATTATATGTTTTTGTGTGTGGATAGAGACATTTATATATAAATCCGGAATTACATTTGTGGATCGTTCTGTGCATTTGTGGATCGTTCAGTGTGCTTTATTTCTTTTTGAGACTGATCTGACCACATATTCATTGGCCGAAGAACAACGCGAAAATGTGTGTACGAAGCTGGCAGTTCATTTTTTTTTTTACTAACGTACCCCTTCACATTTCTGCCAAGTACTCTTCCGCCAGCACAAAACATTTTCGAGAGGGAAACCAAATGAGGCTTTTCAAATCAGTTCTCGGGAGGACCGCTGTCGGAAGGTCATGCAACTGTTCGACAGTTTGTCCCTAAAAATAAGCACAAATCCAGCCACCCCCCCCCCAATACATACATCCTTGTTACCAAGGCAACTAAAGGTGCCGCACCTGCATGTGGTTTAACTGATTACTTCACTATCACAGCTTTGTTTGGTTTAACTAATAAAGTTCACATGTTTTAGCTCACGCTTTTCAGTTCAGCCAACCGAACAGCACGTGGCTTTCTATGGAAAGCTATATGGTGCAGAAAGCACCACGCATTTGACACGTTAAAAGTAACAAACGCCGTCCAGAACGCTGTCCAAACTGCCAGAACGCCGTCCAAACTGCCAAAAGAACGCCGTTCAAACTGCCAAAACACCGCCCAAAGGGTCACCAAATGCCTTTCTCTAATATGGTAATGAGGGCCGCCCGGTGGTTTTCACACCCACTAAATTTGAACAGTTTTCACCCAATCAGTGAAGAACGATAACAGACTACACTAGTTAATCGCTAATCTTCTTGGGATCCACGTTTGTCTTGTTTGTGTTTCCTATAGAAAACCCAAAATATGCCAGTTTGTGTGTTATATTATTAACCTGTCATGGAAAAACAACAAAGGCACTTTGGTATCTAGTCAATTTGAAATTTGAGCCATGTTCTGAGTCAGAGTAGTACTGAATTGAACACTAATGGTATGGGACGGCTTTCTGGCCGTTTGGACGGCGTTTTGTCACTTTTAATGCGTCAAATGGGTGGCGCGTTCTGCACCATATGGCTTTCCATAGCTTTCCCCCACCGTTACGCCATCTAACGTCTTCTAGACAGTTATCTTCCGGGCCTGCTGTGAGTAGGCCTGCTTGGCTTTTTATTTATTAAATTTATTATTTTGACTACTACTAATTCAACAAATTGAATCTTGGTTGCGGGTGTTATTTGACGTGAACTATTTCAACAGTATCACTCGAGAGGTAGTGCTGTTGTACTGAGTAAGTACGAGGCCGCAGTGGCGAATACATCAATGATTGAGGTGATTGAATGCTGCTTCACACAATCTTCTAGCTATAGTGGGGCAGATTAGTGAAATAATCGTTCACTTCCGGATACAAGCGCCAACATTGGTACACATACTCCTTGGGTAGTACTGTTTTGATAAAACCCGTTAGCCACCTGAAAATTCAAGATGGTGGCCATTTTTCAAGATGGCCATCATTGAATATACAGTAATTCGCAGTAATTTCACAATAAAATGTCATAGATATGCACCAAAATTGGCACACACACTCTTTGGGTATTGCTCTTTTGATGAAACCTGTTACCCATGTAAAAATTCAAGATGGCAGCCTTTTTCAAGATGGCCACCATTGTACAGTAGGCTATATACAGTAAAATTATATTTAGAAGTAAAATAGCTTAGAAGCAAGCACCAAAATTGGCTCATATACCATTCTTTTAATAACATATTAGCAGCCACCGAAAAATTCAAGATGGTGGCCCTTTTTCAAGATGGCTGCCATTTAATATACAGTATTGCTACATTTTGCAATAAAATCACATAGATTAGCGCTGAGTATTTCGCATAGCAGTTGTACTGAAGCAGCTGAGCAATTGCTTGATCAGTCTTTGATGCTCCAAACCTCAGTTGAGATTTGATGTCTGCTCCGTGTTCCAGCATGGCCACAAACTGAAGAAGAGTGGGTGGAATGGCCTCCTCGATACACCCCTCATGGAAGGTTCCATCAAATGTGGACTTGTGGTCCAGCATATGTTTTCGCAAGATGTTAGCTGCTTTGCCAAGGATAATAGCTTCCCTAGTCAGATAGTCAGAGGCTTCTGACAAGACAACACCCACATCTTTCTGAAAAGCCAGAAGAACATCCCTTCCCTGCTTGTGAGCTTCCAGCTCAGGTATTTCTGACAGCAGTTTTTCCTTCAGTCTTGTGGAGTTGACAGCAGGTGCATCAACACCCAGCTGTTCCACGCGCTCGCCATACAGGCAAACTATGTCTGCAAGACGGAAGACTGCAGGACCCTCACCAGATCTGGTGGTCTCTTGGTGGCCCGGAGGTACGACCTCTCTCTATTGTACAGGTCTGCTAAGCATGCAACATGGTATTGGAACTCCTGTGCAATAGCATCTCCACCGCTGAGTCTTGCAAGAAGTTTTCCGTCATTCAAAGTTTGGGCACATTCAGAAACTCTCTTATTGAGATTCATCATCATGACTTGTCGGAGTTCAGAGGATGGGGCTTCTTCATCACATATGAAACATGTTTGGCTTTTAAGGCTGGTTCTACGCAGCTTGGTCTGGCATTGCGCTTGCTGAGCACTCTCTGCTCTTCTTTTTGTGGCTCTCTCCAGTTTTGTGTTGTTGAACTTAAGGCGACAACTTTGATGATACTGTGCCTTGTTCCTCCTCAGAGTTCCTTCAATACCACCACCATCATCAAGTCTGGCTGGATCCAGAACAATAGGCATCTCATGAATTGCGTGAAAGAGGGGAATATTTGTTGCAATCATAGTGTAGCCATCGTCTTGTTGTGGTTGTTGTGCACGTGGTGACTTAAGCTCTTCACTATTCTTCTTCTGGCAAAGACAACACTTGCTCCAGTCAGTATGGAATTTAGACGGTCCTGGATCTGTATTTGCCATCTTGGTGAATCGTAATCAATGTATAACAGCATAAAAAATGATCTGTATTGAGTTAATCAAGGCCGAGGGGTTATCCTTTTACCACCTTGTGCAATGCACTATCGTACACAATAAGGTATGGGATACGACTAGGTTCGGAAATAAAACTATATGACCTACACCTAGCCCGATCGTTCATCCAGTATCATTTAAGTCCCGTGCGATCTGTACACCATCCGGGTAAGTCCATGAACAAGTCCTGTATGGCCCCCTTACCCTTGGTTCGGCTCTCCCGCGCTGGCACACCCTGTCGATTCAGGTGCGACTGTCTAACTAAACATCTATATTAAACTACATGTAATCTACAATAGCTAACTGATGTGGGGCTTATTAGACAGCATTTGGGACACTAAAGTCATTTTGTTATAACAAACAAATTATTTAGCTGATACTGAACCCCATGCTGAGTTTCACAGCAGCGGTGCCACCAGTGTGCCCTGGCTGTGCGTTGACATCCGCTCTATTGAGCTACTACCTCTCTACCTTCCGATGAAAGTCTCTCAACCGCCCCTCCACCCCCTCCCCATGCGCACACACACACGCACACACACCGCATAGTGGTGTCATGTCAACTTTGGAAGTCTTGTACAGGAAGATGCTACACATAATAGACTTATAACATAGCATGATCCCCTAATTTAGCAGAAGATTAGGATTCCGGGGCTGATATATGGTACAAGGAAGCCAGTGAGTCAATCCATGGGTCCAGATTCAGATTCTACATAGTGAAAAATGTATGATTTGACACCAAGATCACTCAAATGGACATTTTTGGTGATTTTTGAAATGCATTATTAGTGTATATTCAATGGCGGTCATCTTGAAAAATGGCCGCCATCTTGAAAAATGGCCGCCATCTTGAATTTTTAAGTGGCTAACGGGTTTTTTCAAAAGAGCACTACCTAAGGAGTATGTGTGCCAATTTTGGTGCTTGTATCCAGAAGTGAACGATTTGCCTGTAATTCGCAGTTAATCTGCCCCACTACTAATGAAGACTGCAACATTGCAAAACTGTGTTGTGGTTCATTTGAGCTCTGAAACTAATGTCCTTACCGATCTTTAACGAGGAAGAAACTCTGCTTATGTGAGTCACACAAATTAACTACGAAGAATAAACTGCAGATTGTGAGTCACAACATTCCTTTTGTATGCTTCAAGTTTTTTAGCTTCCTGGTTGGTTGATTTATCCTGCCAGGTGTATAGGTAGATGGATTGGAATTGCACGGGTTGTGTCAGTGCTTCAGTTTGAATTAGGATTACTTTGTTTTGTTTAAAGTAGTGTAAGTATAGGTTTTGGTGAGTGTTGAAAGGTGTAATAGTAGAGCTGGGTTTCTGTGGGTACAACCACCAATCATACTCTGTGGTTCGGATTTATTCGGTCCACATTATTGCCATTACTTCTCTAAGCTCTACATCTACAGTAAGTCACATTGATTACTTATGGGGGTTGTGATCTGAGTGAACAGAGATGCATGCTAGAATTCAGTGGGGGTCTAACGTCTACAGTTCTGTAGACCCCTCAGAGAAACAAGGGGTTTTAAGAGGCTGTCGTAATATCGGTTTACATGAACCGTGATGTACTTCAAGCTGGTGACAGGGATTTTCAAAGTAGAAACGCCAGGATTTTGAGGGCTTGTCTCCTCAGTGGCAAGAACACAACCAGTTCTCTGGCACCAGAGAACTGCGGGACGCAATTAAACTTTCCCCTCTATACATCTTGAAGCCTTGGCAAAGGTTTCTCTGCATTCTCCAGCTGGAGGAGGGCAACTTCAGTTTAGTCACCTTCATGCAGGGTGCATCAGCCATTACCAGCGTCGAGAACCACTGAATTGGAATTTTCGGTACTGAAGAATCCTACAAACTAACAAACACCCAACAAAATCATCAGCAAAAACGTCATTATGTCCACCACTCCACTGGCCACGTGCTCCCTGCCACCGTGACCACACCACTAAGGTCCTCTTCAACCTTCACTGTCTCCTGGTCAAATACAGGATTGATTTCAAAATATTACTCACAACCTGGCCCCTCCATACCCCTCAGAATTTCTCCCCCGCCATGCCCCTACCTGTTACCTCAATTCTGCAGACACCAGCACTCTAAAGACCACCAGGACCAAGCTGCCCCCGCTGCCCCCACCCTCCTAAACGCCCTTCACCAACCACAGCAGACAGTCGGACACCCGCCCTCAAAACCCACCTCTTCACAACTGCTTTCTCTTGCTAACCTCTTCTCCTCGAACCACAGTGTTAGTTTTGTTAAGTCTGCGCTTTTCGCAGACAAACGTCAGTGTTGTACAGAAAAAGTATAATGTACAGGGCAGAAACAGAAAATGTGATGATGGGTGATTGAATTTGACTGGCCTACTGAGTGTTTATTAATTCCTGTGTAAACTTACTTATGCCTTTTTTAAATGTAACAAAGTACATAATGTAACTGAAAACCCTTAAAAGTAAAACGAACAACCTGGTATGGGATACTATCAAACTGTGGGCAGGGGTTGGACCTGGCATAGGGTACTATATAAGTGTGGCTGAGGATCTCCCTGGCATAGAGGTACGTGTGTGAGTGTGGCCAGGGTTCAGCCTGCCATAGGGTACATGTGAACATTGCTAGGGTTTGACCTAGCATGGGGTACATATGTGAGCGTGGCCAGGGGTTAGACCTGCCATAGGGTACTACATGTGAGTGTGGCCAGGGTTCAACCTGCCATAGGGTACTACATGTGAGTGTAGCCAGGGTTCAACCTGCCATAGGGTACTACATGTGAGTGTGGCCAGGGTTCGACCTGCCATAGGGTACTACATGTGAGTGTGGCCAGGGTTCAACCTGCCACAGGGTACTACATGTGAGTGTGGCCAGGGTTCAACCTGCCATAGGGTACTACATGTGAGCGTGGCCAGGGGTTAGACCTGCCATAGGGTACTACATGTGAGTGTGGCCAGGGTTCAACCTGCCATAGGGTACTACATGTGAGCGTGGCCAGAGGTCCAACCTGCCATAGGGTACTAATACGGTGGGGCTGGGGTTGGCATAAGGTACTATATGTGAGCGTTGCTAGGGTTCGACCTGGGATAAGGTTCTATATCTGAGTGTGGCTGGGGTTTGACCTGGAAAAGGATACCATGTGTGACTTAGGTTTGAGCTAGTATAGGATACCAAGTGTGGCCAGAGTTTACAGTTAATTTACTTTTCCCGGCCCTCCCAACCCCACCATGTACAAGAGCCTGCAATGTTAACACCTGGGTTTTTATTCAATCCAACACACTTACATTTACATTTGGCAGACGCTTTTATCCAAAACTTGACAGGGAGACCTTGAGGGTTTGGAATCAGTGACTACAAAGAGGACAGACACTGATTAGGAAAAATGGACGATTGGAAGATTCATGGCATTTCACATGGACATAATCTGACCAAGTTGGAAAATGTTCAAACCTGCATTGAGGCTGCCCTTCCTAACCCCGACATGCTATATGGATGGTGAGCTCTGTAGATCATGGCTTGTGTAATGAGTCTCTCGGACTAAACTGTAATGGATAGGACAAGCTAGACCTTGAAGATGGGTCCCCTCGAATCAATCTGGGAAACGCTCCCTACTCGGTTTCTCTTCAATCTATGCCGTTCTTCAGCTGAGAGGGGAAAGGAAACCCTCACTGGGACTTGAAGATCTATGGAGATGGAACATTTGATATGTGTGTGCTATGGTTCTATGGCGTAAGACCTAGTATTCTCGTCAGAATGTTCTTTCTCCTTGGGGAATGTCTGTCTTGAAGGAAATTCTAGTTCATGTTCAACTTATGACTGAATCTTGAATACTTGGTTTCTCCTGATGGACACATCCACTGAACTGTAGACTTTAAAAAAAAGCACCATATCCTACATGCATCTTTGGCCACTTTCAGAGCACATCCCCAACATCAGTCAGGCAACACACATGTGATACTAGGTGCAGTTTTAGAGTAGTGAACAAAAGGGATTGAAATGCAACAGAGCGTATTAAGTCTGTGAATCAGGACGATTCCTCAAGTGCACACTCACACCTGTATCTGTAGTTATTTAAATGATATGCGCTTGGTGTTGATGTCCACTGGTTAGTTTGGGATAATGTTGCAGGGTAATGGTTGGCTTTCTATGAGTTGTAAGCATGTAGTTGTCTGTATAGTTTAGTTTGCATCACAAGTTGTTGGTATTTTTTTGTTATGGTCTTTTATTGGTTAATTTGGTTACATGTGCACATGGGACCTTGCAATGTAAAGTCACAATGAAATGAATCATGCAAAAAAACAACGGCAACAAACTTGTAGATCACCTCGAGGTGAGTCTGTTGGATGTGTTTTGAAATGAGGAGATAATCGAAGGATCTTCCGTCATTCAACTCAAGGTTAGGTGCTGGTTATATTACTTATTGCTGGGTGGTTTCTTACTGGAATGTACAAATTCCAGTCAGGTCTGGTGCAAGCTGTGGAGGATGGAAGTTGGTAGTCATGATCTATGCAGTTTGTGAACCACTAATAAAACACTGCCGGGTTGCCAAATTTTATTTTGCGTCGATACGCAAACTTGCGCTCTACCTTTTTAACTAAGACATTGTTTTGCGTGCAAATTATGAAGGCTGCGAACATTTTTGCCATTTCTATACTGAAGAATGCTGTATGGCTCCTTAGATGTACAGTAACCCAGCACCTGTCGGCTAAGTATACGTTTACTATTCTATTATTAACAGTGCTGGTGGTCCTTGGTACTTTTAGCACCCCATGTCAATTCTAAATATCATAGCTGTGATTTAACTGTCACTGAAAATAAACCCTACTAAATGGAAAGGCATTACTTTTCACCCAGTTTTCTGTAAGTAGTTAATTTTGACCAGCTGCATTGTCACTAGTCAGCCAGTCTGAGTAGTATATATTAATATGATCTCAAGGAAGGAAGTGTAAATGGTATTTGCTGTACATTTTACTTGCCTGTTACCATGTTTATGACAATGCTGTCTGACTTGACAGGATCCCCTGGGTGAGGCAGGACCAGAGGCTGGGGATGTGAAGGTAACTTCACCAAGCTTATCTGAAGCACTAAAGGTCATGCATTTAACTTCAGGTGGTTATTGAAGAGGGGGATTTTTTTCTCCCCCCCCTCTAAATATGAAGGCTGCTGAATCTACACTTCTCCCACACAACTTCTACAAGTTGTATTTTATTGAACACATGGTGAATTGGTCAATTGGTTGGCTGAGGTGGCGTACCATTTTTACTTCACATTCTGATGCATTAAAGGTTTTAAGTATTTCATTGTGACTAGAAAAGGCGGAGGACCCACGAGCATCGGATGAGAGGGCTATGATCTGACCAAGAACTTTGGAAGGTAAATACTAACTGTTGGGTCAACTTAAGGATTTCTTCTGAATGTCATGAGCGCCAGAGCTATGGTTTCTAATTTTGACATAAATTCACAGAATATATTATGTTTTCCTGAATAACAAATGACTGAAGATGCTCCGCACTACACACGCGCCTCATGTTTGAATTGTAAAATTCATCTTTCATTATCTATTCTTTTTACAATGAAGCCACCACTTTCTGATTTATTTAAACTAGGTATCCGAAGAATAAAACTCACCCCGCACCTGGCTCACTCAGTCCTGGATGTTTTTCCCTCATAGGTATTAGACCCCAGCGAGACCGAAGAACCAAATGTGCCAAAGAACCCAGAAGTAGCGAGACACGGACACTCAAAACAAAGGAAAAAATGTCTTTACTGTATATCTCCAACATCAAAAACATAAACAAGGCAGGGTTGGACTGGATATCTGGCGAGGTCGGAGCTGGAACATGCAGTCTCTCGTGACGGTGGTTCTCAATAACCGAACGCCCGACGTCGGTCCACGGCAGCCTAAAGAAGGGTAGATCCCAGGTGTTAATTAGTCCCAGTAGGCCTGATTAAGATGGGCAACACCTGGGATCGATTAGAGCGTGGGGGAGGCACAACAGTATCCCCCCCCTGAGGGGAGGCACCGGACGACCGCCCCAGAGCCCCCGGGTTCTCCCGATAGAAGTCGTCCAGCAGGGAGGGGTCCGCGAGATAGGAAGAGGGCACCCAGCTCCGGTCCTCCGGACCGAAGCCCTCCCAATCCACAAGGTACTGGAAACCCCGCCCCCAGCGGCGGACGGCGAGGAGCTTACGGACCGACCATACCGGATCTCCATCCGCCAGGACCCGGGGAAGCGGAGGAGCTGTAACGGGGGGAGACAAGGGACTGGAGACCACGGGTTTTAGCTGAGAAACATGAAAGACGGGGTGAACCCGGAGAGCCGGAGGGAGAACCAAACGCACCGCAGAGGGGTTAATGATTCGATCCACGGTGTAGGGACCAACGTACCGGGGATTCAACTTACGAGTTGATGTCTGGGAGGTCTGGAGGGGCAGGTCCCGGGCCAACAGCCAAACCCTCTGACCAGGCTGGTAGACAGGGGCAGGCACCCTCCGCCGGTTCGCGGCAAGCCGGGCCCGCTCCGTGGCCCGGAGTAGTGCGGCCCGGGCGGCCCTCCAAATGCGTCGACACCGGCGGAGGTGGGCCCTGGTGGTCGGGACCGCCACCTCCAGCTCCTGTTGGGGAAACAGCGGGGGCTGGTAGCCCAGGGAACATTGGAACGGGGACATACCAGTAGCGGAGCTCTCCATAGCGTTGAGGGAATACTCCACCCAGGGCAGGTACTTGGCCCAGGAGGTGGGGTTACTTGAGGTGACGCAACGAAGAGCCGCCTCGACGGCCTGGTTGGCACGCTCCGCCTGCCCATTGGACTGGGGGTGGTACCCAGAGGACAGGCTGGCCGTGGCCCCAATTCCCTTGCAGAAGGCCTGCCACACCTTGGAGATGAATTGGGGACCGCGGTCGGACACAATGTCAGAGGGGATTCCATGTAGGCGGACCACATGGAGGGTCAGGAGGTCCGCTGTTTCGGCCGCCGAGGGAAGCCCTGGGAGGGAAACAAAATGAACCGCCTTGGAGAAGCGATCGACCACGGTCAGGATGGTGTCACAGCCTTGGGAAACAGGAAGCCCCGTAATGAAGTCCAAGGCAATGTGGGACCATGGGCGACTGGGAACGGGGAGGGGGTGCAGGAGACCTGCTGGAGGGCGATGCGAAGCCTTGCTCCGGGCGCAGGTGGTGCAGGCGGCTACAAACCCCCTGACATCCCTCCTGAGAGTGGTCCACCAGAACCTCCGGCTGATGAACTCCGCCGTCCGCCGCTCCCCGGGGTGACAAGCAAAGTGGCTGGAGTGGCCCCACTCCAACACCTGCGGGCGGACAGCAAGAGGCACAAACAACCGGTTACAGGGGCCGTTACCTGGGTCTGGCTCGGCCCGCTGGGCCTGTCTCACCAGCGGCTCGATGGCCCAGGTGACTACACCCACCACCCGGGCTGAGGAAAGGATGGTGTCGGGGTTCTCCTTGACGGCAGGACCCTCCCCCGGGGACTGACGGGAGAGGGCGTCAGCTCTGACGTTCTTGGAGCCCGGACGGTAGGTGAGGGTGAAATTGAACCGGCTGAAGAAAAGGGCCCAGCGGGCCTGCCTGGAGTTCAGCCTCTTCGCCGTCCTCACGTAGGCCAGGTTCTTGTGATCCGACCACACGATGAACGGTTGCTCCGCTCCCTCCAACCAGTGTCTCCACTCCTCCAGGGCGGCGTGAACCGCCAACAGTTCCTTGTTGCCCACATCATAGTTCCTCTCAGCGGGTTCGAAACGCCGAGAGAAATAGGCACATGGGTGGACCCTGTGGTCCTCCTCTGACCGCTGTGAGAGAACAGCTCCGATGCCTGTGTCAGACGCATCTACCTCGACGACGTACTGCCTCGCCGGGTCGGGGTGGACGAGAACCGGGGCTGTGGTGAACAAACTCTTGAGTCGGCGGAAGGCCGACTCCGCCTCAGGTGTCCACACGAATGGTCGAGAGGAGGAGGTGGGAGGAGGTGAGGGCGTTGAGGGGGGCAGCCACCTGGCTGAACCCCTTGATGAACCGCCGCACAAAGCCTGCAAAACCCAGGAAGCGCCTGAGCTGCGTGCGGTCAGTAGGGCGTGGCCATTCCTCCACCGCCTTGATCTTGGCGGGGTCTGCACGCATCTGTCCATCCTCCACCACGTTGCCGAGATACGTCACCGAGTTGGTGTGGAAGACGCACTTCTCAGCCTTCACGTAGAGCCTGTTCTCCAACAGCCGTTGTAGCACCAGGCGGACGTGCTGGTGGTGTTCCTCCATGGACCTAGAGAAGATCAGGATGTCGTCCAGGTACACCACCACAAAGATGTCTAGCATGTCCCTCAGCACGTCATTCACCAGGCCTTGGAAAACTGAGTACCGGCATGACGCGGTACTCATAGTGGCCGAGATGGGTGTTGAAGGCCGTCTTCCACTCGTCCCCCTCCCTGATCCTGACCAAGTGGTATGCGTTTCGAAGGTCCAACTTGGTGAACACCCGGGCGTGCGTGAGTGGGGTTCGGTTATTCTGTTAGACCCCAGCGAGACCGAAGAACCAAATGTGCCAAAGAACCCAGAAGTAGCGAGACACGGACACTCAAAACAAAGGAAAAAATGTCTTTACTGTATATCTCCAACATCAAAAACCTAAACAACGCAGGGTTGGACTGGATATCTGGCGAGGTCGGAGCTGGAACATGCAGTCTCTCGTGACGGTGGTTCTCAATAACCGAACGCCCGACGTCGGTCCTCGGCAGCCTAAAGAAGGGTAGATCCCAGGTGTTAATTAGTCCCAGTAGGCCTGATTAAGATGGGCAACACCTGGGATCGATTAGAGCGTGGGGGAGGCACAACAATAGGTCTGTGGACAAGGAACTGTTCTTTTTTTTAACGAAATCATAGCTGTTATTCAAGATTCAAGATTCAAGATTCAAGAAACTTTATTAATCCCGAGGGAAATTAAGGTGCAACAGTTGACACAGGGGGAATAAATGCACACACAAATATACTAATACCTAAGCTAAAAACTAAGTAACAACAACTAACTAAATAAAACTACTATAAACAAAATCTAACTAAAATAACTCAATAATCTAAGTGTATTGATAGATGAGTAGATTGAATTGCACAATTTACAGTATTATTACAGTAATACGTAGGTATATACAATACACAACAAACGTATAGTGCAACAGGAAGAAAGGACTTCCTGTGGCGTTCTGTGGTGCACCTGGGTGGAATGAGTCTGTTGCTAAAGGTGCTTCTGCTTATGACTAGAGTTAAATTCTCAAAAATAGCCTTTTGTGAGCTGTTATTTTTCTATTAGACCCAGGTGAAAACTGCCGCTTGGACAACCAGGCAAGTCGGAGTGAAATACCGACTGATCTGTATACTGCTTTAGAAAAGGACCAGGTGTTTAAATGGTATTCTGGTGTCCCTGGAGACGGCAGAGCCTCTGGAGGAAGACATGAATATCGAGGAAGACTTGAGTCATAGACCAACAAGTGTGGCTTGTACGTTTACGTAAACTGAACATGGTTTATTTAAATGGGGGGCATACTACAGCTGTTTATAACTGCTGTGTTTGTTACCAAACTACCACTGTTTGTTGTTACACCAGGAATCTGTTGCGGAGGAGAGCTGATGGAGGAGCCATGCATCTGGAAGGAAGACCATGAATCAACCAACAAGTATTTGTTGTACGTTTGCATGAACTGCACATAGTGGCCTTGTACAAGGCAGGATAGGGTTGCAGGGTGTTTCACTCCCAAGTGAATGGTACTGGGTTTGATCCCAAAGTTCTCAAGCATTCTTGAGCAAGATGCCCTAATGACCTGCTCCTTTATTGACATGCATCATTCTGAATTCATCAAGTCTCTTTGGATGAAATAGTCTGATAAATGGCTAAATGTTTGATTTTTGTTTAATACCCAATCCATGACATCCATTGTTAGAAGGCGCTGTGGAATACACCTCAAGAAGTTCTTCAGGTCTGTAGTCCACTACTGAAGCTGACATGGGCTAGAATTAGTAGGCATTTCAGATATTTTGTTTAACTACTTTTAATAACCTATTGATTACACAACACTATTTGGGCATTTTGCATAGTTCAATACATCCCGTGCCATTAGATGGCCTAGGATGCTGTTCCCAACTTGTACACATACCCGTTGTCCTAAAGTTAACATTGCTTTTTTCTTTACATTTCAGAATGACCAACCAACGGCACCTCATCCCAGCTGAAGTCATCGCTGGACTGCGGGTGAATGTCCTACAGGCACACAACTTGACTTTGTCACCATCGGTTTGACATTTCTCTGGTCAAACGAATGATCTTTGTGGAAGC
>CM051010.1:1577500-1590000 GCA_027704905.1 Muraenolepis orangiensis | reverse complement strand
ATCACTGTTTGAATTGCATCATGTGACACGTCAAACGTGTTGCCCAAAGATGTGGCTGTACACACACACACACACACACACACACACACACACACACACACACACACACACACACACACACACACACACACACACACACACACACACACACACACACACACACACACACACACACACCCCAGCCCCCCCCCCCCCCCAACCAGAAGGTCTTCCCTTCAGAAACACTGAAGCTCTCCCCCTCTGCAGCAACCTGTCCTGGTGCATCAGGATCACAGCATCCCTGGCACTCTTGTCTTGCCCCTTCTCATTAGCAGCCTCCACCCCAGCAGCCTTCTGTCTTCATGAACCATGTTTACCCGCTACTTAATGTTCCTGGTCACCTGCAGCCACCTACCCCTCCCCTACCCCTCCAGGGACTGACTGACTGAGTGTCCCTTCCAGCATCCACCACCTCCCCTGTACAGCTGCCTGGGTGAATAACGCCTGTATGAATCCATGAGAGCAGCAAAGGGGAAAAGTAGGCCAGCTCCTCGGCAGATTTTGGGAGGTCATTTTCATCAGCGTCAGGCTAATTCATTTAGCCGGTCCACTCACCCAGAGAGACTGTGTTAGATTGCTTATAGCGGTGAGTCAGGGTGCATGGAATCTCTTAAGCAGGAAGACGCCATCTGACAAGTGAAGCAATCTAACTCCAGTTCGAACGCTGGTATCCGGAGTACTTGTATTGATTTTTGTTGCCATGCATTTTCATTTTGAGTTTAGTTTTTTTTCAACATCTGGACTATGTTTAAAGTGATATTTGAGCTGTGCTTGCTAAAGGCCCGGCCTCTACTGTCAAAACATTATTTTCTTTTCTTTCTCTCTTTTAAATCAATTTTCCAGTTGGCTAGAACTGCAAAGCCCAGATATCCACTTTGGTAAATGGCATTCTGGATTTTGCTTCCACACACTGCCTAAGTGTGAATGTAGATCTGCAGTTTGCCCAGTTTCCCTCTCCTGTTTAGGTCAATCCGCCGCAGGCCT
This sequence comes from Muraenolepis orangiensis, assembly GCA_027704905.1. Classification (NCBI taxonomy): domain Eukaryota; kingdom Metazoa; phylum Chordata; class Actinopteri; order Gadiformes; family Muraenolepididae; genus Muraenolepis; species Muraenolepis orangiensis. The sequence goes on along the minus strand of CM051010.1, from coordinate 1,588,977 downwards.
TCTATGATTGATTTAGTTCGTTTTTTGTCTGCAAAAAAAAAAAAAAAAAGAACAATAGCCTTTGCAACGCTGTAAACAATAGACCCACGGGGGTAAGTCCTCTGTGGCACCTGCAGAATCATCAAAGACTGCACATCATTTCATAGTAAAAGCGGGTGGTGGTGGTGAAAGAGCCCGAGGAGCCAGCTTCGTAGCACTGGGCTGGCATGCCGTTAAAGCAGTGGCTTCAGCCGCCCGGCTAAACAGACAACTCTTTGTATCTGACTCTGAACCCAAAGACACTTCGTAAGCTGAGCTGCCCACACGCCTGGCTGTTCCTCTCTTCCTCTTTGAGGAGGAGGAGGAGGAGTAGGAAGACGAAGACGTCAGAATGTCCTCCCAGTTTGTACCAAAAGATGAAATACTTGTTAAAAATGTGTTAGTGTGAATGTCTTATGTTATCTTCTACCGTGGGTGGAAGTTGAATGGGATGGAACGCCAGTTCTCCATACACCGTAAAAACAATAGTGACTAAACACTGTGTGGTGGTGTGTGTGGTGTGTGTGTGTTAATCTCCATATAGAGACTCTTGTGTTCACACACACACACACACACACACACACACACACACACACACACACACACACACACACACACACACACACACACACACACACACACACACACACACACACACACACACACACACACACACACACACACAGTTGGACTAATACGCCGCTAGTTCTAATCTTGTTATGCAATCCGTCATGAACATATATGATTTGTGTGTTGGCTTAGCCGGTGGGATAAGTACAGGTGTGGAACACGTATGATGAAACGGGATGACCTCATGGAACCTTTGTGTTGGTTAACGGTGAGGGTACACAAGGGCGTCACACAGTATGAAGTTACTCACAAGACGGATATTATTGGAATTCCTTTGACTGAAGTCTCTCTCTCTCTCTCTCTCTCTCTCTCTCTCTCTCTCTCTCTCTCTCTCTCCTCTCGTCTCTCTCTCTCTCTCTCATCTCTCTCTCTCTCTCTCTCTCTCTCTCTCTCGTGTGTCTATCCATCTTCTGTGTGTTATTCCTTCTGAGTTATTCCAGATGCCCAGCTCGTTCGGGGGCAGCTCGTTCGGGGGCCCGCTGGGCATGGCGTGGTGAAACCACTTTATATGGATGTTGAAATGTGACGCAGTGCTCAAACTCTTAAGTCTCTGTTTGGATCAACATGAGGTGTTTGTGTGCCTGGAACCAGTAGGGTTACTAATGCGGATTAGCAACGCGGAAAACCAAAAACATTTGACCCACTTTGTGGTTTCACCGGCCATGAATTGACATCTTGTGCCCTCTCGGTTCCTCAATGATACTTGCTTACTTGAGCACTATTTGTGCTCTTTTTTTTCTTTTTCACCCTACCGAGTGGCTACTCGAGGTTATTGTGCTTGAGCTATAAGTCACGTCTGTCTGGCAAGAGGATTTCCTGCGGGTTAGGGATTTTATTTTGTGACCTAGATATGTGTGCCTCACTTCTTCTGTCATACACATCTATGACCACATGCATATGTTATCGCCGTGTCATCGGCGCCTCGTGACGGAGAAGGATTAGCCTTGTGTTTTCTGAATTGACAGATGTGACCGTATCACATACCCATATGGTCACACTGTTGCCGTTACTGCAGTATAATGCAGGGGCTGAAGTTGCCATAGAAATGCTTACAGTGCTGATTTTATTTTTTTCTTTCTCCAAATGCAGAAGCCGTAGACAAATGGAATTGGAGCAATCTGCTCTGCTTGCAAGTAACCCCTGTTTGGAGTAGGGGGTGGGGATTCATATATTCTATCCCCCCCCACTATGCCTCTCGCACCAGAGACTTCTTCATGTAGTGGAAAATGGGAGATTATGTTTTTTCGGCCCTTTGTTTGTTTGTTTGTTACCTACTCCATCGAAAGATGGAAGGAGGTTATGTGTTTTTTTTCTCAGTCTGTTTGTCTGGTAACAAGATAACTCAAAAAGTTATGTACAGAATTGGACAAAACTAGGTGGTTTGATTACTTATGGGCCAAGGAACAGTTTATTAGATTTCTTCGCAGATCCGGATCTGAATCCGGATCCAGGGGTATTTTTGGGTGTGCTGGAGATGTGTGCGCTCTACCGAGGACCCTCTAGTTTAATTATATTAAGTATAATCCCTTGTGTTGACCCTGACCCCGCGTTTGTTTTTTTTAAAACATCCCGTCTGCTCTTTCCTGCAGGCGGACCGCGAGGGCGGCGCCTCGCTGTCCATGCGCCGGGGCTCCTCGGAGAACAACCTGGACTCGGAGCAGCCAGACGGGGCGGCTCCAGGCGGCGGCGCCGCCGGGGCGTCTGAGATGGCCCGCAGCCGCTCGTGCCTGGACAGCCTCCAGCAGAAGATCCTGATGGTGACGGAGCAGCTGAAGATCGAGCAGACGGCGCGCGACGACAACGTGGCGGAGTACCTGAAGCTGATGAACAGCGCCGACAAGCAGCAGGTGGGCCGCATCAAGCAGGTGTTTGAGAAGAAGAACCAGAAGTCGGCGCAGAGCATCGCCCAGATGCAGAAGAAGCTGGAGCAGTACCACCGCAAGATGAAGGACAGCGAGACGTGCGTGACGTCGCCGCCGCCACCCGCCGTCGCCCAGCCCTCGGCATTCTCCCCCAACGCCGCCTTCTCCTCCTCCACCACCCACTCCCCCCGCACATTCTCCGGCAAGCACAGCACCATACCCCGCGAGTCGCCCAAGGAGCTGCTGAGGGACGTGACGGGCAGCGGCAGACACCCGACCATGGACAAGATCAAGACCATCGGGCCGGGCGTCTCCCTCTCCCCGCCCTTCTTCTTCAGCAAGCCCCGGGAGTTCGCCAACCTCATCAGGAACAAGTTTGGCAGCGCCGACAACATCTCCCACCTCAAGACCACCATGGACGCAGCCTCCTCGCCGTTCCCTAGCAGCAACGGCGGTGGCGACAAGGGCCTGAGCAGCAGCACGTCCATGGTGGCCAAGACCCGGTACCCCAGCGACGACGAGTGCTCGTCCGGGAGCGCCTCGGTGTCGGCCGACAGCAACGGGAACCTGCTGGGGGCCGGAGGGGTTTCGGGGGCGGGGCAGGCACAGGCGCTGGAGACGGCCGGAGGTCATGGCAAGCTGGCCACCACCGTGGAGGAGGTGAAGGAGATCCGCGAGGCCCAGACCCAGCTGGACGAGAACCTGGAGGGGTTCAAGGGCCAGTTCAAGAGAGACTTCGGCGTCATCAACCAGACACTGCAAGAGGAGAGATACAGGTATGCTTACAGTAAGCGTATGCAGTGTTTACACTATATGGCCTCCTGCATGCCTTGATCTACAGAGCACGGGCATATTATTAGCTGAATCTGAATGCCTTTATCGTCATCGTACCAGTGCATTGTCTCAACAAATTGTCTCCCAATCCTCAAGACAGTCACACAAACAATACAAAATATTAATTATGTAAAAAGAAAAATAAGCAAAATAAACAAGTTAGAAAATTGCCATAAAAATGGGGTGATCTATAAACGGTAGTGAAAGGGAAATAGTGAAACCTGTGTGCTTCCGGAAACTGATTTCTTTTTCTGGAGCAGTCAATTCGACTAGTCAAATCTGTGGTACTTAAAATGCCACTCACTCTCTGGCATTTGCATTCATTGTGACTAGAAAGGGGAATGATTAGAATTAATTAAATGGAGGTGGTGGTGGTGTTGTTGTGTGTTAGGTATGAGCGCCTGGAGGACCAACTGAATGACATGACGGAGCTTCATCAGAACGAGATGACCAACCTGAAGCAGGAGCTCTCCAGCATCGAGGAGCGGGTAGCCTACCAGGCTTACGAGAGAGCGCGGGACATACAGGTACGCAAAATATACACCCCACTGCCCACTGTTACATCCTTATATCTGATTAGTATTATTGTAAACTGGAGTAATCCTATAAGGTACATTACCACTAAAACCTTAATAACTGATCAATAAATGTGAAAACACAGCTTTTGTGTCCGAGGTTTCCCTCCGGTCTAGTGTTTTCAGCAGTGTTGGCGTACACTGTGTCCATCCCCACCAAAACGGTTTTCACCTCTTCAGTTCAGTCTTTTAGCGTTTTCAAGAAACCAACATGTTGCTCGTCCGTACAGCAATGCCATGCCAGGCTGTGTTTTAAGTGGTGCAAAATGTTGGCGTAGTGTGGACAGATTCCACTCCCAGCCAGAACTGTACTGGCTTTGCAATGACTCCAATGTCTGCAGGCATCCCTGGCAGAGCCTACCTGCACATTTGTATCTATATGAAATCACCGTCTTTAAATGTGCCAATACATAATTGATGTATGTAATCAAATCAAAATGTCAAACTATGCATGCTATGTACCCCCTAAGCAGGCCCGGCTCAACAATGCCTTTATTAATTAATAACATGTTATTAACATTGAGCGAACAAAAACCTCTGTCAATTGGGGCTTAACTGAAATTAAATAGTAAGCCACAAATTAACATTGAAACATTAGTTAATTCACAGGCTTCTGTCTAAAGATTAAGGTTTTGGCAAATCCTCTGCGACCCACTCACACACTGCCTTACGGGTACCTTAACCAACCTGCCAGTGGAGAGTCACTAAACAGTGAAGCGAGGATGACTCAAACCGTGCTGTGGGCATGATCTTTTACCGTAAGTCTTGGAGTGGACAGGAATAATTGATGTGTCTTTTACCGTAAGTATTGCAATACAGGGGCATTTGCAAACGATAGTGATTCGTGACCCCCTACACACAACAAAAAGTGGTTAAACGGAGGGGGTGAGAAATACAACTATGGCGCCAGGCCTGCCTCTAAGTAAAGTAGAGTTAAAAGGGAAATGTGTTGTAATTGTACTCTTTTGGTACTCTTATTGTAAGTCGCTTTGGAGAAAAGCAGCTGCTATGTGAACGTAACTTAGTAAACTGCATGACTTGAATGCTACAGTGAACATGCAGAACCGTCGCAATGTTGCCATCGTCTTCATCACGTTCTCCCCCTGTCCCGTCTCCCCCCCCCCTCTTCTCGTTCCTCTGTCCGGCCACCAGGAGGCGCTGGAGTCGTGTCAGACGCGCGTCTCCAAGCTGGAGCTGCAGCAGCAGCAGCATCAGACGGTGCAGCTGGAGAACCACGACGCCCGCGTGCTCCTGGGCAAGAGCATCAACATCATGCTGGCCATCGTCACCGTCATCCTGGTGTGCGTGTCCACCGCCGCCAAGTTTGCCGCGCCGCTCATGCGCAGCCGCCACCACGTGATGGCCACCGTGCTGGCCGTGTGCTTCCTGGCCGTATTCTGGAGGAACTGGGACCGCCTGCAGTGCGCCGTGGAGAGGATGCTGGTGCCCACCTGACGGAAGAGGAGGCTCCACCCACTGCCCTCCGGGGGGTCCCACAAACAAACAAACAAACAAACAAAGAAGCCGAACGGCATCGTTCCCAAACACTAATGATGATTGTAGACCCTCTGTAGGCTGTCACTAAAGGGCTGTCTTGGAGAGGATTGGTTGTACAATTGTCTGAAGACAAGTGGACTACAAGTGGCTCACTTTTGAGTGTGTGATTTACTATCTTTTTGACGGTATAATTAACAAATAATGGTTAATAATCTCTTATCTAAAATGTGCACGTGCCACTAACATTTGAAAAAAATGAGCATCATTTTTATTGAAGGAGAACATGAACATCTGTGCATTTCTAAACACACACACACACACACACACTTTTACGGGGGTAGGATGGGGAGTAATGGCTGTTACGAGAGAAGTCGTTTAAAGTGTGATTTGTCTTAGTGTCTTTTAACCCCGCTTAACTTTTAGCTTTCAGATATCCAGATTCATCAAACCCGATGTTTAAGGGTTGCGTCAACGACGCGGCAGATGGCTGCTAGCGTAGCGGTGTCAAACCATGTCGCCGAGTCTTACCGATAAACTATTGCATCTTGAACCGTCGAATATTATTGGATTTTAATGTTTTTTTTTCTCTCCCCCCCCTATGCAGTGCCAAGTTGAACTTGCATTCAACTTACTTGCGTATTGTCACACACACACACACACACACACACACACACACACACACACACACACACACCACCTCGTATTGTCTGCCAGTGTCGCGGGTTGCCGCCATACATGGATACATCTGAAGACATTTGGAAGGCTGGAATGTGCACCGATCGCCCGTAGATCTTTTAATTGTGTAAATGTTGTGTCGTTTACTTTGTGCGTTTTCACTATTGCCTCATCTGTCATTGCGGTCGGCCATGTCTTAGAGTTCCTCTGTTTACACCTCCCCATTCCTTTTTGTATTTTATTAGTGCAATATGTTTGATTTGTTTTGTGTTTAACAACCACTGTCTTTTTGTTACAAGTTTATGTTAAAGAAGGTGTGTGTGTGTGTGTGTGTGTGTGTGTGTGTGTGTGGGAAGCTGGGAGTATTTAATGTCCACATGGGAGAGGTTCCACCAACACTGGAATGTTCCTGGAGGCCAGCTGGTGTCTCTCTCCGGGGCCAAGGAGCTTTCCAACGACCGTGTTATCGCCACTTTGTGTTTTAACATTTGGTTTTGTTAAGTTTGTTTTTTTTCCACACACAAAGCCACACTTCCCTGAGCGAGCGCACACACACACACACATTTTGAATGAGTGTGTTTCTAATATTTGTGTTGTGTTTAATACCTTAATTAGTCTCATGGTAGTCTTATTAACAATGTGATTGAGTAGCAAAAGGTTACACTGTGAAGAATGTACTGTGTGTTTGTGAGCGAGGCACATGGTGCAAAGTGAGGACCTGTTGAATGAGGACCATGTATTTATGATGCATGCAGTGTGTGCATCTGTGCCCTGTGTCAGAGTGGGCCATGGCCACTGTAGGAAACAATGGTCGATGTTTTAAGTCTTTTGTCTGCCATTACAACATTGTTCTCTGTCTGTTTGTTTGTTAGTATTTTTATTTTATTTTTATTTTTTACCTCTGTACTCCACTTTTGACCGTGTGCGATCATTAATTCCCGGGGTGAAGACGTTCTCTCTACGGCTGTAACACAGCTGGTTTACACACATCCAGAACACACTGTGTGATCAATACATCCAATACTGTCATGCTACAGGTGCCTTTGTCTGGCAGCATTATTTTAATTTTAATTAAACAAGCCTTTCAATTCAAAGCAGTTTTCCTTTTTTTGTTTCTTTAATGAGTGCAGAAGGTTTCCACGGCTGAGCTGCCCGTCACTGCCACCAGAGGACGTGAGCGCCCCATTCACGGTGATTTGGCGACACATATTTATTTTATTTATTTATTTATTATTTCTCTCAACACTTTCTCAGCACGCGCCTGAATGCATTCGAAACTACACACAGTGAAGCCAAGATACACAATGGTTGATTACTCATGCGTATGTATGTATGTATTCACGTGTGTGTATATCTCGTCGCATGCATATGCGTGTAACCGTGGCTCATGGTGTTCTAATTATACATATGTGATGCAAATATGGCCCGTGCATTACAGTGTTGTTTACTGCAGATGTCTGTGGCATCACTAGCCCTCAGCCTGCGTGCGGTTGGACGCAGGAAGGGAGAGATTAAAGCGGGGGTTCTCAAGCCTCTTCTCAAGCGGCTCCCCCCTCACTTGGCAGTACATCGCTGCCCCTCCCCCACCCATATTAAATAGAGACAGATACATAGCATAATGGAAACAAAATGTTTGCGTACTATTGTAGCAATGGGATGTTTAGTCAATTCAGACATTATTTTTTGACACTGGTCTAACTGTCGATAGTTTGCTGCCGAGGAATGTTCAGATAGTCTAGTCAAGTCAAGTCATGTCATGTCAAGTTTATTGTCACTTCACAGTTTACACAAGTATAAAGCAGTGGGTGAAAATCTTATGTGCAATACCCGACGACAGACAGCAGTTATAAAAATAAGTTTTTAAGAATTAAAAACAGAATATAATAAAGAAGTAAAAAAATCAAAATGCAATTTATAAAATGCAATATATCGGCACAGAAGAGCATGTATATATAAATCAGATACGGGAGCTATCGCTGATTAGCAAGCTGATGACTTCGGCAACGCTAACGTCAGTCGCGGATGAGCTTGCCGCGGCTAACTTTAGCTTAGCCAGTGGTTCATTCTAGAACACTCAATGGATTTCGACCTCTCGTTTTTGGGGGAAAACCCATCACTGAGGCTAGCAAAATGGGAATTCCATCAATGAATCGCTGCCCGACTGGTCTGGGGGCTGCATGTTGAAACCTAGATGCTTCGGCCATAACTGGGCTCCTCACTGTTAGAACCGAGCAAGTCGGCCGGTAAACCGTGACTACCAGGCCCACTCCTCTTCCAACGAGGCCAAGCCCCGAGTGCATTCTGGATTTATGATCCAGCTGCTGTCCGGGAAACAAAAATGTATGTCCGCTTACAAAATGAGTAAGAGGAACATTGCAAAAATGTTATATTCAGCGAGATAACCCCTGAACTTTTGGGGGACATTTCTGATATATCAGATCGGGCACTTGATGATTGAAGCTAAATATTCCAAATTCCTGTTGGAACTCTACACAAGTCGAGTTTAGCTGTGGCAAAACCAAATAATACACACAAGGGTTAAATAGGACCTGGGGTGCCTTATGGGTCACCAATAGACGTTTTATAACCATGTCAAAGGGTGTTGGACCCTATAGTTTCTTTAATGTTCAACTGTCGCTGTTTCAACACGAAACGTTTGACGGGAGCCGTCTCGGGTATTTATCACATGATTACACACAGGGCAATGTGATAATTAAATACCAGGATTTTCTGACGTTCCATCGCACCAACTCTAGCGCCCCGTGGAGAAGCCTCGGATTAAACCACGAGATGAGGACGGTGATTACGTTAACCACAGAGTGCGTCGCTTCGGTGCTAAGCGAGAGCTGGGTCGTGGGGTGTCGTTTTGTGGGAGGTGTGTGTGGTGAGCGTGTGTGTGTATATGCGTGTCAGCGAGTGTGTGTGTGTGTGTGAGCATGTGTGTCAGCGAGCATGTGCTTGTGTGTGTGTGAGCGAGCGTGCATGTGTGTGAGCGAGCGTGCGTGTGTGGGTGAGCGAGCATGTGTGTGTGAGCGAGTATGTGTGCGTGTGTGGGTGTGTGTGTGTGTGTAGGAGGATGAAGACTGTGCTGTTTTTGTACGGGGGTTGTAGTACAGTTGAGGCCTCGGGAAGAAGCATACACAAGCACTTTAACCGCTAATGTGTGTGTGTGTGTGTGTGTGTGTGTGTGTGTGACCACAAACAAAATATAGATTTGCAAATGTTTTCCGCATGTGGTCACCCACACACACACACACACACACACACACACACACACACACACACACACACACACACACACACTCCTTAAAACCCAGAGCGATGTTCCCTGTCCTTTTCCCAACACTATCTGTTTATCTCCATTATCTTGTATATCATAGAATAAAACCTTTTGATGTGTGAGCCACCGGCCCTCTCCACCATCTGAAGTGTCCTGAGAGCTGCCTCCTTTCCTTTTGATCATCAAGCACCTCTGGGGTGTGTGTGTGTGTGTGTGTGTGTGTGTGTGTGGTGTGTGTGTGTGTGGTGTGTGTGTGTGTGTGTGTGTGTGTGTGTGGTATGTGTGTGTGTGTGGTGTGTGTGTGTGGTGTGTGTGTGTGGTGTGTGTGTGTGTGTGTGTGTGTGTGTGTGTGTGTGTGTGTGTGTGTGTGGTGTGTGTGTGGTGTGTGCGTGCGTGCGTGCGTGCGTGCGTGTGCGAGTTTCCATTCAAACGCTCCGTCAGAGGCTGCCAGAGGCTGACTGTTCCACACACACACACACACACACACACACACACACACACACACACACACACACAACACACACACACGGTCCCCACAATCAGCTCCTAATTATCTCCGGACCTCATCTATTCTCTCTGGGATGCCCGGTAGGGGCCTGTGGCTCCGTCTCTCACACCGGTTGGCATGGTGACCGCGGGGAGGGGGGTGGGGGGTGGAGGGGCGGGGGGGGGGGGTTGTGTTAAGCTGCTGGAAAGAAAACAAAAGAACGAACGTCGCTGCTGCCGTCTCATTGGAGGAAGACAGCGGGAGAGAGGGGCGCTCACAGGAAGAGAGACGAGAAGATGAGGGGATTGTGTGTGTGTGTGTGTCGATTCTAATTAGCTCTGATCGCTTTTGAAGTTGGAACAGAGTTTCCTCCATGTTCCCTTCTTGTACGTCTTTTGTCATCGGCGTCTCTGTGGATCCACGTTTTGTACTCATTTCTGTTGTCGGAGTGAAAACGCGTGTCGTCAAACTAAATGTTGCCAGGGGCCCATGTGAGCTGATAACATGGGAAAGTCATGACCCCCCCCCACCCACCCCTACTGGCTGATTTAGAGCGCTCTGGCACCATCGGGCCCTTTTCCACTTCCTGTTGACGCCGTCATGGCAACAGTCCACAGCCCCCCCCCCCCCCCCCCAACGTCCTCAGCCACAACGCTTCAGTGTAAAATCCACACACAGCCCACATCCGATAACCATCCAATATGTAGCTGTAACTGCATCCCTACACGGTCGCTCAGTGCGGCATTGAAAACATCAAAACCAATCGCGCCTTAAGGCACATATAAAAATAACAGATCGGCGGCAATATTTATCCGTGAGATCATTAGATGGTCGTAAAAATAGCACCTAAGCACCCCCCCCCCCCCCCCCCCAAAAAAAGAAGGCCCTAATTCGGAAGCACCTCCCGATTTCCTGCGGTTGCCTAGCAACTATCCAGCGCCAGCGGGATGCTGGTGCGGTAACGCCGAGTGAATCACTGTCTTTTACAGCTCCGAGGGTCCATTAACCAGCCAGCCGGCTGACGGTTGTAATAATGCACTCTTCTTCCTCTTAGAGTAATTACACAGCCTGTTGATCACTGTTAGACTCGCAATGAGAACTGCCTCGCACGAGAGAGGTGTACATGTGTGGTCTGTGAGGAATCCACGTGGGACAACTACTACTACAACAACAACAACAACAGCATGGTTAAACATGGTGAGCTGAGCAGCAGGAGCAACCAGTGAGACGGCGCTACGGCTAATCTTCAGTTGCGGGGGGGGGGGGGGGATGCTCCGAGGGTCAGAAGGTGGCACAGAAATCCACTTCCATGATTTCCCCCTCCGCCCGGGCGCCAAGCCCCGCGCGATTATGCTCATTAGCATTACATCTGGCCGGCGCTAACGAGCAGATGGTCCACTCAAAAATACCGGGTGAGATTTCTCCTTCCTCCACTTCCTCCTCGAGCTCGGCGGTTCGAACCCGACACACACACACCGGGACCGGATCGAACCATTACTGGGATTTTAGTCGACCTGTTTAGTCATTCAAACACACAGCGGCATGTGCGTGACGTACAGCATACATACGACTTGTTGAACGTGGACGAAACCAGAAACCGGTATGAATGTCGGCGATCC
>CM051010.1:1560000-1567500 GCA_027704905.1 Muraenolepis orangiensis | reverse complement strand
GAGAGCAGTTCCAGCATCAATGGCCCCTCGTCGTCTTCAAAGCATTGGCGGAACGAGTGGTGGGGGTTGAGGGTCTGTGTGTGTGTGTGTGTGTGTGTGTGTGTGTGTGTGTGTGTGTGTGTGTGTGTGTGTGTGTGTGTGTGTGTGTGTGTGTGTGTGTGTGTGTGTGTGTGTGTGTATTTGTGTGTGTGGTGGTGCATTATGCATAACCCTCCTACACACTTGCTGAGATCCATAGCATGCATATACATGCGGCGATGAGCGCATGCCGTCCAAGCATAGCAGGTTGGTCTATGATCGGGGAGTCTCTGAGCTGACACATCTGAGTCTTGTGAGGAGGTTGTGCGTTGACCCGATTCTCGCCGGTGGTGTCCCACGAGGCTCGCCTCCGGTTTGCCGCCTACATGCGCCCTCATCGGGTGGATGTCGGCTGTGTTCTCGTATTGACCTTCTTTACGGAGGTCCCCCATTGCACCGTCACACCACCTCCCAACCTGCCTTCAGCGGTGAGGTGTGCGTGGAACTGAATTGACAGCAGCTGAACAACAGTGAAAACGGTGGCTCTCTTTGTTAGCCTCACAACGGGTTGAAGCTCACCAGCACACACACACACACACCACACACACACACACACACACACATCTTTGTTAGCCTCAATGGGTTGAAGCTCACCAGCCGTATGAGTTCAGGGTGTGTTCTGAAAAGCCATGAACTCACCTGAAACTATGGGCTGAAACTATGTTGCAATGGTTCAGCCACTGTTTGCACGGGACGAGGCTTAGCCACACACACACACACACACACACACACACACACACACACACACACACACACACACACACACACACACACACACACACACACACACACGACAGGTGCAGATGCTTATGTGTTTTACCTTAAGGCTCAACAGACACATGTGGCCTCTTTGCAGCCACAGACAGTGTCCAGAGGATGTCACACAGACACTGATTGTCTTGTGCCGTTGTGCGGACACAGATGTAACTGTTACTAGTGACTGTTGTGGTTTAATCTAATATAATACCATATATAATATACCATTTAGAAGGCCGAATGAAACTGTGCCTACTTGCTTCTTTAATGTGACAACCAGGAGCTCAGGGGGAGGCTAAATGAAAAAGGTATGCAATTTTATTTTAGGATTCAATTTGGAGGAAGAGGAGGAGGAGGAGGAGGAGAAGGGGGCGGAGGAGAAGCACTTTGTCAAGTACTTGCATTAGTTGAGGCCCCTGGCGATGATATGAACACGGAATATTAAGCCAGTCCAAGTGGACTTGGTGACGCAATCACGGATGCCTTTCTGTTCCAAAGGCAGTTTGGGGGAATTTGTAGGCCCTGCAACCTCATGTTTTATTTGCTCTGGCATATTGCGTCTGGCCCCCAAGTCGGGGCCATCACAACCGTTTATCTGATACTGGGGCGGGGTTGATTCAGGCTCCAGAATCTGTTCTTTAAGCTGTCTTCTAGACTGTGGATAATACTGTAAATATTTGACTATAGATTGACAGATTGTGATTTGACAAATAAAACGGGGGGATTTGTCTTAAGTCCCCCTCGCGCATGCACATACACATACACACACACATACACACACACACACACACACACACACACACACACACACACACACACACACACACACACACACACACACACGTGCAGGCGGGGTGGGAGAACATTCCAACGTCTTTACCATGTCTGCTACTATTTGCATTAAATGCCTGAGAGTGTTTGTTGGGGGGGGGGGGGGGGCTAAACGGGGCACTAAAACGGGGGATTAAATCAAAGGCATCGGAGCTTTAATTAGATTCTCCTGCTGAGGGAGAGGCACTCTGCCCCGCGCTGCTCAGCCGCTAAAGTGGAGCAACGGTTACACGGAAGACGCGTCTGTTCTGCTCTCGCGCCGACTCGATTAGAAGGGGAATGTGTTGTGGTTGGAGAGATGAGGCCACGGAAAAAAACACAACACCGTGACCCAAGGTGAACGATGGGGGGAGATGTGGGGGCATCACGGTGTGACTAAACGGGCAGCGGTGTGCCAGGCGGTGTGGAGAAATGAGCCAAGCTGTTGGAACAGACAGTGGGCGTAGTTCGGGCCGGTGGCGTACGAGGCGAGGAGCGCTAAGGAAAGTAGTGACGAAGCTGTGCAGCTTCAACCGTGCATGGGTTAAAACTGCAGTCTGCAACTTTTGCTCACCCCCCCCCCCCCCCCCCCTTGATTTGAATACATAGTGGTTTGATCGTGTTTGTTTCTGCATCAGCGATGGCCAGTCGTCCGGTGAATGCGTGTGGAATCACACAATTAAACGAGAGGCCACTCAGGAGAGCGCATACCACCGCCACACCAACAAAGTCCCCTGGGTCTGGATTCGTTCCTCAGCCCATAAGTAATCAAACTACCAAGTTGTGTCCAATGACGTACACAACTGTTTGAGTTACCTTGCTGAGAGACAGACAGACAAACAAACAGGGCTAAAACATAAGCTCCTCTCATCTCCGACGTCGGAGGTAAACAAAACAACAAAGTGGTGTAAGCAAAAAAAAAGAAGAAGCTGATTGCAGCTTTAAAGTTAAGTGTTAATCTAGGGATTAAGTATAGTGATCCGCAACCTATTTAAATAATAAATGTGTCGGAAAACCATCTTCAAAGGCCCCTGATGTGAGTGTGGTTAGCCATGACAGGTCGTTATTTCAAAGTGGTCATGTGACTAAAATCGGTATTGACATAGTGACATCACAGAGTGGTAGTGTCCTCCCCCCCCCCCCCCCCCCCCCACCACCCTGCGTGATGGATAGGGACGCCTACCAGTCGGTACAGTCCTGGAGGGGAGGCCCGGGTTCGACATAACAGTCGTTCACAGTTACTGTGCAGCTCATCCACTATCCCAGGACTCATCATATAACACCATGTAATGCCTCCCCTTTGTAGTTTGAGTTCTTCCTTGCCCTGCCAAAGGAAACACAAACATCCTGCATGTCTGCACGCTGTCCCCTTAGATCTATACAGCAGCCACTAAACCACCACTTAGACTAGGAACTGGAATCGATCACAACGATTACATCAAAAGTTGAATCTCTCTCTCTCTCTCGCCCGCTTTTGTGACAGCGATAGACATCTTCCCCGCCAGACTTGCTTTTATATTTCTAAGGGCTCTCATTCAAACGTCAGAAATAGGAGAAGAACAAGGATAACATACAGACACTAGATGTTCTACTTCAGGCTAAACAATGCTTTGTACAGGCATGTCCTTGACTGTGATCATAGTCATAGTCCTCCCATCACATGCTCCTCGCTCCAATGAAACACGGCTTGTTTTAACCGAGGCCTCCGGGAGGGGCGATCCTGGGGTTGAAGAATACAAAAAAGATAAACATTCAGTAAATCGGAGCTAAAGTACCCCCTGTGCCATGTGAGGAATGTAACCCCAAGCGGGATACATATGAGTCCCCTCTGTAGAGAAAACAAAAAAAAAACAAAATCTCCAATCAGACGAAACGTTCAAAAATAAACAATCTCAGAGAGAATGTAGTGAGACCCTGGTGGTGGCCAGTGGTGAGAAGGTTCATTCAAAAACGGCAGTAGCTCAGGAGGTTGCTGGTTTCCATCCCCCTGGCTCCTCCTCCTCCTCCTAGCCAAGTGTCAAGGTTAGGGTTAGGGGTTAGGGGTGTCCCTGGACGCAGGACACCCCTAACCCCTAACCCCTAACTTGCTTCTGATGACCTGGCTGTCTCCTGGCGTGGCTGTCACCGATGTCGGTGTTGGTGTTTGTTAGGGAATGTGTGTTTGAATGGGGGGGGGGTGAGGCATGAAGTGGCGTGAACCGATTTGGTGTCAAGGCGCTTTGCAAATGCAGTCCATCCATAACCACTCACCACTCACGCTGGACATTGTCACCGATAACGGTAAACATGCTGGAGTTATCTCACTGATAAGCGCTAACACCACCGGTCGTCGCTGTCATCCTCTTCATCGTCTCCTTGCTACACCACCATCAGAGTTGAATGACAATGGGGTCCAGCATTCGGAAAAACCTGTTCACCTGTTCTCCTCTCTGAGGCAATGTCTCAGTATTGTGTGTGTGTGTGTGTGTGTGTGTGTGTGTACTGCTGTGTGTGTGTGTACTGCAGTGTGTGTGTGCGTGTGTGTACTGCAGTGTGTGTGTGTGTGTGTGTGTGTGTGTATGTATATATATATATATATATATATATATATATATATATATATATATATATATATATATATATGTGTGTGTACTGCAGTGTGCGCGCGTTGCAGTGTGCGCGTGATATTCCAATGCGTGTTTACAACCGATTTGCGTTGTAATCATCAGTCGTGATGCGTGAACGACGTCCATATTTCTATGGTTACGACTGGCCAGGGGAACGACAACAAGGCAGAAGAGAGAGGGCTAACTGATCACCACCGACATGTGCACAGGGTGTGTGTGTGTGTGTGTGTGTGTGTGTGTGTGTGTGTGTGTGTGTGTGTGTGTGTGTGTGTGTGTGTGTGTGTGTGTGTGTGTGTGTGTGTGTGTGTGTGTGGTGTGTGTGTGTGTGTGTGTGTGTGTGTGCGTGTGCGGTGTGTGTGTGTGAGAGCGAACCGGGGGTCGGCGTGAGTCAATGTCAATCAGGCGGGGATGGAGATAACGTGTCTGTTGTCCGTCCCCCGCCGCCCGTTTACCGTCAGGCTTCGCGCGCTTACAAAATGCCTCCACGCCGCCGAGCGTACCGGGGAAGCAACCCGGGGACAGTGAATGGCTGCTCGCTTATCTCAATTTGCGTCAAGACGGACCCGACCCAAGAGGGTGTGTTGCAGTTGAGTGTGTGTGACAGAGGCCTGCGGGTAGAGATGTTCAACTCTGGGAGAAAAAAAAATGTGTGCTTTGTGATAGTGGTGGAAAAAAAACAACAACTCAAGAAAAAGAATGTCATTTTGCAGAATACAAAATGTTAAGGCCTATTCCCTGTTGTGCTGATAAATCTATTTTTTGGGAAAATTCACATCGCAAAGTTGAATTTAAATGGGGGAAAAAGCTTTTTCTCGCTATTGTTCGGTTAACGACAGCCTTCAGTAGGCCTATTGTGTGTTTTGACCGGGTCTGTGTTTGGCAACAACCGACAGCTGTGTAGGTTTTTTCCCTTCTGTCACGTTTCACTCAGTGTGAATGGTGTGTGTGTGTGTGTGTGTGTGTGTGTGTGTGTGTGTGTGTGTGTGTGTGTGTGTGTGTGTGTGTGTGTGTGTGTGTGTGTGTGTGTGTGTGTGTGTGTGTGTGTAGCATGTGTGTGTGTGTGTGTGTGTTACGGGGACGGCGAGTCGCATTGCTTAACGGTGAGTCATTATGAGCCATAGCAGCACTACTGACCCCGTCTCCCCTTGCCTACGCAGTAACTAACGGCTCACTTGCTCCACCTAGCGGACGATTTATTCACGTGAATAACACCCCTATTTAAACAAGTAGCCCATAAAAAAGGAAGGGCGCGTTGTCATAAAATGTACAATTAAAAAATATCTGAGCAGTCTGATTATTTGTCCAATACCGAATAGTGCAACAGCCCCACCGGAGGCGAGCAGAGTTAGTCGTGATTGACAGTTAGGACACTTTCAGATGTGTCAGAATTAAACGTGGTGTAATCCCCCCCCGCCACCCACCCACCCCACCCCACCCCCACCCCACCCACCCGAGGCAATCGGTGTCCTTGCGGTGGGTTCTCCTGTCAAAATGTGAGCCGCTAATGCCATCGTACGACGTGTCACTCTTTGCAAATTTTTTTTTGCACAAGACACACGATGACGGCTCCAGCAGAGTGCAGATGTGAGGCGGATACCGAGCACCGCGGATGCCGTTTGAATCACAAGATGGAGCTGTTGGTCTTGGGGATTATGCTCTCTCGCAGTCTCTCTCTCTCTCTCTCTCTCTCTCTCTCTCTCTCTCTCTCTCTCTCTCTCTCTCTCTCTCTCTCTCTCTCTCTCTCTCTCTCTCTCTCTCTCCTCTCTCTCTCTCTCTCTCTCTCTCTCTCTCTCTCTCTCTCTCTCTCTCTCTCTCTCTCTCTCTGTGCTGCTGACGCCCTTCGCCGACCTCAACCGAGTCTTAACGTTTATTTTTTGTATTACTTTGTACGTCCCCGTTTCTCCTCATTACATTACATTCCATTATAGTCACTTATAGCTTATGGCCAAAGCGACTTACAATAGTGCACGCAACATAGGTGGGCAAGAGAACTACTAGTCACCAGAAATCACAAGTAGCCTAACAACAAGCCTCCCGAGAACTGAACCAGTTGCTCAGGTTAAAGCATAATAAGTTGGCTCCCTAGATTTCACACAATTGCTAATAGTATAATATATAATATAATGCTAATACAAAACAAAAACAAAATGCCCCCCACTGTCCAGTGTAACACCCGCCTCTATTCCTCAAATGTATTTCTTTATATTGAATTGTTTTTAATCTTTGGTTCTCCAGATGACCTGTGTGAGCTGAAGGCAGACTGCAGCCACGCCATGGAGGAGCTCAACCACACGATGACGTCGCTGGGGGAGAACGACCAGAAGGAGGAGATGGACCGGGAGAAGAAGCTGAAGGAGGAGGACCAGGAGGAGGACCAGGAGGAGGAGAGCAGGGAGGAGCTGACGCAGGAGCAGGAGATAGAGGAGCTGCGGTCCCAGGCGCTGCAGATGCTGCTGGAGGTGGAGGAGGCGCGAGTCACCTCCGACAGACATCAGGAGAGCTTCCTCGAGCTGCAAGGTCAGACTCCTCCGCGCACACAGGCACACACACACACGCACAGACACACACGTACACACAGACGCACACAGACACACACACACACACACGCAGACACATACACACACACACTCAGACAGACACACACCCACCACCCACACACACACACACACACGCACGCACACACACACACACACACGCAGACAGACAGACAGACAGACAGACAGACAGACAGACAGACAGACAGACAGACAGACAGACAGACAGACAGACAGACAGACAGACAGACAGACAGACAGACAGACAGACAGACAGACAGACAGACAGACAGACAGACAGACACACACACACACACACACACAGGCACACACACTGTGGGTCTCGCTCCCCTAGCGGCCATCGCGGTTCTAAACGCCCGCCAGGCTGACTGAATGCGGCATTCAGCCGACCGTGGGAACCAAGATGTCCACCAACAGTGTGGATATGAGGCCCCTTGGCCGACCACATGAGCCATATTAAACAGTTGGAGCCAGCGGATAGATAGAGAGCGTTAAGTTTACATTTTCGTTCATCTGAATAATATGCCCGTCGCATCCTCATCATCATCATCATCATCATCATCATCATCATCATCATCATCATCATCATCACGTCCGTCTCCTAAATCCTGATGGGCATGACGTTCATTTGTTTCATCCTCCCGTGACCCCACTTCACTTCACTTCACTTCACTTCACTTCACTTTACTTCACTT
>CM051010.1:1540000-1557500 GCA_027704905.1 Muraenolepis orangiensis | reverse complement strand
CACACACACACATACATACATGCACGCACATATACACACAGACACACACACACACAGACACACACACACACACACACACACACACACACACACACACACACACACACACACACACACACACACACACACACACACACACACACATGAATAGGCACACATATACGCACACTCAATTGATTGCACAAGGACAAGCACACACACACATACACACACACACACACACACACACACATACATATGCACGCACATATACACACAGACACACACACATGAATAGGCACACACATATACACACACTCAATTGATTGCACACGCAAGGACACGCACACACACACATACATACATCGGTGCATACACCACACACACACACACACACACACACACACACACACACACACACACACACACACACACACACACACACACACACACACACACACACACACACACACACACACACACACACACACACACACACACACACACACACACACTCAGAGAATGTTCTTGGCTATAAGTGAGGTTGTATTTGCTGTTACTTTGATTAGCTTAAATCACCAAAGTCATCTGGTGGTAATTACTGAAAATTGTCTTTGTGGTCTCAAGGTTACGATACTATGTTTATGCTTGACGGAAAGTTTGGCGAAATTACATTTAAGTTGGCTGTAAATTTGAGGGAACATTAAATGAGTGTTAATAAAAATGCCTCCTACCATTTCTTTAATTGCTAGCTGTAAAAATGTGTGGTAATGACAGATAATGGCTAACCCAAACGGCAACAGACACAAACCCTTCTGTGGTTGGGTTTTGTTCATTATGTTTCTCCTCATCTCATCGTCCCTCTTCTCCTCTCATCTCTCTCCGCTCTGCTCCTCTCTGCTCCTCCTCTCTCCTGTCTGCTCCTCTCTGCGCCTCCTCTCTCCTGTCTGCCCCTCTCTGCTCCTCATCTCTTCTCTCTGCTCCTCCTCTCTCCTGTCTGCCCCTCTCTGCTCCTCATCTCTTCTCTCTGCTCCTCCTCTCTCCTGTCTGCTCCTCTCTGCGCCTCATCTCTTCTCTCTGCTCCTCCTCTCTCCTGTCTGCTCCTCTCTGCTCCTTCTCTCTTCTGTCTGCTCCTCCTCTCTCCTGTCTGCTCCTCTCTGCTCCTCATCTCTTCTGTCTGCTCCTCCTCTCTCCTGTCTGCTCCTCTCTGCTCCTCCTCTCTCCTGTCTGCTCCTCCTCTCTCCTGTCTGCTCCTCTCTGCTCCTCCTCTCTCTGTCTGCTCCTCTCTGCTCCTCCTCTCTCCTGTCTGCTCCTCTCTGCTCCTCTCTGCTCCTCCTCTCTCCTGTCCGCTCCTCTCTGCTCCTCCTCTCTCCTCTCTGCACCTACTCTCTCCTGTCTGCTCCTCTCTGCTCCTCCTCTCTCCTCTCTGCACCTCCTCTCTCCTGTCTGCTCCTCTCTGCACCTCCTCTCTCCTGTCTGCTCCTCTCTGCACCTCCTCTCTCCTCTCTCCTGTCCGCTCCTCTCTGCACCTCCTCTCTCCTCTCTCCTGTCCGCTCCTCTCTCCTCCTCCTCTCTCCTGTCCGCTCCTCTCTGCACCTCCTCTCTCCTCTCTGCACCTCCTCTCTCCTCTCTGCTCCTCCTCTCTCCTCTCTGCTCCTCCTCTCTCCTCTCTCCAGGTCTCTTGGAGGACGAGCGTTTGGCCAGTGCCCACCAGGCTGAAGCTTTCACTCGGCAGATCCAAAACCTACAAGGTATGACCGTATTTGTCATAATATACAAACAATGTACAACTGCAACAAACATCAACAACAGTCAACCATTAAGTCACCGACATACATAAACAAAGTATATTCCTAAACGTTCTAAACTACTAAAAACTAAACTTCCAAAACTTGGATCAGCCCATTTTGAACACATATTTACTGTATACTATATATCCTAGAAGTTATTAATTTCGTGGTTGTGTACTATGTTGTTGATCAACATGCGGTTTTCCGAGAGACCTTCAGAAGCCATTAGAAGTCTCTGTGTAGCAGCAGAGTGGTTCCTCCCGGTGGAAGCACTCTGCTTGCCACGATTAAACCGATACAAATGACTGTTGGACGATGTATGTTGCCGTGAGTTTCATCAGTTTCTCTCTCTCCCGAATAAACACATTTTAGTTTCCCCCACCCGCCTAGTCTGCCCGACGGGGTTGCAGTCCGATGAGGTTAAACGAGGAGAATGTTTCAGTGTATTCATCTCAGGGAGTGGCGTGTCAGTCGATCAATCAATCAATCAATCAGTGATGTCCTTCTGTCCCTACTTACTTATTCCCCTCGCTTGCATCATCATCATCATCCTCGTCGTGAGCATCCTGCTGGTGTTCCATGGATGTGAATTCTGTAGGTTCTGGGCCATGTTTTTAATGTCGATAACATGTCGATGTCACGATATGAGACTAGAGATCGTCTGCGATTTTGGATATCGTAATATTCAATATAGTATAAAGTGTTTTGGTATTTTCTGAATCTTACCAGACGGTTCTAGCTGTTCTACTATTTGCCTTAGTCAGTATATCCACATGATTATTTATCAAAAATGTCATTGTGTAAATGTTTTATGAAAGCACCTATAGTCAACCCTACAACATCGTCGCAATATCGATATTTGGTTAGAACAAATATTGTGATGATTGTGATTTTCTCTACATTGCCCATCCTTAATGTCAATCTTAATATCAAAATCTGGAGAAAATTAATATCCTCTTTTTTGGTCACATACATGCCTTGCTATAAGGCATATAGGGCAGTGCCCGTGTGTTTCAGGGACTTAAACTGGCGACCTTCCGGTTCCCAACACACTTGAGCTATCCTGCCGCCCTAATATTTAGCCAAATACATGTGAATCAATTCAAATTCCAAATATTATTCCAGTTTACATTTAAAATTTGGATCTTGATCTGAATTCTAATGTGGATTCTGATATTGACTGCGTGTTGCTCTCCTGTCTCAAGCTTTAGTTCTCACACTGATTTGAATCTCAATTTAAATTGTAAATTTTGAATTCGGAAACTTACATAAACAAACGATTCTCTTGTCCTCGATTCTCCGTCTCGGTACCTCCTGCAGCCCAGCTGCGCTCGGTGCAGGAGGAGATGGACAGCCTGGAGGAGGAGAAGGAGAGCGAGCTGACGGAGGCCCAGGAGGAGCTGCGCGGGGCCCAGGAGGAGGTGCTCCTGCTGCAGCAGGCGGCGGAGGAGGCGGCGGCCGAGCGGGAGAACGACATCGCCTCCCTGCAGGAGGAGCTGTGCCGGCTGCGCGCCCAGATGGAGCGGCTGGGCGAGGAGACCCAGGAGTACGAGCTGGAGATCACCACCCTGAGGGCCGAGATCAGCATGAAGAGCCAGCACCGGAGTGCCGAGCGGCGGGAGGGTGAGTGATTGGGAGGCCTGGAGCGTCTTAGATAGTAGACAGGGGGGTTCAGCATTATAACTACTCTCTATTGCCCTAATGTCCAGGGGGGGGGGGTGGGGGGGGCAGGTAAAATGCCACGTTTGGCAAGTAAACCTAACAACGCATTAGAAATATACAATGTACAGTGGTTAAATGAGATGTAAAAACTGTCTTCTATAAAATAACTTATAGAGTATGTATGAGATATGTGCTGAATTATAGGTATATACATTTATACAGGTAGAGAGCAGGGGTATGCAGTTAGATCAACCATTGAAGATTAATATATATATATACAGTAAGTACATTCAAATGTACATGGCTATCAGTCAGGTATGTAAACAATAAATATGTAAAATATAGGTAGAGGTAGGGAGTTGTGATTTAACCTTTAACCTTTGTTGTTATTTGATAAGCACTCATAAACAAAACAATTTGCATTCGGGTGAATTGTATTCGGGTACAATTTGGGTACATTTGTATTCAGTACTATTTGTGTACAATCACAAATGTACTTGGCCGATGTTTAGCCTCTACCAGTTGAGCCCTGGCTGTTAGAGGATAAACACACAGGAAGGATGACTGAGCGATAGGAACAATAGAGTAGACGGACGGACGGAGAAGATCGAGGAGACTTCTGGCGAGCGGGGGCGTCGTCACTGCAACACCCTCTCCTCCTGTCAGCTCCAGACTTCAGAGCCTGTTTAGAAAGCTGGCTACTTTGAAAATGCGCACGTCCAGAGTCCGTGGCGCTCGTCACAACTCATGTAAACAGCCTCTGGCAAGTGGACCAAGTGAGCCAAAAAAAAAAACGATCCAAGGCTGACTCCTCCTGCAACGCAGCGTTGCAGAATTTATGCTCGGTACACCCGGCCCGGCGATAAAATGCTAACGATCGCAGACACAAAAAGTCTGTGTTAGTGTGTGTTCGGTGCGACGGGAACTGACTTTCAGTGTTGCGTTCCCGCTGTTCTCGCACATAAGTCAAGTCTTGTCGTTTTTTGGGTAAATCTTAGAAATTAAAAATGTAATTTTCCATCTCAGAAGTCTCAATTAATGCAGGGGAGTGGTGTGTTGTGTGTGTGTGTGTGTGTGTGTGTGTGTGTGTGTGTGTGTGTGTGTGTGTGTGTGTGTGTGTGTGTGTGTGTGTGTGTGTGTGTGTGTGTGTGTGTGTGTGTTCACTGTGTGGATATGTGTGTGTACAGAGAGAGAGAGCGAGAGGGAGAGAGAGACAGAGACAGAGACCCACCGGTCTCGACAGGCTGGAGAAACATAGAGGCAGAGAGACAGACAGACCAGGCTGGAGAAACATAGAGGCAGAGAGACAGACAGACCAGGCTGGAGAAACATAGAGGAAGAGAGTCCGAGAGACACACACACACACACACACAGACAGAGACAGACAGACAGACAGACAGACAGACACAGTGCTTATGAAATACCAGGGACATAAAGTCACTGTGAGGCGGCGAGGCAGTGAAGGCCCTGCTGCTCGTCAGCCTCATATACCGCAGACATGACATCACACCGCTGCATTCTGGGAGGTGACAGAGGGTTGGAGACAGCCAGTGAGGGGAGGCTCCAGCAACAAGTGAGCTGAGTCAGTTTGGAACCTAGCTAGTGTATACAAGGTTAGGAAGACATGACAAATCCACAGCCTATTGGTAATTACTCGTATGTAAAGTGTAAAGAGTAGAGCAGAATAGACCACGGTAGAATAGAATTCAACCTTGAATATATCACAGCTTAAAATGTGATGTCCTATTTCAATCCTTGAAAGAGAAATGGCTATGTATCTATCTATGTCAGCTGATTGTTGACACATAGTTAAGCGCACATAGTTACTCAATGAGCTTGGCATACCATGTTATTCTTGGACTAAGTGTTGTACAGCATGTATCCTTTTGAGCCTGTGCATTTGTGTATGACTTGACTTGAATGTATTCTCTCTGTCTGCCTATTTCTCCCTCTCTCTCTCTCTCTCTCTCTCTCTCTCTCTCTCTCTCTCTCTCTCTCTCTCTCTCTCTCTCTCTCTCTCTCTCTCTCTCTCTCTCTCTCTCTCTCTCTCTCTCTCTCTCTCTCTCTCTCTCACTGTATCTCTCTCCCCCTCTCTCCTCCGCCCATCTCTCTCTCGCAAGCTCCCCCCCTTTCTCCGTATCTCTCTCTATATATCGCTCCCCCCTCTCTCTCTCCTTCTCCCCATCCCCCTATCTCTCTCTGTATCTCTCTCTCCCCCTCCCCCCACTCTCTCTGTATTTCACCCCCCCCTCTCTCTCTCTCTCTCTCTCTCTCTCTCTCTCTCTCTCTCTCTCTCTCTCTCTCTCTCTCTCTCTCTCTCTCTCTCTCTCTCTCTCTCTCTCTCTCTCTCTCTCTCTCTCTCTCCCTGTCCCTCTGTGTCCCCAGGTGACGTGGGCCTCCTGAGGGAGGAGTGCAGCACGCTGAGGGAGGAGTGTCAGGCGCTGAAGGAGGAGAACAGGCATCTCTCCGAGAGACTGCAGCTGCTGCACCGGCAGAGGACCAGGTCAGAGGTCGCCCCCGGCCCCGCGCACTCCCTCAGTGCAGGGAGGGAGATGTCTCTCTGGATGCCCCGCCAGAGAGACATAATCATTTACCCCTGGCTCCTATTTTGAAATAATTGGCCACCTGTTGAATACGCCGGCTGAACCTTTGCGGGGTGTGGAGAGATAGATTGGGGTCTGTGTGTGTGTATGTGTGTGTGTGTGTGTGTGTGTGTGTGTGGGGGGGGGGGGGAGAGAGGCGGGGTGGGGTGGGGGCTGGAGGCACATGGGGTGATTGTGATGGAAGAAAATAGCTATAATGTTTTTTAGCACCTTTTTGGGCATTTTGTTGTCCATTTCAAACATCAGTAGTCTGCCCGTGAATTATGATCTTTAGCTTTCAATACATTTTCTCCCTTTATCACATCACCGGTACACTTCCCCTGGTGGTACGCCGGTGAGTTATTATCACTAACGACATTACTTAAGGAGGGAAGGGATCCGCACTCAAGAGCACTCCATGCCAAGTAACAACCTATTCGTTAATGCGAGAAAGTCCTCGGGCCACTCGGCTAATGAATATCAAAACATAAGAACGAGGTACCGCAAAACTCTTTGCCCTTTGCCACGGTGAGTGGTTAGCCCAGAAACATCCTGTCACGCTACTCTGTCTCCCCCCCTGGTCCCAACCATCTGTTAAAAAAACGTATCCTCTTTCCTCCGGTCCCCGTGCAGCTCCAGCAGCATCTACCTCTCACTGAGAGAGGAGGACGCAGACGTGGAGGCGGTGGAGAAGGTGGAGAAGGTGGATGATGAGGTGGAGAAGGCGGAGGCGGTGGAGCAGACGGAGGCGGCCTCGGAGGCGTGCGCCGGCGAGAGCTACATGACGGTGGTGGCGATGGCGCCCAGGGAGGAGGGCGCGGGCTGCGGCGGGCGGCGCGTCGACGCCTCCATCCAGAAGAACATCTCTTTCGACGGGAAACCCGGTGCCCCGACCGGCTGGCACGGAGGCACCGGGGAGATCTTCTCACTGCGGGACCAGCTGAAGCAGGCGGAGGAGAAGGCCCTGCGGGTCCAGAGAGAGGTAGTCGTAGCGATGACACCTTGGTGGCTGTGATAAGATGTTTATGCTATCGCTGTAGGCAAAGGTACACGTATACCGTGTACCTTTGTACTGGCTGAAATGTGTATTTTGTCATTTTATTTGCAGCATAGTGTTGTACCCAGGATTGTTATGATCTCTCTTCACCAATATTGAAAAATAGTATTGATATAGTATTGATTGTAATCTGTTGTATGTAATCACACACGTTTTAAATGGGCAAACAAAAGTTGATTATTAGTATATATATATATAAAAAGGTGATTGATTTGATGACTATTGATTGGACTGCACATCTCAGAATGAATATGTCAATAAGGAGACTACTGATGGAAGAAGGGAAGGATTGACCCGAGTCCTCTGTTGTCGTCTAGTGTGACAGTCTGAAGGCCGAGCTGCAGGAGCTGCAGGTGCTGTATGACAGCAGCCAGCAGGAGAAGGCGGAGCTGGAGGCGGAGCTACAGCACTGCAAGGCGGAGCTGGAGAAGCTGTCAAACGGAGCTCAGGTGGGGTCCTTAAAAGAGGGTGGCCGTTATACACCGCCCTAATAAGATGGATGTGATAAGAAAAGGGATTTAGGACGAATGATGAAATGATGTTGTCATTGGGGGTAACACACACTCAAAGGCTGTCTTTTGAATCATCTATTTTCGTTCCTCTTGCATTTTCCCCAAATATGACCGTTTTAAATGTTAATTCAAGTATTTACATCATAATATGTTTGATGTTAATTGCCTAAATACTTTATGCACGTTTGACTTTTTAACACTTTCTTTAACATTCAGCACAAGATTTAAATTTACAGATACATTTCAATATCACACATTTCGAAACATCAAAAGCAAACATTTTTATGTGTAAGACACATAACATAACTAGAGGGCATACCTCCACCACACCAAAAAGTCCCCATGGATCCCAAAAAGTCCGGATCCGTCCCAAAATCTATTCAACTGTTCCTTGGCCAAGTTTTGTCCAATTCCACACACAACTTTTGGATTTATCTTGCTAACAAGCAAACAAACACAAACAAACAAACAGACAGACAGACAGACAGACAAACAGCTTGGTGGTGAAAACATAACCTCCTCCCATCTTCGATAGCCAAAAAGGAAACATACAATGCAATATAATACAGTAATACAATCAAACCAACAAACAAATAGGCTCCTTTATGCATGCTCTTTAAACTCTTCTAACGGCACTTCAGCGAGCCCACAGCCCTTCACGACCCTATCCTCTCTCATCCTGGGGTCTGTCACAGAGCATCCGCTCTGTGTGTTAAACCTCATGCGGTCTGACTCGAGGCCACTCTCTCTCTTTGACCTTGTCAGAGCGCGTGAGGGCTGTGTGTTCCTATAAAAGGCTGTCGTCTTCCTTGTTTTGCGAGACAACCAACTGAACCTGAACCCTCAGGCCCCTCCCAAAATTAAATACATAAAACACATGTATCAGCGAGTACATTTTTTAGGAGAGTAGGAAAGTAGGAAAGATAGTAGGAAAAATACAAACTATAATACAAAGTTAAGTATAATACAAAGCTAGTATTTTAACACCAACGGCCACGGGTCTCACTTAAATGACCACTTCTTGCATTTATAAAAACAACAAGAGTCACACTCTCGCTCACTCTCGCTCGTCCTCACTCGCTCGTCCTCACTCTCGCTCACTCTCGCTCGTCTCACTCTCGCTCACTCTCGCTCACTCTCGCTCGTCCTCACTCTCGCTTCACTAGATAAGCAGACACTTTTCTCTTTTTTGCCTTCCGAGTCTGAGCTGTCTTCTTCAGGTTGTCACCCAACTGTCTTGCCTGTACCTGTGTCCGGTGCTGTCTCCTTTGTTATCTCAATGTTGTCTCTGTCTACTCAGCCAGACGAACGCTGTTCTCGTCATTTGAACTATGATAAATACAGTGTACATGAGCTTCAAAAAAAAAAACCTACTAAATGAGGACAGTGAGAAAGCGAGAGAGTTGGGCTGGAGGTTCCACACACCGTTTGTTCTGCGCTCTGTGAATTAATAGGACATGTGTTGCTGAACAATGGCTGCTTTGTTTTGCTTTTGTTACCCCCCACCCCATCGTTAAGACATAATGTAATGTAATTTAAGACATGATTGTGTATGCGTTTGAAACACACACACACACACACACAGAAATATACTTGTGGAGTCTGGTGGTTGGTGGCTGGTTTAAGCAGCCTCACCTGGTCTGAGTTAGACTGATTGCTCTCTGGCCGTGAGGCTGCACACCTGTGGGTCATTGTTAATCAAGGGCCCACAGGTTAAACCAGCCACCGTCACACACACACACACACTTGAGGAAAGAGTTCTAGCATGTACCATCTGCTCTGTTCACCTCGGCACTGCCTTTGAAAGAAGCTGACTAAATGACTGAAGATGACGCCAGGAGACGACGTTGAGGAGGTCTCATCTCAGCTTGTGTAGGATCCCGCGTTACTTTGTCCCTTTGTGCAGTCATCGCCGACACAAGGGACACACGGTGATGAGGAATCCGGTATATTGCAGAGATTTGAATAACGGTGAACAGCGCAGATGGTACATGCTAGAGCTCTCTCCCTCGAGTGTGTGTGTGACGGTGGCTGTTTTAACCTGTGGGCCTTGATTAACAATGACCCACAGGTGTGCAGCCTCACCAGCCAGAGAGCAATCAGTCTAACTCAGGCCGGCTGAGGCTGCTTTAACCAGCCACCCAAATATTCATGTGTGATCACTCTGACTTTAACTGCCTTCTTGTTGCCATCTCCCCATCTCTATTCGCCTTTTTACTTTTCTCTTTTTGCTCTTGTTTATTTCTGAAGTGAACAGTTAGCGTATATCACTCCCACCTGTGTCCCAATCATACACCCTCTCATTATAATTGTTTTATTAATTTATCTGAAACATTTTGAATTCATCGGATAGATCGAAGAGGGTTCTTCGAATTCATTGCATTTTTGTTGTCAATGGTCGTTGGTTCGTGCTGCTGTCAGATACTGCACATTGTTGTATTATAGTTGTATTATTATTATTTCTTTCAGTTTGCTTTATCCCATCCACGTATTCACGCCCGCATTCACATGTTCACTCCCTCCATCTCCATTGTGTCTGTGTTGTGTTTGTTTTTGTCCGTCTGTCTGTCTGTCTGTCTGTTTGTTTGTTTGTTTGTTTCTTCTTCTGGTCTCCCCTCCTCGCAGAGCTTCATCCACCCATCTGAGCACCCTGTTCTCTCCATCCCCTTCATAGGACTGATTGTGATAGTGGCTGTGATTTGGTGCTGGCTGTCGGAGCTGGCATCCCAGAAGGCAAGGTACGAGAGCAGAGCTTATCTCTTACCCTCCACCCGCATACATCTAGAATACCGCAGACCCACCAGACACACACGGGCCAATAGTGTTGGTGGGCACAATAATGGAGCCCGGGCAGAGCGCAGAGGCACGATAGGATTAAGGGGAATCTTAAAGGGAACATCTGTCCAGCGATGGGTGGAAAATAGATTCTGCAGTATGAACACGAAAATTGGGTTTTTCTATATGGAAGACAGACAGCTGGACAGGTGGGCAGTTTGACAAATTGCCTTGTGTTCGCAAAGCCCTTGATTTATTCTTTTCCTTGTCCGACATAATAAATAGATCGGCATTTCAAGACGCACAGAATAACAATCTGCCGACCGTGTTCACCGGCGCTGCCTCGAGTCTTCACGCGTCTTTTCCTTCTTCATCTCTTCCCTCCTTCCTCCAGGGGAGCGAGGTAAGTTGGAACCCCATCTTGACGGCACCAACACCACGGCGGAGGCGGTGACGGCGGCGAGGTGGCCGCTCTGCTGATGGGTACCAGCCTGTTGAGGGCCGCGGCCCACCGTTAAGACACAACCTATCGGTCTGCTTCGGACCACCTTCCTACCTCTCTCTCCTTCTCCCTCTCCCCCTCTCCTCAACTTCTCATGTCTGTAAATAGATTAGGAGAGATTGGACCTTGTAGAAAGAAGAAGAAAAAGCAATTTTTCTCTCCCCCCCCACTCCCTCGGAACCGACGGCGAGAGAGAGAGAGAGAGAGAGTCGATGAAATGATGTTTGAAGTGTTGAGAGCGCTCGCCCCGCTCGCCGCTCGGATGAAAGCGAGCCCACTCCGCCTCGCTAGCGGTGAGCCGTGTAAACAGACAGATGGCCCACAAGGCCTAAGTACGAGGTAGCAACAAGCTACAACACTGAACTGTGTTTGATGTTCCTCCTCCCGGCCCGTGTTTAACAGTTTCCACGCATCTTTGCCCTCCGTCTGTTTTTTCGGTGGAGGTTTTTTTTTGTTGGTGTTATTTGAACTCTTTTAAAGTCTAGTTCTGACGACAGGATCCCATGCCGAATGTGACGTACTCTATGGTTCTCGATGTGTTTAATTCTTATTTATTTGATTTGTTTGATTTTGTCTTAATTGTAATAATGACCACCATAGGTTTTTAGACTGTAACGCACTGAAACGTGACATGTTGTACAGAAGCCCTTCCAAGAGTGAACACTTTGGTTTCAAGTCAACAGAATAGCTATAATGAATGTTCACGTTGGAGGCCCGCTCCATTATTCTATTTGATGAACTCCAATGCCCACAATGCAACTTGCCTCTCTGATGTTTGGTTTGTGTTCGTACAGATCCTTTGATTTGTGTAAAATGCAGCGAATGTGCATGTTACAAACGCTGCATGTTGGATTCCTCTTTGATTTATATTTTCATTCCACATTAATGACAGTTTCTAGTAGTTATTATTTTTGAAGATGGAGCTGTAGATACTAGATCTGTGGTCATTATATTCCTGGTTTGACAGTTTGACAAGGCATGTGACTTACTGTACTGTTCAGCAAATATATACAAAATACAGTCTATTACAATTCATAGTTAGATATTTTCCATATCCAAAACACATACCAATGTCAAATGAACACTTTTAAAACACAATTCTATCTTAATGCACTTATATGTTAAGAAGAACCTCATCATAAGAATCTCATCATGAGCAATGAACTCTCACTTAAGTTACGCTTCCCAGAACATGCATGCAATAAACCCTTATATATGTAAACCCAAAGAAATTAAAACATGAAATACAGCTAAATTATAATTTAAAAGATACACAACCTATATTTATTCAAATGCTATCATTGAATAGAATATCACTAACTCTTTTCTCTGAATGCTTAAAGTATTAAACTACACATACCCAGACCTGCGATTAACTGGCGGTTAACCCAGGGGGCTAGGAAGGTTTCCAGCATGCTTTTGATTGACTGTTTGTTCTTATGTTCGGCTCATCCGCCCAACTCTCGGATGGACACCCCTCCACCCACCCCATCGCATCTTCTCTCTGTGACCTAAATGAAGGTTCCCCCCCCCCCAGTAGGTAACAATTGAAGAGGAATAACTCACTAGACTCAAACCGACTACGATCCGTCTGCCTGCCTGCCTGGGGAAGGTACGGTGGCCGGTTTAGACGCACATTAAAGTCCCATTCTAACCTGTGGTTCACTTTGAACAGCTTTAGGATTGATCTGGTGAGTATGGATGCGGCAGCCCTCGCAGTAGTCGCCTTAAAGCCCTTGGCTACTCATTCTAACGTCACATATTTGCAAACGTTTTGAATTTATTTTGAGTTATCCTGTCCAGCACCATGTTTTATTTTGTTGTATGTATGATCGATGTTTGAAGCTCATACGAGGGCGTCTGGCAAAAACAGCTTTTACATGTCGACTTGAAATTGAATTTGCCTGCTTTTTATGTGTTGTTAAATTGTAGAATAACGCCATTCAAGTGGACACTGGGTTCAGGTAGTTCCAGCTACAGAGCTGGATCATTTGACTGCTTTCCAGAGATGTTTACTCGTGGCCTGGTTCCCATGGTAACTGGCAGACATGTTCATATATTGACGTGCAGCCTAATCCAGATCGGACCGCGGCTACAGAGCTCTGATGAAAGAGATCGGGTGTCGGTACGTTACTGTGTGAGTGTTTAAAAAGAAGATTATTCACAGTTAAATAATACATGTGCTGAGTAAAAACAAGCCACAAGTGAAACGTCTTGGGGTGCGATATGTACAATATTCATATTCATATTCATATTTATATTGCAGGAGTGCAAAACATTTCTGTTTACATTTATGTGATTTATTGTAATTGGGTGAAACTTGGGGGTTAGAGCTGAAAGTGCATGCTACAGTACATAACATCAATATCTAATTTATGTCCAGTTTGATGTTTCTGTTTTTGTATTAGATGTAAATAGTCAACTCAGATGTGATATATATACAGTATCATTGGAGGGATATTTCTTCAATCTATTTGTACTAGCTTTGTAAAAAGTGTACTCTATTTTGAGAGAGCAAATGTATATTTGATAGCCAGATAATATGCTATACAAATGTTAATTTATGGTGAGGTCATCCTCAATAGCTTATCATTTACAATACCTCTTTGTCCAGTATGTTCATTGCATGCATATATATTTAATTTGATCGTGCCAGCAAGTGCAATGTGAATCCAGTTTGGACCGCTTCTGAAATAATGTGTCCCAATAATGTTCCCCAAAGGCTGGTTAAATGTGTTTATTTTATATTCTCAACATGGCAAAACAAAACATCAAAAACCTCCATATTTTTTGTCACACACTGAAGATTTTCATTCCCGATTTGGCGCTGGCACTAAAATTGTATTTTCCCATTTGTATCGTATAATTTGTCCAAAGAAAAAAGAAAAGAGTCCTATTTGAATGTCCTACATGAATATGTTATCGTAGGAAAACAGGCCGAATTTAAAATCTGTATGCGACCTGGCACACTGATTCACAACAGTGACCTGAATCCGAACCACGAGTGTCCTGACAGCTGATGAGTCCTGGGGGGATCCCATCACAGAAGTCGTCTTGAAACACCCGGTGGAACCGGGTGCTATGTTGCCAATAAGAAAAAAACTAAACCAGCCTTTAATATTCTTATTAAAACACGTTTACTTCATCTTTGTAATGCATCATTCCCATAAAATTAAAGAAACATTTGGCAGTTTCAGACCGAAGCAGATTATAGTGTCATAAAACTTTGTTTTTAAGTAGACCAGAATATTTCAAAAGTCTGTTGCTTGTCGATGACATATATATTTGAATATGTTGTATGCGTACAATGTGTAACTTATTGGAACATGTCATAATGACCACAAGCTGAATTTTCAATATTTAAAAGCGAAAACACTTCACACTATTTCAGATAGCTTGCATTTCAGGCTAAATTCCTGGTGAACGCAGTACGTCAAAGACAACTTTATTCAGATTTACCCCATTTACGCCATGTTGATGTGTGTTTATGTATCATTTTAACATCACCTGCCACTTTGCTTAGGCCTATATTGTGAATATGGATAGCAATGATGTCTTCGATCGTGGCTATTTTGTTACCCGGCGGTCTATTTTGTACAGGGAATGACTTCAAGAGAATAAATATACTCCTTACCCACACATGATGTCTGACTTCCGTTCTGTTTATGAGAAGTGACCTCACCGAGTCTTACAAACCTGGCGGGGTGGTGGAGGTGGTTGGAGGGGTTCAGGTGACGACGACGACGACAAACTCTCATTCATGACATCCCATAGCGGCCATAGTTGGGTGATGGCGTGTCAGTCACTCCCGGCTTCATATTTCTGATTTTTTGATTTACGCCCCGGGCCGAGCCGCGTCATGGACGCTGTAAAACAGACGGAAAGAAGAGTGTGACTCAGCATGGCTGACGACAACATCTAAATGACACTCATTACCGCCACAATCAGGACTCGGAGTTCACTTAGTAGTAGCTAATTGTTTGGAAATGTGTTATTTGTAGAAGTGGCATTCGTGGTGCCTACTGGACTGTTCACAATTATAGACCGTAGACAATTTGCTGCAAATTTAAACTCGATTAATTTGGAGCGGTCCAGTCAGAGATGTGAATGGCTCTTGAATACGCTATTGAAAAGGTTATGTTCACGAATACCAATGATTTGGTTTAGATCCTGCTATTTAGAATAACCTTCACTCAAAAGCAATGATTGAGTAAACACTATGATTGAATATTGTCTGATAATGGGAATGTTATGTTATGTGTTATAAGTTACATTTTGCGAGTTTTTGATTATTTACAAACACAAAAGTAGGCCTATTTAATTGAAAAATGAAAGGCCTATTATTTTGACTTTAATTGCTTATCTAGAATGAATCTAGAATGAATCTAGATAACATTAAGTTAGACTAAACGTACAATATACCAATAATATGTTATATTTTATGATCGATAGGCCTATTTAAAGATTGTTCATAGCAGTGCTCCTATGCTTCCAGGCCTTCTACTATTAGTGCTACTTCTACATGGCCTACTCTTACCACTACTACTTACTACTACTACCAGTACAGCAACTAATACTACTAGGGCGATATAGCAGTAACAATTCTGCCTCACAACCGGAAGGTTGCTGGTTCGATCCCCGGCTCCTTCTAGCAAAACAACTGTTGAGGTGTCCTTAAACAAGACACCCTAACCCTAACTGCTCCCCGGGCGCTGTATAAATAGCTTACCGCTGCTCCTTATACTAGGAT
The DNA here is from genome assembly GCA_027704905.1 of Muraenolepis orangiensis. Classification (NCBI taxonomy): domain Eukaryota; kingdom Metazoa; phylum Chordata; class Actinopteri; order Gadiformes; family Muraenolepididae; genus Muraenolepis; species Muraenolepis orangiensis. Next base: position 1,541,891 of record CM051010.1, on the reverse strand, counting down.
GGGTTAAATGCAGAGAAATTCCTTTTGCTGTACAGTCCTTGTGCTGTACACTGACAAATTAGAATTACTACAACTACTACAAGGCCTACGGTTACCACTACTACTACTACTACTACTTCTAGGCATACTGTTACTACTAATAATACAACTACTACGAGGCCTACTGTGACTACTACTACCAGTACCCCTACTGTTACTATTACTACAACTACTACTTCTAGGCCTACTGTTACTACTCCTAATACTACTACTACTACTACTAGGCTTACTGTTACTACTACTACTAGAACTACTAGTAGGCCTACTGTTGCTTCTACTAATACTACTACTACTAAGCTTACTGTTACTACTACTACTAGAACTACTAGTAGGCCTACTGTTGCTTCTACTAATACTACTACTACTACTACTACTACTAGGCTTACTGTTACTACTACTACTAGAACTACTAGTAGGCCTACTGTTGCTTCTACTAATACTACTACTGCTACTAAGCTTACTGTTACTACTACTACTAGAACTACTAGTAGGCCTACTGTTGCTTCTACTAATACTACTACTACTACAACTAGGCTTACTCTTACTACTACTAGGCATACTGTTACTACTACTACCACTACTAATATAAAAAATAACCGCCTAACGTTAATAACCGTTAACGATGGGCAATGTTTTAATTGCCCATCGTTAACTTCCCGGTAGCCTTGGATATGTTCTTGGTCTGACGGGTGGTGGGATCAACGGACGCAACCCTAGCCGCGTCCGGTCTGGCCCAGGGAATGCCTGGCATGTTCCCCCCTCGGTGCGTAATGGGTGTTCTCATATACCTTCCAGCACGAGTGGCGAGGAATGGTTTTGACTAGCGCTAGGGTCTGCCTTCGCCGTCAGACCCTTGACATTCGCTGCTGAGTCATAACACTAACACCTCACCATGGCAACCTCACCACCCCCCTCCCCCCCCTCAACCCCCCCCCTCCCCCCCCCCCCTCCCGAGACACGCCACGCACGCACACACGCACACACACACGCACACACATGTGCAAACACACAGACGCACACCCTGATTTGTATATAGACAGAGCGTTTTGACCGAGGCTGTATTGAATTTACATTTTTATTTTGTGCCCTTTTCCCTTTTTGTTGTTGAAAATTAGGAGGTTTTAGGCTTTAGGCCCCAGGGGAACTTCAGGTCTGCAGACTTTTGGGGGTTCAACCCAGAACCTTCTCGGCTGAGAGTGTCTGCACAGGACTGAAATGTTCCATTGGCATATTACTAATAACAGGTCCGACCTTCATTCTAATCAATTCAACAAAGTATTTAGTTGTTGAATAAGACCTACGGTATTTTAAAGTTGATATGTATTATATATTTAGGAAACACTTTTATCCAACGCGACGTGAGAATGAATTTATTGAGGTGCAGGATACGCTTAGATAGCCTTGCTCAAGGATGTCTACAGTGAGGCAGACATTGGGAGTCGGGAATCGAACCCAGAACATATCAGCTGTCGAACTCCCCCACCCCCCCCCTGCTCCCACCCTCAACACTGCAAACCAACAACACTACTTTATTCTAATCCATTCCACGGAGGCATCTTGTTCATGATTAGGGGGATATTGCGTTGGTGTATACTCCACATTAATATCGTTATATACCATTCATGTCTCTCTCCGGACCTGCGCCTTCAGGCCTCCGTTCATTCATGTGGGTGTCATTGTTGTTGTTGTACAGAACTATGTCAGAGCTCCACTCTCACATCTGGATGTCACATATCAAAGACCCAGCTGACATATTCCCCAGTAGGCATGAGACAAAAACACAGCTGCGCCGGCGACCTTCTTCCGCGTTGTGTCTCGACAACGCCGAATACGACAGCATTCTTCACTCAGA
>CM051010.1:1507500-1535000 GCA_027704905.1 Muraenolepis orangiensis | reverse complement strand
CTGGATGACAGGGTGTCATGGCCGCTCAGCCAGGAGCCTGTCCCTGGGAGAGAGAGAGGGAGAGAGAGAGAGAGAGAGAGAGAGAGAGAGAGAGAGAGAGAGAGAGAGAGAGAGAGAGAGAGAGAGAGAGACAGAGAGAGAGAGAGAGATGGAGAGAGAGAGAGAGAGAGAGAGAGCGAGAGAGAGAGAGAGAGAGACGGAGAGAGAGAGAGAGAGAGAGAGAGAGAGAGAGAGATATTTATGATGGAGGGGTGGAGGAGAGCGATGGTGGTATGGTTGTCATCTCAGCAGTCAATCAGTCACCATTGTTCATTTACTCACATTCGGATTCGGAGCTATGCAGAGAAATCCGATAAGGCTCAGAGTCTAAGGACAAAATGTTGATGTTGTAAGGCTCCGTAATCCCACCAACACGCCATATTGGCACATATCGCCTTATTCCACGTTTTTCCCCCCCCAATTACTGCAAAGTACATATAGACCTCAGAACTCTCCTGAGGGCGTATTGACAATTATAAAGCATATCAATCAATGTCTGCCTTTGTGATGCAGTTTCTTTCTATTTCTTATTGATTCCTCCCCTCCTCCTCCCCCCTCCTCCTCCCTCCTCCTCCTCCTCCTCCCTCCCTCCTCGTCTTCCCCTCCCCCCTCCTCCTCCTACCCCCTCCCTCCCTCTTTCCTCCTCCCTCCTCCTCCTCCCTCCTCTCCCTCCCTCCTCCTCCTCCCTCCGTCCCCCCTTCTCCTCCTACCTCCTCCTCCCTCCTCTCCCTCCCTCCTCCCTCCTTCTCCTCCCTCCCCCCTCCACCTCCTACCCCCTCACTCCCTCTTTCCTCCCTGCTTCTCTCCCTCCTCCCTCCTCCTCCTACCTTCCCCATCCCTTCCTCCGCCCCGCAGACAGTAAAGCCATCGTGGACGGGAACCTGAAGCTGATCCTGGGCATGATCTGGACCCTCATCCTCCACTACTCCATCTCCATGCCCATGTGGGAGGACGAGGACGACGAGGATGCCAAGAAGCTGACCCCCAAGCAGCGTCTGCTGGGCTGGATCCAGAGCAAGGTGCCCCAGTTGCCCATAAACAACTTCAACCGCGACTGGAGGGATGGCAAGGCCCTGGGCGCCCTGGTGGACAACTGTGCTCCCGGTGAGGAACCGCTAGTGTATCCGTTGAGCTGCGCGAGTGCTGAGCGCTGGCCGCTTGGAGGTTTTTCCGAGTGCTGACTCGTGGGATATTTGTCAAAATAGGATCGTTGTGTACAAGGGTTTTCCTTGGTTGCTATAGGAGCCTGTTATTGCTCCGCAGTGCGTAGGACACACACACACACGCGTACACACACACACCACACACACACACACACACACACACACACACACACACGCACACACATGCACACGCACGTATATCCAGCTTCGGGTTTCAGCCCGCATAATCCCTCACCCGCCCCCCGCCCCCATGAGTCCCCAGACAGAAGGTAGTATCAGCATCTGCTGGCATAAGCCCCGGGACATCCCACCACGTCAGCTGTTCCACAATGACTGAAGCGCTCCCTGGTTCTGGACTCTGGACACAGAGCCCCGGATCCGCCTGTAATGTTTATAGTCTCCTCACCACCGCGCAACACAACCCAAATTTGGACACCATTCTTTCCCTTCTGGTGGTGATGATGATGATGATGATGATGATGATGATGGAGGAGGTGAGGGAGGCTTGAGCACCGCCTCCGAAAAGTAGTAGGTCTACATTTTCTTGAGACGTTGCCAAGTGCCAAGGCTCTGCGCTCATCCCAAAATACAAAAAGAATCCTCCACTAGGGCTGAGCCCGCTGTTCAGCAAGCCGAAAAGGTGGAGAAGCCGAGAGGCGGCAGTTAAGGACACGTATAAACGATTTGTTTATAGGAGCCGACGCCGCTCTTCGAAACAGAAGCACGGCGCTCTGCCACAAACCACCGTACAAGGCCCTGGTTAGCCCCGAGGTCACCCTCCCGGCTGCTCCCGGGACTTATGGAACGCTGACAGCCAGTGTCCTCTTTGTTTATTTCGTGACCCCCCCCCCCCCCCCCAGAAATCATTCAGACATTAAGTCGAGACAACCGGAATCAGGGAGCAACTGATAATGAACACAGTGTAGAGTGCCCCGGAGAACAGGTTTGCTGCAGTGTAAGTGAGCTATAGAGAGCAGATTCTTCTCCAGCAAACCCGGGCCAATAACATTGATTTCTTCGGTGATTGATTGCATCGGGGCCTCGGCCGGGTCCTCCCCCTGACCACTGCCACTGGCATATTTACCAAGACGAATGTGGTACAGTCCAAACCGTTTATAAAACACTCGACAGGTTTCTTTTTCTTCTCTTTAACCACGCTATCAATCACGCATTAATCACACAACAGTGTCCTATCATGTTCTCGGCTCTCTCTCTCTCTCTCTCTCTCTCTCTCTCTCTCTCTCTCTCTCTCTCTCTCTCTATGGAGTAAACAACTCGAATCACTAATGCTAATCCAATTTAGGCATTATCCCTAGAGCGCTCTAGCTAACACTTTAGCCTCTGCGGAAGTGTGCTGGTCGGCCAGTCCGCTCTTATTCTCTGTGTACAAACACTTAGAGAGCAGAGAGAGAGAGAGAGAGAGAGAGAGAGAGAGAGAGAGAGCGAGAGAGGAGAGAGAGAGAGAGAGAGAGAGAGAGAGAGAGAGAGAGAGAGAGAGAGAGAGAGAGAGAGAGAGAGAGAGAGAGAGCAGAGAGAGAGAGAGAGAGAGAGAGAGAGAGAGAGAGAGAGAGAGAGAGAGAGATCTCGCCGATCGAAACAGTGTGAGGAAAACCAAGCGGATGCAGGTAATGAGATGTGGTTGTAAAAAGGGGGCTGTGACTGTCTTTGGTTCCTAATAGTAGATCATGCAGGGTTTCCTCAGCCTGTTGTGTGTTCAGTTGCTTCCCATAGCTCCCCGGGCGGCATTTTGTGTGTCGCTTGTGTTATCGAAGGGGGGGGGGGGGGGGGGGGTGTTCGTTCTTCCCTAACCTTTTTTTCTCCCCTTGGCAGGTCTGTGTCCCGGCTGGGCGGACTGGGACCCTAACCAGCCTGTGGAGAATGCCAGGGAAGCCATGCAGCAGGCGGACGACTGGCTGGGCGTGCCGCAGGTAAGAAGCACCTTGGCCGGTGAGGGGTGGTGGGGGGGACGAACAACAAAAAGAAAAGCTTTGACTTAAAAACCTCCTCCGTCTCCCTACCTTTTAACGCACGCCAGGCAGGACCTGAAATTCTTATATTGTTCGGATCCTCCAATTTCCGACGCCGCGTCCAAAGGTCTAATTGCAACTGCAAAGTGAAAGTGATAAACATAACGAAAACACAAAAAGAGAGACAAAACAGGCATGGAAAATGAGCCCGATTGGTAAGCAACCTTCCTTTAAAATAAACAACAACTATAAAAACAACCACCTCAGTATCGCAAAAATATTCATCATCTTTTCTCATAAATATTTCAATTCACGCCTTTGTCTAAGGGTATGGAGTAGAGTGAGCTGCGCTGCGCTGTATGCAGGGTCTTAGCTACAGTATGTAGTATAGCTATTCTTTGTCAGGTATGACATTGCTGAGATTAGCCCAGAACATATTTTATGGCTCCTCTCTGGACCCGGGGAGGGCCTGGATTGTGGCCGAGGGGGGGGGGGGGGCTGTAAAGGAGATGTGTGTGGGGGAGGGAGGGAGGGGGAGGCAGGGGGATGGGGGAGAGAGAAAGAGAGAGAGAGAGACAGGTTTGTCTGGGTCTAAATCCCCTTGGCGGGCTTATTGAGAGCAGCAGCCATCCTCCCTGCTGTCCTGGTGATAAATATAACCGGGGAGAGGAGGCTTTACACCACTGTGTGACAGAAAGGAGGAGGGAGAACACAGGAGAAAGGCGGGGGGGGGGGGGGGGGGGGGTGGGGGGTGGGGGGTTATAGAAGGGAATGGAATCAAATGAATGAAGTCCTTCCTTCCTCCACTCCCCCCTCCTCTAATCCCATTGCTCAGGGTTTCAGGGCGTGAAGGAAAACAAAAAGTCAAAACCAGGAGTCAAAAAGTGAAACCTTTTCCCTTCCGCATGTTGCGTCCATTTTGTGCGGAAGACTGGATGTTGCGCTCCATGTGGTTGGGTTTTTATGGGCGGCAATACACTCATTCTTTAAAATATATATATATATACTGTATATATTCCTGTCCTAATCTTTTATAATTTAATCAAATTTATTCACCAGTTGCACTCTTGAGTAGTATTTATGTGAATGTATAAATAATACTACAAATATAGAAAATTCATATTCCTGTACATTTATCGGTGTATGCACATTTTATTTCAATATTTCTGGGAAACAACGGTACACCGGACACCTATGTAAACTAGCACGTAAAAGAGGGTCGCAAGCAGTAAATACAGATTCTTATTCCGAGTTAGTCCCTTAGAATATGTATGAACTCCGTGGTCGTCAACAACAACAACAACATCCAGTATAAGATCCAGTATAGCAAACCCATTGGTCTCTCGCTTGTCCCTCTGTGTGGCTGTAGGTGATCGCTCCGGAGGAGATTGTGGACCCCAACGTGGACGAGCACTCAGTCATGACCTACCTGTCCCAGTTCCCTAAGGCTAAGCTGAAGCCCGGCGCTCCTCTGAAGTCCAAGCAACTGTTCCCAGACAAGGCCAAGGCCTACGGACCCGGTGGGTGTCTTTACAGGAGCGGTGGCCCGTGCGCTCGGCGAACAGTGGAGGCACACATTCCTTCTGAATATCCATATTTGTACACACACCTACACACACACACACACACACACACACACAAACACACACACACACACGCACACACACACACACACACGGACACACACACCAAGCCAAGGTTTTGTTCTCCTGAAAAGCTCTCAGATTTTTTAACAGCAGTGTACTTGGTTCTACCGTTATACCTGGTGTTCCGCTGTCTCTCTCCCCCCTTCCCCCCTCCCCCCTCCCCCATCTCCCCCCCCCTTCCTCTCCCCCCCCCCTCCCCCATCTCTCCCCCCTTCCTCTCTCCCCCCCCCTCCCCCATCTCTCCCCCCTTCCTCTCTCCTCCCCCCCCTCCCCCATCTCTCCCCCCTTCCTCTCTCCTCCCCCCCCTCCCCCATCTCTCCCCCCTTCCTCTCTCCCCCCCCCTCCCCCATCTCTCCCCCCTTCCTCTCTCCCCCCCCCTCCCCCATCTCCCCCCCCCCTTCCTCTCTCCCCCCCCCTCCCCCATCTCCCCCCCCCCTCCCTCTCTCCCCCCCCTCCCCCATCTCTCCCCCCTTCCTCTCTCCCCCCTCCCTTCTCTAACGCGTTTCTGCTGCTTCTTCTTCATATCTAAAGGAATTGAGCCTCATGGCAACACGGTGCTTCAGCCAGCTGTGTTCACCGTCGACACACAGGAAGCAGGAAGTGGGGAGGTTCTGGTTTACGTGGAGGATCCCGAGGGGTACAAAGAAGAGGTGATTACATTTGACACATCATTAAAACATTTTTGAAACCCCCCCCCCCCCCCAAAAGCAGCTGCTGCCACCGCACTCAAGACTCAGAGGCTCAGATAAATAAACACGCAGCTATAATTAGATTGAGTGCCGGTCGTTTTTTATTTTAATTTTAATGCTGCCGTCCCGTTTCTTTCTAGGCTAAGGTGAAGCCCAACAAGAACAAGAGTGGAACCTACACGGTCACCTACGTCCCCAAGGTGCAGGGCGTCCACAAGGTGGGGGAAAAACCGCCGGCTAGCGCTTTTACGCGTCTGCGAATTCGAGTCAGATCGAAAAAATCCGGTTAGCGGGCACAGCTATAAAGTGAATTCTTGTGAATTCTTCTGGTTTTTTTTCCCACTACAGGTGAAAGTGTTGTTTGCGGGGCAGGACATCGACAAGAGCCCGTACACGGTGAACGTGTCCAAGGCCATGGGGGATCCCAGCAAGGTCCAGGCCAGAGGGCCCGGCCTGGAGGCTAACGGCAACGTGGCCGGCAAACCCACTTACTTCGACATCTACACCGCTGGTGAGGCTCCTCTGACACACAAGGGGGGGGGATCTACCACCAATGCAATTACCCTTCTCAGGCCAGGTCTCTCAGGCCAGGTCTCTCTGTTGGAAAAAATACATATCTCACCTCAAGGTTCTAACCTGGTAAAGTGAAAGGTCAATTTAATTATATAACACCTGCACAACCAAATAGAAATGCCCAATGGAAGTCGTCCTCCTCCACACACACTTGAAGAGATATTTTGGGGACGACCGGCATTAATCTTGCCTTCCCCTCCCCCCTCCCCCACCCTCCCCCCCACCCCCTCTCCCCCCTCCGACTTCCAGGCGCCGGTAACGGCGACGTGAGTGTGGTCATCGTGGACCCGCAGGGCAAGAAGGACACGGTGGAGCTGGTCCTGGAGAACAAGGGGGACAGCGTCTTCCGCTGCACCTACCGGCCCGAGGCGCCGGGCCCCCACACCGTCCACGTGCTGTTCGACGGCCAGGAGATCCCCCGCAGCCCGTACAAAGTGAACATCGCAGAAGGTGAGCCCGTCCGTCTGTCCGTCTGTCGTGGTGCCTAACCGAAAGGCGCCATCCCCGCGAGGAGTCAGCAGGATGGGGGATCTGCATCAATCACCTTGTTGTCACCTTGTTGTCAACCCTTGCCCCCCCCCCCCCCCCCCTAACCCTTTACCCCTGGGACCCACACACCGGTGGCCCCCGGGTCCATAACTCTCTCTCTCTCTCTCTCTCTCTCTCTCTCTCTCTCTCTCTCTCTCTCTCTCTCTCTCTCTCTCTCTCTCTCTCTCTCTCTCTCTCCTCTCTATCTTGTTGTTTTGTGATTCTCTAGCTCCGTCGGTCGCTCCTCCCCCCGCCGCAGTGCCGGTGAAAATAGCCCCTCAGTCAGTGCGCGCCCCGCCCGGGCCTAAAGCCCCCAAACCTGGTCGACCAAGTTAGTACGGCCTGCTTCTTCAGTGGAGCCTACGCGCTCCCCCCCCCCAACTCCTCTTAGAAGGAGCTTGCCGGGCCCCAAGCTGGCCTGTTCCCGCGCTACTGCCGTGCAGATAAGAGCTGCTGTCCTGCTACATACTGTAGCTTCCTATGACCCGGTGCACAGTGTCTCTCGCTCTCTCTGTTGCTCTGCTTCAACGGCCTGCTACGTCTTGCCTTGCGTTGTCGATCTACAGCATCCTCCACCGTGTTAAAGATGACCTCCAGGGTTCAGGGTGACACGTGAACACGTTAAGACAGACAATGTTTTGCTTTGTTTCAGCGCTCATGTTTTGCATCGTACGGCGTATGTGTTCAAAATGCCCTCTCGGTGTTCTATGTAATGTCGGACACGTCCCAACTGTGTGGCTGTTGTTGCCTCCTGCTATGTGCTCTCTATGTTGTTCTTGGCGGCACAAAGTTTAGTCTGGTCGAGTTTTTTTTTAGCGTTAAGTTTGTAAGTTTGCATTATTCAGTGTATGCAGTCCATGTCTCCTTGAGTGCAGGCGTACACTGTATACCCGGCCTTGAACCCAAATGCTGGCTCAATATATGTCTACCTCATGTGGTTTGATTTTCCAACCACCGCTGGAACCGCTCGAGGATAGACTAACACAAAATAAAAATAAAAATAAAAATCAAACATTTTATTTTATTTTTTATTTTGTCAAGCTGTCCGCAATATAGTTCTGTGTGTGTTGCCCCTGCTACTTTACCGCTAGTCTGTTCTGCCGCACCGTTTACCCTTTGGCTCAGTGGCTTCAACTGAACCCTGTGCAAATGAGGTAAAAGCTACGTCTGTGCTGCTAACCCTACCGTCAACCGCTGGCTGGGGTTGATTGTGCAGGAGCATTAACTCTGGTTCACCGATGCTGTCTTTTCCCCTGTTCCTCCACCCCCCCTTTCTACAGCAGTGAACCCCAGTGCCTGCAGAGCCACAGGCAGAGGTCTTCAGCCTAAAGGCGTTAGAGTGAAGGAAGTGGCTGACTTCAAGGTGTTCACCAAGGGAGCAGGCAGTGGGGAGCTGCTCGTCTCAGTCAAAGGACCGGGTGAGTGATGCAGTCACATCACTGTCTCTCTCTCTCTCTCTCTCTCTCTCTCTCTCTCTCTCTCTCTCTCTCTCTCTCTCTCTCTCTCTCTCTCTCTCTCTCTCTCTCTCTCTCTCTCTCTCTCTCTCTCTTCTACACACTCTTTATCTTCTTCTTTCTCTCTCTCTCTCTCTCTCTCTCTCTCTCTCTCTCTCTCTCTCTCTCTCTCTCTCTCTCTCTCTCTCTCTCTCTCTCTCTCTCTCTCTCTCTCTCTCTCTCTCTCTCTCTCACACACTCTCAAACTCACACTCTTTTGCCACACCATCTCCTCTGCTGGAATCCAGATGTCTCCAGGCTTGCACACAGGCGTGCTTGTGATAAAACAGAATACAGAAACACACACACACACACACACACACACACACACACACACACACACACACACACACACACGCATACAAAACCCCACCACGGCGAGATACTTAAGTATTCTGCAGGCATCAATTTTATGCTGGAATTATTCTTGTCTTTAGGTGACACAGAGGAGAAAGTCAGCGTGCGAGATGTGGGAGATGGAGTGTATGAATGTGAATATTTGCCCTTGAAGCCTGGAAAATATACGGTCACCATCACCTGGGGAGGCCAGCCCATCCCACGCAGGTAAGCCTGCTGCTACTACTACTACTACTACTACTACTACGGTACACCGGCATGCTAACTCACCATAGCAATTGCTAGCTACACTTTACCAATACATACACACGATTTTATTCACGTTTATTCATTTTTATTCCATTGATTTCTTCCACCGCAGTCCGTTTGTGGTGGAGGTGGGCTTGGAGGCGGGCTTCCAGAAGGTCCGGGCTTGGGGCCCGGGCCTGACCACCGGCATGGTCGGCAAATCCGCCGACTTTGTGGTGGAGGCCATCGGCACGGATGTCGGAACTCTGGGTAAGTCCGATGGGTATTTAACAGGGGGAGGGGGGGAACCCCCGAAACCCTGAAACCCTGAAACGGGACGGCTTACCCTAACCCATCCATATTGCGGTTCCCCTTCAGGCTTCTCCATCGAGGGGCCGTCCCAGGCCAAGATCGAGTGCGACGACAAGGGGGACGGCTCGTGCGACGTGCGCTACTGGCCCACGGAGGCCGGCGACTACGCCGTCCACGTCGTCTGCGACGACGAGGACATCAAGGACAGCCCCTTCATGGCCCACATCCTCCCCGCCGCCAACGACGTCTTCCCTGAGAGAGTAAGCTCCGCCCCCCCCCCTCCCCCCGCCCCTTACCACCTGGTAACGATGACCACACGACCACACCTGGTGTCCTCACACAACACCCGGTGACCACACACACACACACAACACCCGGTGACCACACCTGGTGACCACACACAACACCTGGTGACCACACACACATAACACCTGGTGACCACACACACATAACACCTGGTAACCACACACTATACCTGGTGACCACTCCGGGTGACCACGCAACACACCTGGTGACCAAACTTGACACCTGGTGACCAGCACAAAACACCTGGTTACCATGCACACATCACCTGGTGACCACACACACATCACCTGGTGACCACACACAACACTTGGTGACCACACACACATCACCCGGTGACCACACACACACCCACACACGATGACTGATCTGTTGTTTTGTGGTGGCAGGTGAAGGCCTTTGGCCCCGGTCTTCGGCCCACCGGCGTTGTGGTGAACAAACCCACGGAGTTCACCATCGACACGCGCATGGCAGGAAAGGGCCAACTCAGAATCTATGCTCAGGTAACCCACCGCAAACATTTTTGTTGTTTTTGTTGTCCAAAGCTAACTATATGACGTTAGGATGCCAGGTAGGGGGGGTTAGCCATCTCGCTCCAGGGGGGCGGCGTCGACAGGTAGGTAGGAGGGTGGGGGGGCGGGGTCTAACGTCCTGACCGCTTTCTAATGGGACCCATGGCGTTGATGAGTCGTGCGTAAGGTTAATAAAGGACATGCGCTCTGTGGGCCCCCGACAGGATGCGCAGGGCTGCACCATCGACATCCAGATGAACGAGAAGGGGGACGGCACCTTCCTGTGTGTGTACACTCCCAGCAAGCCCATCAAACACACCATCATCATCAGCTGGGGAGACGTCAACGTGCCCAGCAGCCCCTTCAGGGTAGGAGGACATGGGCAGATGGCGGTCCCGAACAGACACACACACACACACACACACACACTTTGGATGCGATCCCAAATACACATCTACACACACACACACACACACACACACACACACACACACACACACACACACACACACACACACACACACACACATACACACACCAACAGACATTGACATGAATATAGATTTCATTTACATTTACACAAACAGAAACCACACAAACACACACACACGCACACGCACATGCACACACCCACGCACGCACACCCACGTACACACACACACACACACTCTCTAATGTCTCGCGCTCACCCTTCCCCGAGCACACTTTAATGTCTGACTCAAAATTAAAATTTCCTTCCCACATAATTAATTATAATAATGCGTAAAATATGATAATGCGCCGCTCTCCACCTGATGAAGGAATGCCACTTCGGTTGATTGCTTGTGTACTAAGACTCGGTGTGTGTGTGTGTATGTGTGTGTGTGTGTGTGTGTGTGTGTATGTTTGTGTGTGTGTGTGTGTGTGTTTGCTTCCCCAGGTGCTGGTGGGAGAGGGCTGTCACCCAGACAAGGTTAAGGTGTATGGGCCCGGGGTGGAGAAGACTGGCCTCAAGGCCAGTGAGCCCACCTACTTCACCGTGGACTGCAGCGACGCCGGCCAAGGTAGCAATTTCCACCGTACGCCCTCCCCCCCTGTCCATTAGGGATGGGTACTGTATGTAGATTAGGTTTTAATGCACGTGCAAGGCTTCAATCGTGAAGGGGGGAAAGCTCCTCTACATATTCTTACCGTTAAGGTTGACCCTTGTGTGTACTGGTCACCCTCCTGCTGACGTGTGTGTGTGTGTGTGTGTGTGTGTGTGTGCGTGCGTGACCCCAGGGGACATCAGCATTGGGATCAAGTGTGCCCCAGGAGTGGTCGGACCAGCCGAAGCGGACATCGACTTTGATATAATCAAGAACGACAATGACACCTTCACTGTCAAGTACACTCCACCGGGCCCCGGACGCTACACCATAATGGTGCTTTTCGCTGAGCAGGTACAAAAACGTCAGCTGTACGAAAATGAAAAGAGGACCGAGAGAGAGAGATCCTGCTGATGGAGCTTTTTTTTCCACGCCTCTTATTATTGTTTTGTTTTTGCCTTCTTTCCCCCCCCCCCCCCCCCCCTCGCTTCTTCTTCTCCTTGTGACTTCACAGGAAATCCCCGTAAGTCCGTTCAAAGTCAAGGTGGATCCTTCTCATGACGCTGGCAAGGTGAGGGCGGAAGGACCCGGGCTTAACAAGACAGGTGAGACGTGCCTTCTTTTCATCGTGACTCATAGCACAAAAAAAAATCCCTCCCCCACCCCCCGTTTAACATTTAACAAATGACCTTTAAGCAAGGCTGACAATACCGCGTTACGGTTCCAGGAGTGGAGGTGGGCGCACCGACGCACTTCACCGTCTTCACCAAGGGAGCGGGCAAGGCCAAGCCAGAGGTGCACTTTGCAGTGTCTGGCGCCGGAGAGGCCGTGCGTGACTTTGAGATCATCGACAACCATGACTACTCCTTCACCGTGAAGTACACCGCTCTTCAGCAGGTAGCCGGACGCTCTCCGCTCTCGGGGTTGGCGACAGGGTAGCGGTGGTGGCGACGACCGACCACCCACGCGACTACGCGACGGCTAAACTTTCTCGTTGCGTTTCCAGGGTAACATGGCGATTTCGGTGACGTACGGAGCCGATCCTATCCCCAAAAGCCCCTACCACGTCTCCGTGGCTCCTCAGCTGGACCTGAGCAAGATCAGAGTTGAAGGACTCGACACGAGTAAGTGAATCGCGTAGTACTGTTACCCAGGCCTATAATAAACTGTGTGTTTATTTATACATTTGTCAATCAAAAACAATCACGCAGTCATCCTGGGGAAAAGAAAAAAGAGCATTCAAAACACAAGCAAAGGGAAAGCATGTGGGCACATAACTGGTAGGAAGGACACGTTGCATAATCAGAATACTGTTTGTTGTATGGATCCTTTCCCGAGAGCGGAACGCACTGTGAATTTCACATAGAGAGCAGCGGTCTATTTTTATAAAGCCCTTCATCGACAACGACTGCCGTCTCTAAAGGGCTTTCCAAAGCATGCGGCCCAAACCGGTTCGAAATCACCCGGTTCAAATGTGTGTTTTTCACCCCCCCGGTAGAAGTGGAGGTTGGAAAAGACCAGGAGTTCACGGTCAACTGCCAGGGAGCGGGAGGCCAGGGGAACGTGGGCGTGAAGATGACCTCGCCCTCCGGCCGACCCATCCCGTGCAAGACGGACTCGGACAAGGCCGGCGGCACGCACAGCGTCAAGTACATCCCCCCCGAGGAGGGCCAGTACAAGGTGGACGTCAGCTACGACGGAAACCCGGTGGCGGGGAGCCCCTTCGGAGTGGAGGGGGTGATGCCGGGAGATCCGTCCAAGGTGGGCTGCTTTGATTTGTTAAACACAAGACTTTGACACGTGACTCACGAAGCCGTGGCTTGTGTCACTGTTCCCGTCCACGCCTGTTACACTCCCACTCTTCCTCAATGTGTGTTGTTATATTTTTGTGACAATCGAAACCGATCACAACTTGACCACGACAATTACAACCCCCGCTTCGCAGGTGCGAGCCTATGGGCCAGGTCTGCAGGGCGGCGTGGTGGGCAAACCGGCTTTGTTCACCATCGACACCAAGGGGGCGGGCGCCGGGGGCCTGGGCCTGGCGGTGGAGGGGCCCTGCGAGGCCAAGCTGGAGTGCCAGGACAACGGCGACGGCACCTGCTCGGTGACCTACCTGCCCCCGGTGGCGGGCGAGTACGACATCAACATCCTGTTCGCCGAGCGCCACATCCCCGGCTCCCCCTTCAAGGCGGCGGTGCGGCCGGCCTTCGACGCCAGCAAGGTGACGGCCAGCGGGCCCGGCCTGGAGAGGGCCAAGGCCGGGGAGGTGGCCACCTTCACCGTGGACTGCGCCCGCGCCGGGGACGCCGAGCTCACCATCCAGATCGTGTCGGAGACGGGCACCGCCGAGGTGGAGGTGCACATCCAGAAGACGGCGGAGGGCACCTTCTGCGTCACGTACACGCCGTTCTCCCACGGCGCCCACACCATCATCATCAAGTACGGCGGCGGCCTCATCCCCCAGTGCCCCAAGGTCATCCAGGTGGAGCCCTCGGTCGACACCAGCGGTGTGAAGGTCTACGGCCCGGGGGTGGAGCCCAGAGGTAACGGACAGAGGACCGTAGTCCGGAGGGCGTCGGCCGCCGACCCCCTTCTACCCGGCTCGCTCGATCTCCAGCTCTGGTTTGGTAACGGGGGAACCCCGGTTGTTACGTGCGTAACCCCTAAACTTTTTTTTTGTAGGCGTGCTCCGGGAGGTCACCACCCACTTCATCGTGGACACGCGGTCCAACAGCAAGACAGGCGGCAGTCACGTGAAGGTCCGCGTGACCAACCCGTCGGGCTCCGACACCGAGGCGAGCGTCACCGACAAGGGAGACGGGACGTACCGTGTGGAGTACACCGCCTACGAGGACGGTGAGAACACGCTTCATGTTCAGTAGAACTTGCAGTAGAACTTGGAGCCTATAGCGGTGAAATGAATCAAGGGCAAGCAGGCATCTAACCATATTTAAATGAGGGTGGTGGGAAGATTAAAATAGCATTTCACGCCGTTTATTATGTTTTTTGGCAGATTGCGAGAGGGTTTTAATGACAGACACTGAAAACAGGTGTTTGTTCTGGGCTGCCATTAGGGACATGTGGAGCGGATGGGCGGGGCTGATAGGGGTATAAATACAATATGATGCAGTAGAGCAATGAGGGCACAGAGAGAGAGAGCGAAAGAGGGAAAGAGAGAGAGAAAGAGAGAGAGAGAGAGAGAGAGAGAGAGAGAGAGAGAGAGAGAGAGAGAGAGAGAGAGAGAGAGAGAGAGAGAGAGAGAGAGAGAGAGAGAGAGGGGTGGATTAAGATAGAGAGAGAGAGAGAGGGGGGGGGGATAGATATTTAGTGAGACAGAGAGAGAGAGAGAGAGAGGTCCCTGTTTTATAAATAGAGACCCTTCTGGAACAGAACCTCTTAACCAGTCAGGTATGTGAGATGTGACCACTTGCACACGCACGCACACACAAACACGCACACACACACACACACACACACACACACATGCACGCACACACGCACGCACGCACGCACGCACGCACGCACACACGCACACACACACGCACACACACGCACACACACACACACACACACACACACACACACACACACACACACACACACACACACACACACACACACACACACACACACACACACACACACACACACACACCAGTACAGTGAGGGCAGGAAGGATAGGGCGATATTAATAGGGAGTTATACCACAACGCGGTGAGATCACAGAGCACTTTTCTACCACCGTCCTCGCTCTAATATCACACCTCTGAAGCTGTCAGACTGTCAGAAGACGAAACATTGCAGCGGAATAACGGATGGAAAACAGATGTAATCCCCTGTACCTGCCAGCCTTTTGGCGCCAAAGGCGGGATCATTGATAAACAAACAGATGTTTACTCAGCCTCTTAGCAACTTCTGTCTGTGTCTGTGATTCATTGGACGTGCCAAAGCACAGGCCCACTGAAGTCAGATACACACACACACACACACACACATACACACATACACACACACACCGATCTGCTGACGCGCCAGATATCAGGCTGATTTGTCTGTGTGGTATGGCTTGGGGTGTGTCTGTCTGTGTGTGTGTGTGTGTGTGTGTGTGTGTGTGTGTGTGTGTGTGTGTGTACAGGAATGCATCTGATCGAGGTGCTTTACGACGACGTGGCCGTGCCCAAAAGCCCCTTCCGGGTGTCGGTGGTGGAGGGCTGTGATCCTACCCGGGTGCGGGCCTTCGGACCCGGGCTGGAAGGAGGCGTCACCAACAAGGCCAACTGCTTCACGGTGGAGACCAGGTGCTGATCGCGTCGCATTCCTTCTGCACTGGTCGACATGTGGAACGTAATGTAGTGACGCACGTTAGTCTGTTACGGATACGGATGTGGTTTTGTGGAGAAGCTCAGGCCAATGGTAAATGGACTGCATTTAAATAGCGCTTTTACCCTAAGGCCCTTTACAATTATTGCCCCACATTCACCCATTCATACATAGACAGACGCGGTGTCGGCCATGCAAGGTGACAGCCGGCTTGTCGGGAGCAGTTAGGGTGAGGGTGTCTTGCTCAGGGACACCACTACACTTGACTAGGACGAGGAGCAGGGGGGATGGAAGCAGCAACCATCTGGTTGCCAGACAGCCGGCTGTACCTCCTGTTCTTTAGGGGCTCCTTCGAATGATGTTCTTATGCCGTGTCATAGTACTAGTACTAGTTTTACCATGCATAGTATACCCCGTTTCAGCGAGTGTGTCACAGTTGTCAACGCGGCGGGTCTTTTTTTTATACTTATGTTTGTCGCGGGGCTTCCCTCCTCCTGCAGGGGTGCTGGCACCGGGGGCCTCGGCCTGACCATCGAGGGCGCCTCCGAGTCCAAGATGTCCTGCAAGGACAACAAGGACGGCAGCTGCAGCGTGGAGTATGTGCCCTTCACCCCCGGGGACTACGACGTCAACATCAACTACGGCGGCCACCCCATCCCCGGCAGTCCGTTCCGGGTGCCGGTGCGCGACCCCGTGGATCCCGCCAAGGTCAAGTGCTCCGGGCCCGGCTTGGGCAACGGCGTGCGGGCCCACGTGCCCCAGAGCTTCACGGTGGACTGCACCCAGGCCGGCCAGGCGCCGCTGGACGTCAAAGTCTTCGGCCCCGCAGGTCAGCCCCATGATGCGCCGCTTGTGGTTTTGTGGAGACGTGCAGCCTGGGAAAGGTAGCTGTGGGCTTAGATTTGAGAGTGGCGAGAGAGAGAGAGAGAGAGAGAGAGAGGAGAGAGAGAGAGAGAGAGAGAGAGAGAGAGAGAGAGAGAGAGAGAGAGAGAGAGAGAGAGAGAGAGAGAGAGAGAGAGAGAGAGTGGAAAAGAGCAGAAGAGAGAGAGAGAGATTTTGGAATCGGAACAACCGACACAAAAAAACGTCCCCTTCCTCTCCCCTTCGCTCCTTTCGCTCCCTCTACCTTTCTCCGCCATTTAGAAGTGTTGCACCTGTGATTGACAAGCAAGATTCCACCCACCCAATCAGTGAGGAGATTTCCCCTGAATGGTCATAGCTGAGCCGGGTCTAAAAAAAAACCTTAGCAGTGCCTTTTCTAACGAATGACACTCATATAATAGCTCTTAAATCGCACCTACAGCTTGAATAAAAGTGCTCTGCTTTGAGAGTATAAATCTGTACGGTGTGTCAGTGGGTTCATGTCTCTCCTGTCTGTACCGTTCGCCAGGCACCACTGAGCCAGTTGGTGTAAAGAACAACGGAGATGGAACTCACACGGTTCACTACACGCCGGGCCAGGACGGGCCGTACACCGTGGCGGTCAAATACGCGGACCAGGACGTCCCGCACAGGTAAGATATATAGTCGGGTGGATACCGAGGACACATAGTGGACACACACAGCCACGCCGAACGGCGTGAGCGTTCAGAACAATCTGTTCTCGTATATAACACAGAAGCCATTGAAATAAAAGCCATTGTGACAGAAGCCATTGAAATAAACGACGCCGTAAAACAGAACCCGGCACATGGTTAGACTCTGAGCTGATGTTCTCTCCTCTTGGTCCCCCGCCAGCCCCTTCAAGGTGAAGTCCCACCCGGGCCACGACGCCAGCAAGGTGCGGGCCAGCGGGCCAGGGCTGGACACCAAAGGAGTGTCGGCCAGTATCCCCGTGGAGTTCACCATCGATGCCCGCGATGCCGGGGAAGGGCTGCTCACCGTGCAGATCCTGGTGGGTTGAGACGGAAACAACTGGACTTTTAGTAGCTGTTCGTCATTTAAAAACATTGAACAAACATAGGAATAACTAGAGGGCACTCTAGTACAGCGTAACCCTAACCATAACCCTGGATCCGAATTCGGACCAAAATCGAATCAACTGTTTCGTGGCCCTTAAGTCATCTAACCACTAGGTTTTGTCTAATTCTGTAGATAACCTTTTGAGTAAATTTGCTGACAAACAAACTAACAAACAAACCAACAAACAGCGGTGAAAACATAACTTCAGGTCCGTCTTCGATGGCGGTGGTAACAATCGCACAGAAATATATTATTATATATATTATTAGTATTTTTCCATTTCCACAAAAGCAAAAATTGCACATAGTAACTAATAAATGAACAAATTGACAACCAGAAGAACACAATTGTAAATTGCTTACAAGGATGTACATAGTCATCATCAATGAGAGTATATCATTTCTCCGTGAACGTCCGTGTGTCCGCAGGACCCAGAAGGCAAGCCCAAGAAGGCGAGCATCCAGGACAACCGGGACGGCACGTACACGGTGTCCTACGTACCGGACTCCACCGGGAACTACACCATCACCATCAAATACGGAGGAGACGAGATCCCGTACTCACCCTACCGCATCCAGTCGCTGCCCACCGGAGACGCCAGCAAGTGTCTGCTCACAGGTGAGGCTTTCGAGGGAGTAAGTCATTGCGTATTCACGTCATTACAATGATAAAAGGACAAAAACATCCAAGGTTCAGTGTCAAAATGTTGAGGGTGAAGATGAAAATGAAATGGAAAAACCACAGAACATAGAAGATTAAAACCACAAACCAACGATGAAATTAATGCAGAAAGAATATCAATACCAGCATTTTCAGAAACAGGTTTTTTTTAACCAGGGAGTATTTTGCTCATACTGAACATTGCGTTCTCTGTTTTTTCCCCCCAGTGTCTATCGGAGGCCACGGTGTTTGTAAGTAACAGACAGGCTTCAATCTTTGCTTTCGATAAAAATAACAAGTTAAAAAGGAAACAAATTCAACTCAACACTCAACACCTTCCTTCCCTTCCCTTCCCTTCCCTTCCTCCAGCGGGTCTGCAGCGGCTTCAGACCTCCGAGGACACGGTGATCACGGTGGACGCCAAGGCGGCGGGCAAGGGCAAGGTGACCTGCAAGGTGCTCACCCCCCAGGGGGCGGAGCTGGACATGAACGTGGTGGAGAACCACGACGGCACCTTCCACATATACTACACCGCGCCGGAGCCCGGCAAGTACGTCATCACCATCCGCTTCGGCGGGCAGAACATCCCCAAGAGCCCCTTCCACGTGGTGGTGAGTACGAGTGCACAAACCCCCCCGACTCCCCCCGTCTCTTGCTTGTTTTTCATCTAACAATTATACAAACATCAAGGCAGACTGTTCCATTCAGAATGGAATAGCAGCAGAATTAACATTTTGTGATTTGTGACTCCAGTGGGGCTGTCAGTCAAACATATACAGTATACTGTACACCCGGCATGCATACATACATACAGTGCATACATATATACATACATACATACATACATACATACATACATACATACATGCATACATACATACAGTGCATACATATATACATACATACATACATACATACATACATACAGTGCATACATACTGTACATCCATAAATACATACATACAGTGCATACATACTGTACATACATACATACATACATATATACATCCATACATATATTCTGCAATTATGTAAATATGTACATTTATGTACAATATATGTATTCCTTTAGTATTTTGGTGAATTTGTAATTTTTGTAATTTTGGTAATTTGTAATTTGTAATTCTTGTCAATTCTGTAAGTTTTTCTGCATCTTCAGAGCTGGTGATAACATTTCACTGTACATTGTACACTGTACCTTATACATGTGACAAATAAACCAAATCTGAATACTGGTACATCCTGGTACATACATACATAAATACATACAAAAAGAAAATATAGAAGATAAGCTAGAAATAGAGATAGAAGAGATAGACAAACTAGTAATTAATTAGAAGAAATTGCACACACACCCATGAAATAACAGTAGTAGTCCAGTAGCATGGATGTCTAGATGTGTGTGTGTGTGTGTGTGTGTATTTCGGGTGTGTGTACCGAGCTGGCAGTGAACTGGATGTGTTTCATGTCGTCGGCAGGCTTCCAGCGAGCCGGTGACTCCTGCGGACAGCGTGGACCCTCTCTTCCGCCCACTGAACCTGGTGGTGCCCTTCACGCCACACCAGGGAGAGCTCACAGGTCAGACCGCCGTGCTCTCACTCACACACACACACACACACACACACACACACACACACACACACACACACACACACACACACGCGCGCGAGACGTAAACAGAGACAGCCATATTATAGTAACAACCTCAGTCCTGCAGCACACTCTCTAGCTCTCTCTCCTCCTCCTCTCTCGTAAACATCGGGGATGTTCGTTTTCTTCCCAAATAAATAACACAGAGGAATCACAGTGTTGTTGGTGTGGTCCCACTTAACGGTGTGTTGCTGTGTTGTTGTGGAGTCCAGGTGAAGTACGTATGCCTTCAGGCAGGACGGCCCGTCCACACATCACTGATAATAAGGACGGCAGCATCACTGTCAAGTACCAGCCCGCCGAGAGAGGCCTTCACGAGATGGACATCAAGTACGAAGGAAACCACATCCCAGGTTGGACACAACACCTCGTCTTGGGTCTAGTGTGGGTTTTTTTGGAGGATGTTTGATTACTGACCAAAAAAATGTATGAAGATCATTATTTGTTATGTTCTAAAATACTTATGAAGCATATATACAGTATATATATATATATATATATATTAGGAGGCGATTGTTATGTTATCAATACCCCCCCCAAAAAACACGATTGTGTTATTTACAAATACTGTATGCAATATCTTTCTAAAAAAGTACGATGGCTCAGGGATTCTCCTCTTGTCTCGATCCACAGGAAGCCCCATGCAGTTCTACGTGGACGCCATCAACAGCGGCATAGTGACGGCGTACGGGCCAGGGCTGAGCTACGGCATGGTCAACAGAGCGGCCACCTTCACCGTGGTCACCAAGAACGCAGGAGAAGGTACACACACACACACACACACACACACACACACACACACACACACACACACACACACACACGCACACGCACACACACAGACATTTCTTCACGCCTAATACCGCTGGAGCTGCTACCTCCGGGACCCGATCCCGGATAAGCGGTAGACGATGGATGGATGTTATGCTACCATGTGTGTGCCAATAATGATGTCATGCCATTGCCCTCCTAACACTCCCTGGAAGGAGGTGATCCCTCCGGAGATCTCTCTGAGCCCCTTCTCAAGGTTTCTTCCTCGATCATTAAGGGAGGTTTTTCCTGGCCTTTTGGGAGAGCCAGGCTTGTAAAGGGTCTCGGGTTCGGGGTCGGGCCTTGTAAAGCCATCTGTCATCGAGGGTTATATAAATAAAATTGACTTGACTTAACTCGACACCATCCACTGTTACCCTTTTGCGATTGGCGTTCCCTCTTAGTTTCCACAATGGCCACCGTTTTAAAAGGCTCCCGTCCCGCCGCTTGGTTTCCCTTTGTTCAGGGGGTCTCTCGCTGGCGGTGGAGGGTCCTTCCAAGGCCGAGATCACCTGCAAGGACAACAAGGACGGCACGTGCACCGTGTCCTACCTGCCCACCGTCCCCGGGGACTACAGCATCATCGTCAAGTTCGACAACAAGCACATCGCCGGCAGCCCTTTCACCGCCAAAATAGCCGGTGAGGAGTTTCTCCCGGGATTACACTCTCTACGTTCCTTCGTTCCTTCGTTCCTTCGTTCTTTGGAGCTGTCATCCGGCCTTCCCCATTCCCCTACATTCGAGCGGGGTTTTGATGTTGTGTCTGTCGGATCCTCGTAACCGTGTAAGTCTTTTTCCCCCGTCCAGGGGATGACGCCATCACCCGGACGTCTCAGTTGAACGTGGGCTCGGCGGCCGACGTCTCTCTGAAGATCACGGAGACGGATCTGAGCTCCCTGAGCGCCAGCATCAGGGGGAAGTCTGGCAACGAAGAGCCCTGTCTGCTGAAGAGGCTGGCCAACCGACACATCGGTGAGCGACGGGCTAACGTCACGTAGCGAGGAGGCTTTAAGTCTCTCAAAATAGAAACGACGCCAGTCGTCGTAGTCGTCTTTGATTCTCCGGGGCTGCTTGTAAAAAATTGCCACTTTCGCTTTTTTATTTATTTATTTTTACACACACGGGGAAAGACATGTTTACTTCTATAGTCCTTGATCAAAGTCACCGGCTTAAAGGGGATTTATTTAAGAACGCCCCCTCCCCCCCCCGATTTATCATCACTCCCCACCAAAGCCCTTTCGGCTTCATCTTTTATTGTTGCCTTGTAAAACTCTGGTTGTTTTATTATTTATTTATTAAAAACCAAAAAATTGGGGGGGGGTTAAACTACATCTTTATTTATTTATGTATTTATTTATTTATTTATTTATTTATCTATTTTGTATTCTTCTGTATTTATTTATCTCCTCTCTTTTTTCTCTCTCGCTGTGCTGTTGCGGTCGCAAACCTGAATTTTCCCCTTTGGGTGATTTAATAAAGTATTTACCGACTTATGTTCTGTGCTCTCTCCTCTCTCCTCTCTCCCCTCTCTCCCCTCTCCTGTCTCTCTCCTCTCTCCCCTCTCTTCCCTCTCTCCTCTCTCCCCCTCTCTCCCCTCTCTCCCCTCTCTCCTCTCTCCTCTCTCCTCTCTCCTCTCTCCTCTCTCCTCTCTCCTCTCTCCTCTCTCCCCTCTCCTCTCTCTCCTCTCTCCTCTCTCCTCTCTCCTCTCTCCTCTCTCCTCTCTCCTCTCTCCTCTCTCCTCTCTCCCTCTCCCCTATCTCTCTCCTCTCCCCTCTTCTCTCCTCTCTCTCCCCTCCTCTCTTCCCTCTCTCCTCTCCCCTATCTCTCCTTTCCCCTCTCTTCTCTCTCACCCCTTTCTCCCCTCTCTCCCCTCTCTCCCCTCTCTTCCCTCTCTTCCCTCTCTCCCCTCTCCCCTCTCCTCTATCTCTCCTTTCCCCTCTTCCCTCTCTCCCCTCTCTCCCCTCTCCCCTCTCTCCCCTCTCCCCTCTCCCCTCTCCCCTCTCTCCCCTCTCTCCCTCTCCCCTCTCCTCTATCTCTCCTTTCCCCTCTCTCCCCTCTCCCCCCTCTCTCTCCCCTCTCCTCAGGCATCTCGTTCACCCCCAAGGAGGTGGGCGAGCACGAGGTCAGCGTGAGGAAGAACGGCGCCCACGTGGCCAACAGCCCCTTCAAGATCACGGTGGGCCCGTCGGAGATCGGCGAGGCCAGCCGGGTCAAGGCCTTCGGTGAAGGCCTGGTGGAGGCCCACACCTTGGAGACCGCACACTTCTTCGTGGACACCCGGAACGCCGGTACGCACCATCCTTAACGAACATAAATCATGAATATATGGCGGCATGGAAGCAGAAACTGCCAGAAGCCTTGCTTTTTCTTAGATTAGATTAGAGTAGATTAGATTAAAATGTATTGTCCTCGCACAAGTACAGTACAGCGAAAATAATTTAGCATCTAACCAGAGTGCAAATGTTGCAGTAAAGTGCATGGTGATATATCATTTACAGTTGACAGTTGCTAAAAGACAGTCTATGTATAAAAACGGTATACATTTACGTATAGAGTATGTGTGGGATATCAGCCTAATAATATATATTTATATATACATACAGGGAAGTAAGTATAAGTATCTAACAGGTAGTGATCAGGGGTATATTATTAATTATGAAAAGCAGGATAAATCTATAGAAATGTATACACAGCAGGTAGGTTCTTAGGTCTTATGTCGTCCCTTTGTCTTCCCTCGTCTCCTCCGTAGGTTACGGAGGTCTGGCGTTGTCGGTGGAGGGTCCCAGCAAAGTGGACATCAACTGCGAGGACATGGAGGACGGGACGTGCAAAGTCACGTACTGTCCCACCGAGCCGGGGAGCTACGTGGTCAACATCAAGTTCGCTGAGAAGCACATACCAGGTGGGGCTGCCCAGCGTCCGTCCCATCCGGATTTCCGGATTTCATGTTTCGGAAAATACAGTATTGTGTTAAAAATCCAGGGAGGGGTTGAAATGGACGAGTTGTAACCCTTCTTCTTCTTCTTCTTCCCTCCCTCCCTCCCTCCCCCGCGCTCCAGGAAGCCCCTTTGCGGTGAAGGTGACAGGCGAGGGCAGGATGAAGGAGAGCATCACCAGGAAGCGTCAGGCCTCCTCCCTCGCCTCGGTGGGCAGCACCTGCGGCCTGAACCTCAAGATCCCAGGTCAGTTGAGAGCGCCGTCGTCCGTTCGTCCGTTTCTCATTTATCTTACCTGTCAGATTCATAGTGACTCCAAATACAAAAGGAAGGGGGGGGGGGGAGGGGAGGAGCGGGTAGAGGAGTGGGTAGAGGTCAGGCATTGCTTAACGAACCCAACCTTGAAGCAAATCAAATGATTGATGGAGATGATGATGATGATGACGATGATGGCGGTGGACGAGGAGGAGGAGGAGGAGGAGGAGGAGGCGATGATCTGCTCCCTGGAGACCCTGGCGCCTGACGGGCTGACCGTGTGTTTGTGTTTGTGTGTGTGTGTGTGTGTGTGTGTGTGCGTGTGTGTGCGTGCGCGCGCTCCTCCTCCTCCTCCTCCTCCGCAGGGAACTGGTTCCAGATGGTGTCGGCCCAGGAGAGGCTGACGCGGACGTTCACCCGAAGCAGCCACACGTACACGCGCACCGAGCGCACGGAGATCAGCAAGACGCGCGGGGGCGGGACCAAGCGGGAGGTGCGCGTGGAGGAGAGCACCCAGACGGGCGGCCGAGGAGGCAGTCCCTTCGGGGACGTGTTCGGGGACTTCCTGGGCCGGGACAGCCTCAGCAGCTTCGCCGGCATCCCCAGCAGGCCGGAGGGTGAGACGTCTCTCGTACTCTCTGTCTGTCTGTTGTTCCCTTGGTCCGTACCCTCTGTTGTCCCCTTAGTCCGTACCGTCTGTTGTTCCCTTAGTCCGTACCGTCTGTTGTTCCCTTAGTCTGTACCGTCTGTTGTTCCCTTAGTCCGTACCGTCTGTTGTTCCCTTAGTCTGTACCCTCTGTTGTTCCCTTAGTCCGTACTTATTCCATACCAGTATGTCCATACTTAGTTCATACTGTCTGTTATTCCCTTAGTCCTTACTATCTTAGTATTCCCTTAGTCCGTACTGTCTGTTGTTTCCTTAGTCCGTACTGTCTGTAATTCCTTTAGTCCGTACTGTCTGTTATTCCTTTAGTCCGTACTGTCTGTTATTCCTTTAGTCCGTACTGTCTGTTATTCCTTTAGTCCGTACTGTCTGTTCTTCCCTTAGTCCTTACCGTCTGCTGTTTCTAAAGTCTGTACGGCCTGTTGTTTCTTTAGTCTTTTTCTTAGTGGTTGCGCTGGTTTGGTTTGGTATGATAAACCATATGTTCAAAGTCCATTGAGGCCAATAGAATACTGCGTTAATTCATTCATGAGCACCATTATGTTTGGTGCGCTAAAACCCCTTGTGACAAATAGTGAGCAAAGCCATTATGTCTGTTTGTTTGTTATGTTGTTTTTCTTGCTTAATTTTTTTCAATGGTCCAATTCTTTTTCATTGTTTTTGTCACACAATCCACACCGTGGATCCCCACCGTTTAAAAGCCTTTCAAATGTTCTGCGCTTAAATTTCCGCTCTTTCTAAAATCTCCCAAAATGTCTGCCTCCCCTTTCCCCCTCCTCCCTCCCTTCTCCCTCCTTCCACCTCCTCCACCTCCCCCTTCCACCTCCTTCTCCCCCTTCCACCTCCCTCCTCCCACCTCCTCCTCTCCCTTCCACCTCCCTCCTCTCCCTTCCACCTCCCCCTTCCACCTCCTCCCTCCTCCCTCCTCCCACCTCCCCCTCCCTCCTCTCCCTTCCACCTCCTCCTCCCCCCTTCCACCTCCTCCTCCCACCTCCTCCTCTCCCTTCCACCTCCCTCCTCCCCCTCCCACCTCCTCCCACCTCCTCCTCCTCCCTTCCACCTCCCCCTCCCACCTCCTCCTCCCTTCCTCCTCCTCCATCCCCCATCCCCCCTCCCCCCTCCCCCCCCTCCCACCTCCTCCATCCCCCCCCCCCCACCCCCCGTCCTCCAGTGGAGAGCGGGGGCCCCCAGGTGATGACGGCCCAGGTGACCAGCCCCGGCGGGCAGACGGCGGACGCCGACATCGTGGACGGCGGGGGGAGCACCTACAGCGTGCGCTTCATCCCACAGGAGATGGGCCCCCACACGGTCAACGTCAAGTACCGGGGCCAGCACGTCCCCGGGAGCCCCTTCCAGTTCACCGTGGGGCCCATGGGCGAGGGGGGAGCCCACAAGGTCCGCGCCGGAGGCACCGGCCTGGAGCGCGGGGTCGCCGGAGCTCCTTGTAAGAGAATTAGAATATAGAGATGATTTATTCTATACATAAATCCCATCTGAAGGTCGTTTTGTTCCCCCGTGTGAAATGAGGTCATGGGCAGTGTGGATGTAATGTGAGCGTTAGA
The DNA here is from genome assembly GCA_027704905.1 of Muraenolepis orangiensis. NCBI lineage: Eukaryota > Metazoa > Chordata > Actinopteri > Gadiformes > Muraenolepididae > Muraenolepis > Muraenolepis orangiensis. The sequence continues at coordinate 1,509,301 of CM051010.1, read as the reverse complement.
AAAAAAACGCCTCAAGGCCTTCTTTGTTAATATATTCCCTATGTTAATTCCTGCATATATTCCATATGTGCTTGTGTGCCGTTCCGTATCTTAATCGGCCTGTCTCTCTCTCTCTCTCTCTCTCTCTCTCTCCCTCTCTCTCTCTCTCTCTCTCTCTCTCTCTCCATCTCCCTCTCTCTGAACTTTGTATCCCTCTTCCTCTCGCTCTTCCTCTCTCTTCCTCTCTCTCTCTCTCTCTCTCTCTCTCTCTCTCTGTCTCTGTGTCTCTCTCTCTCTCTCTGTAGCTGAGTTCAGTATCTGGACCCGAGAGGCGGGTGCTGGAGGCCTGTCCATCGCGGTGGAAGGGCCCAGCAAGGCGGAGATCTCCTTCGAGGACAGGAAGGACGGCTCCTGCGGCGTCTCCTACGTAGTGAAGGAACCGGGTAAAAACAATACAACAAGAACATCATCACCGTCCTTCAGGCTCACAGCTAAATCTGGAGGACAGAATCCTCTTTATTGGTCGCACGCATGTACAAACGCACAGTGACATGTGTTTCTCTGCATTTAACCTATCGTAGTATATGGAGCAGTGGAGCAGCTATTAGTATATTCAGCTGCCTGGGGAGCAGTGTAGGAGGACTAGTGCCTTGCTCAAGGGCACCTCGGCAGTGTGTTTTCGTGGGACTTGAACCGGCGACCTTCCGGTTCCCAAGCCCCCAAGTCCTGACTGACTGAGCTGTCCTGCAGCCCAGCTCATTTCCTCCATGAATGTCTTGTCATTTAAACAAGAAGAAAATATATATATATATATATATTTTTTTTTTTAAAGCAATCACATTGCCTGGGTTGTAGACGGCCGGGCTAGGCTAACACTGCGCTGTTTTCCCCAGGTGACTATGAAGTGTCAATCAAGTTCAACAATGAGCACATCCCAGACAGCCCGTTCGTGGTTCCGATCGCGACGCTGTCAGACGAGGCCCGAAGGCTCACTGTCACTAGCCTTCAGGTACGCGCACACACACACACACACACACACACACACACACACACACACACACACAAACACACACACACACACACACACACACACACACACACACACAAACACACACACACACGCACTTGCAGACACACACACACACACACACACTTGCAGACACACACACGCACGTAAACACACACACGCACGCAAACACACGCACGCAAACACACACATGCGCGCACACACACACACACACACACACTCACATGCACACACACACACACACACACACACACACACACACACACACACACACACACACACCACACACAGGCGCGCACACACACACACACACACATACACATGCACACACACAGGCGCACACACACATGCACAGATACGCACAGACACGCTGAGTCTGAAACCAAACCAATCCGGGGTGAAGTGGCTTTCATTAGCTAAAGCACTTAAAGATGCTCGTCGTCTTGGTCTAGAAATACACTTCTCCGCCATTAGCTTCATTACATGTGTTGTGTCAGTCCTCCACTCTCTGGCTCTGGGTACCCTGTCCTTGGAGTGTCAGCCGATGTGTGTGCGGTGTGTGTGTGTGTGTGTGTGTGTGTGTGTGTGTGTGTGTGTTGAAGGCAGGCATGAGAACTGTAATCCTGCCTGTTGATGACTGAGGGGGGGGGATCAACTGTTCTGATCTGTAATGAGGGTCCACATGCGCGGGCACGGGCACACACACACACACACACACACACACACACACACACACACACACACACACACACACACACACACACACACACACACACACACACACCTGCTGCTGCT
>CM051010.1:1492500-1497500 GCA_027704905.1 Muraenolepis orangiensis | reverse complement strand
GCAGTGTAATGGCTTCATGCATAGTTGATACTCTGCATAATCAACCAATTGGCTTATCAGGGCGGTTGAGTTTGTGTTTGCTGGGTCACGTTTAGATTCCATAGGAGGCAACCAACTTGTGATGGGAAAGCTCATTCATGTCTGAATGCCCATCTCTCTCTTTTATAACACACACACACACACACTCACACACACAGATACACAGACAGCCGCCATTCACAAGCGTGCAGACAAGGAGTGGTGAAAGGTATGTGTTGCCATAGTTCAATCAGGACCATGTTGTGTTTTATTCATACGGAAGAAAGATGAAATATTCATAATGGTTGGATTGTGTTGCTATGCCTCCCTGTGTGTGTGTGTGTGTGTGTGTGTGTGTGTGTGTGTGTGTGTGTGTGTGTGTGTTGTGTGCGTGCGTGCGTGCGTGCGTGTGTGTGCGTGCGTGCGTGTGTGTGTGTGTACGTGTGAGTGAGTGTGCGTGTGTGTGTGTCACTTCACTCCCGTGTACTTATACACACATCCTGATTAACAATGGAGACGGACAGCCGGCCACACATGGCTGGCTGCTTGTGGTGTGCGTGGTGTTCTCCCTGAGGATGCACGGGTAGATTGTGTTCATGCGGCATGTAAATGCCGTCCACACACCGATCCAATAGGCCTTGGAGAGGACCTGAACCATACGCTGATACTGGAGCACTGGAGGCAGCCTGCATGTAGAAGCACAGAGTGGGAGCACAGAGGCCCCCCATCCTCCTCTGGACAGAAACACACAGGCAGCAGACGCATGCCAGAACACAGACCAAAATAAGACACACACGCACAGATGCGCGTACACACACACACACACACATGTGGGCACACACGCACACACACACACACACACACACACACACACACACACACACACACACACACACACACACACACACACACATGCGTGCACACACACACATGCGCGCACACACACACACACATACACACAGCCACACACACATATACAGATACATGCACACACATGACCGCACGCATACAAACATCAATCACACACAAAGACAGACAGCCACACACACACACACACACACACCCCGACACCTCATGCTCAGATGTGCATGAACACACAGCCACACACAGATACAGCCACACACACAAATACATCTCATGCACGGATGCGCATGAGCACATCGCCACACACGGATACAGCGACACACGTATAAACACACACACACACACATATACCTATACCACACACAAACACATATACTGTATCCCATCCACCCCCCCCCCTTCCCCCACACACACACATTCACACACACACACACACACACACACACACACACACACACACACACACACACACACACACACACACACACACACACACACACACACACACACACCCATCCCAACTACATACACACACATGCACCTTTCCCCCCCCCCACACACACACACACACCTTTTAGACACACACACACACCTTTCACACACACACACACACACACACACACACACACACACCACACACACACACACACACACACACACACACACACACACACACACACACACACACAACACACACACTTATCCCCCACACAAACACACACACACACACACACATACACATTTATCACACACCACACACCCACACACACACACACACAGCGGCTGCAACACATGAAAGCCCAGAGCCTAGCAGCAGCCGGCTGTGCGGTGGCAGGCGGTGGAGGCGCCGTGAGGTGAAGTCAGTGAGCAGCACTATGGGCCCCGAGGCCGGGGCACCGACAGGGAGGCTCTGCCCTCACCGACAGGGAGGCTCCGCCCCCACCTACAGGGAGGGCTCCGCCCCCCCCCCCCCCCCCCGTCTCCTGCTTCTGCTTCTTGTTCTTGTCCTCCTCTGCCCCCGCCGTCGCAGCGAAAGACGTGTCAGGGGCAACGTGAGGCCTGTGTCTCTCCCCCCCACCCCCAACCAACCCTCACCCTCACTCACCCCTCCACCCTCACCCACCCACCCTCACCCCTCCACCCTCACACTCCTCCTAATTGGAGCATATCCTTCCTGCCCTGTGCCGTCCTCCACGGCAACAACAACAACAACAACAACAGCAACATCATCGCCCGCGAGCATGATGGCACACTAATGGCAACACACACACACACACACACACACACACACACACACACACACACACACACACACACACACATGCACACACGCACACACACGCACGGTTACCACCTGTCCTGGATGTGGTTGATGTTGTTGTGGGTCGACCACAGCGTCACCCAGTGAGGGAGAATTGAAAGTGTGCGCGGAGGGCAGCGGAAATTTCCCCTGTTTCACCTGCGAATTTCAGCAACACACACACACCAAAAAAACAAAAAAGGATTTGTTGGCGGGGGGGTGGGGGTAGGAGTGGGGTGGGGGGGGCCTCCAGGGGGACGGAGGTGATGATGGAGTGGGGCCCGCGGCCCGGCCAGACAGATGTGTGTTAGTGTGACTGATGTGTTCCAGGTGAGCGGGCCGCGCCCGGGTCACAGACACCCGAGCAGCGGAGAGGAGAGGCGGGGGAGGGCGGGAGGCGGAGGGGGGAGGGGGAGGGGGTAGGAGAACCTTGGCCAAGATCCCTTTGGCCAAGCGCTGGCATACTGATGGGCTTGGCCTGGCTTGGCTTGGCCATATGTTGGTTTGTTTGTTTTGTTTGTTTGTTTGTTTGTTTGTTTGTTTGTTTTTCTGCCTCTGCCCCCCCCCCCCCCCCATCCCGTTGTGTGTGTGTATGTGTGTGTGTTTATGATGGTGTGTGGGTGGGTAGGTGTGTCTACTTGTTTTTAAGATGTATACTGTGGGAGGGAATGGGGAGTAAGCGTTCCTATGTACAAATTTACAAATGCCGAATAGAAATCTTGTATCTTGTACGTATACGGAGGCCAAGGGGGGGAGGGGTAGGGGGGGGGGGGGGGGGTAGGGGGGGGGGTGTAGGGGAGGGGGGGGGGGCAAAGCGAAGAAGGCGACGATCATCGCAATTACCTGCGCTAAATTGGAAGTGTGGATGCTCAATGGTCTATAAACAAGGTTACCGCGCTCCCCTTGGGGTAATTGTTTCAAAGGCTAGCGAACAGCCCGGCCGCGGTGATGGCTAAATTGGAAGGGGCTGTATCCAGTCATTTTTCAGACCAGTGAAGCGTACCGTGTGTGTCTGGACCCCGGAATGAGGACTGATTTGAAAAGTAAAAAAAACATCTCTCTGTGCTTAACTTGGTGCGCGTTTCTGTTTGTTTTTCCGAGTCCGACGGGACGGTCGAAGTACACTTTGAACACACGGCGTGAGCCGATTTTCCGGGGCTCTTGAGAGAATTTGTAATAGTTCAAGCCCGAAAGACGAAAAGAATACAGAGAAATAGTCATTCACAAATTATCATACAAATAAAATAGCGGCTTCTCTTTATCCTGGGGGGCAGATTTGTGAAACACAGCGAATGGGGGAATAAAAGCGGGAAAAAAAGGGAAAGACATCCCGCTGGTATTGGCGGTCGCAGAGGGCGGAACCGCCTGCCAATAGTCGGGCTCCATTTATATTCAGGAGGGCACGCGGCGCAAATTCACTAATTCATCGCAGTGTTTCGCCCAAGCTAAGTAACCGCCGTGGCCTTTGGGCTTAAAGTGGGGAGAGGGGGGAGAGGGGGGAGAGGGGGAGAGGGGGGGAGGGTGGGGGAGGAAGGGAAGGGAAGGGAAAGCAAATTGTTTACCATATGTGTTTCCAAAATATCAGATCACATCCATTAATCAAAGCAACAGACCGGTGGCGCTCGCTGACTACCAAGCGAGGGAGCGGGCCGGGCAGGGGAAAGAGTTGGCCCGAGATGGGGGGGTAAAAAAAAGGAAAAAACCTGGGGGTCTTCCTCCCGGCTGGGCCGCAGGCGCCCGGAGCCGCACTGATCTCCACCGTATTCCCACCGGGTCCGTGAAGCCCGACGCTTGTCATCTACACACACACACACACACACACACACGCACGCACACACATGCACGCACACACACACGCAGACACACATGGACACACACGCAGACACACATGGACACACACACATGGACACACGCACACACGCACACACACACATGCACGCACACACATACGCACACATACACACACACACACACAAAGACAGACAGAGACACACACACACACACACACACACATGCATACACACACATACACACATACATACACACACTCACATACGCATAGACACACACACACACACACACAGGCACGCGCACACACACATACACACACTCACACACACATACACGCACACACACACATGGACACACACACACATTACATTACATTACAGTCATTTAGCAGACGCTTTTATCCAAAGCGACTTACGATAGTGTGTTTCAACAAAGGAAGGTAAGAGAACAACTCGTCACCAGAAGTCAAAAGTGCATTTAATTTCTAACAAGTCTACAAAAACTGAACCAGTGCTCAGGTAGAAGTACAATACGTTCAGGTAAAAGTGTAAGGGAAAAGTACAATAATACACACACACACACACACACACGCACGCACACGCAAAAACACACACACACACACACACACACGCAAGGCTTTGTAGACGCAACGCACCTGGGGTTTCATGATTCCCGTGTTTTGTTTGTTTATTTGTTTGTTTTCATCCAATTTCATCACCTGGGTTTACTTTATTATTATTATTATTATTATTATTATTATTATTAGTATATATATAAAATAATAAAGGGAAGGCAAATATATATGTCTTTTTTCCCCTCTCACTTGCATCTCCCTCTCTTTTACGGGCCAAGTTGTGGAGGAACTTATCAATGTTGGATGCTGTCGAGGTTGGACTTGCCAACCCCCTGCCACCCTCCATTTGGAATGAGTTCTACAGGAGATAGCGGGAGACATGGAACCAGGGGGGGGGGGGGATGTAACGGATGCTCTTCTTGTTAGAGGAACAGGAACACGCTGTCTGTCATA
>CM051010.1:1477500-1487500 GCA_027704905.1 Muraenolepis orangiensis | reverse complement strand
CTCCCACCCTCATCTCTCCCACCCCTCCTCCTCTCCCACCCTCATCTCTCCCACCCCTCCTCCTCTCCCACCCTCATCTCTCCCACCCCTCCTCATCTCCACTCCTCATCTCCCACCCTCATCTCTCCAACCCCTCCTCCTCTCCCCTCCTCCTCTCCCACCCTCATCTCTCCCACCCCTCCTCATCTCCCACTGCTCCTCCCCCACTCCTCATCGCCCCCCCCCCCTCCTCCTCCTCTCCCACCCCTCCTCTCCCACGGTCCCTCCTCCTCACACACAGCCTCTGTATGTCATTAGCGGGGGGGGGGGGGGGGGGCTGGGGGGGGCTATTAGAACGGCGTCCACATCACCAGGCGCCCGTCGCTTCCTTTTCATATCAATCACCGACTGTATGTTTACCCAAATGACTCAAATCATGCTGCAATGCACCACCTCTCTGGGGGGGACGTAGAATGTGGCTTTCTTCTTCTTCTTCTTCTTCTTCTTCTTCTTCTTCTTCTTTTTCTTCATCTTCTTCTTCTTCTTCGTCATCTTTCTCCAGGGGGACATGAGGGGGACACGCCGTGGAGCTCCATATGCCACATCAACCTCCATCCCCCCCCCCCCCCCCACCCTCCCACCCTCCACACACCCACTCCCCCCCCCCCCCCCACCCTCCCACCTCCACACATACCCACTCCCCCCCAACTCCCCACCTCCTCCTCCTCCGAGGGAGGGAGGGAGGGAGGGAGGGAGGGAGGGAGGGAGGGAGGGAGGGAGGGAGGGAGGGAGGGAGGGAGGGTTGTAAAGTTGTAAACGCACATTACTGGTGGTTCCTAATTTTAGTTTCGTTTCATTCATTTATGAGATGTGGGGCTCCCTTCCGGGCGTTTTGGGGACGACTCGGGGACATTTACCCCCGCCTCTTCCGACGCTCCGGGGCGAAACCGGCCGGCTAATTGTGGGGCGAAGTCCGGAGGAATCGATCAGGCAGGTTGTATTTTTTATTTATTTTGTGTCGGCGCTGCAAATGAGTTTCCTTTGGAAGCTGTCTTTTGACTGGAGGCTGGTGGTGGAGGTGGTGGTGGAGGTGGTGGTGGTGGTGGTGGTGGTGGTGGTGGTGGTGGAGGTGGTGGTGGTGGTGGTGGAGGAGGTGGTGGTGGTGGAGGAGGTGGTGGTGGTGGTGGTGGAGGTGGTGGTGGTGGAGGTGGTGGTGGAGGAGGTGGTGGTGGAGGTGGAGGTGGAGGTGGAGGTGGAGGTGGTGGTGGTGGAGGTGGTGGTGGTGGAGGTGGTGGTGGTGGTGGTGGTGGAGGTGGTGGTGGTGGAGGTGGAGGTGGAGGTGGGTGGAGGTGGAGGTGGTGGTGGAGGTGGAGGTGGAGGTGGTGGTGGGGTGGTGGAGGTGGAGGTGGTGGGTGGAGGTGGAGGTGGTGGTGGTGGAGGTGGAGGTGGTGGTGGAGGTGGTGGTGGTGGTGGTGGGGTGGAGGTGGTGGAGGTGGTGGTGGTGGAGGTGGTGGTGGTGGTGGAGGTGGTGGTGGTGGTGGGTGGTGGAGGGAGGTGGTGGTGGAGGTGGGGTGGTGGAGGTGGAGGTGGAGGTGGAGGTGGTGGTGGTGGTGGTGGTGGTGGAGGTAGTGTTGGTGGTGGTGGTGGAGGTGGAGGTGGAGGTGGTGGTGGTGGTGGTGGTGGAGGTGGAGGTGGAGGTGGTGGAGGTGGTGGAGGAGGTGGTGGTGGTGGTGGTGGGTGGAGGTGGTAGTGGTGGTGGAGGGTGGTGGTGGTGGTGGTGGTGGTGGTGGTGGACGTTCTCTTCTTCCCTCCGCTGGGCGATTATGGTAATACCTCCACGTGTTGCCGCAGCTTCCCCAGGTGGCTATGAAGCTCAAATCACCCCAAATGCAATTATAGACGATTCCTCAGCACCGGGGCTGCCCATAGTAGCAGTGCCTCTCCCACACACCACACAGGGTGTTGGAGGCGATGTGGGGGGGGGCGATGGGGACAAGCCTGGCTGCCTTTATGCTTCCACGAGTCACACCGGGGCTGAAAAAAACAACAGTAAATTGGTTCAGCTCAACTATTTGCTGTCAGCTAAAAGTAGCTGGTTCATCCGCAGATGGAATGGGGCGTCCTTGTGGATCCAAAACCAAACATTCTCTCAAACCCGACAATAGGTAACAAAAAAAAAAAGAGAGAAAAAGAGGAAAGAAAGGATAGAACACACACACACACACACACACACACACACACACACACACACACACACAGACACACACAGGCAGGGACGTGCGCAAACACAGAGTAAACACACACACACACACACACACATACACACACACACACACACACACACACACACACACATACACACACACACACACACACACACACTTATACACACACACAGCCGCTCGGTAACAAAACAGTGGGTGCGTCAGACATCAGTATGTGGCAGTCTCCCCTGCTGGGCCAGGTGAGACTGCTTCAACCAGCCACCGAACACACACACACACACACACACACACACACACACACACACACACACACACACACACACACACACACTGCACACTGTAATTTCCTGTTTTGAAGATGCGAAGGCATTGGTGACCTTTGTGGCAACTGTAAAGTATTCTTCCTCTCTTTCTCTTCATCTCTCTTTCTTTGTCTCTCTCTCTCTCTCTCTCTCTCTCTCTCGCTCTCTCTCTCTCTCTCTCTTCTCTCTATCTCTCTCTCTCTCTCTCTCTCCTCTCTCTCTCTCTCTCTCTCTCTCTCTCTCTCTCTCTCTCTCTCTCTCTCTCTCTCTCTCTCTCTCTCTTCTCTCTCTCTCTCTCTCTCTCTCTCGCTCTGTGTCTCTCTGTCTCCCCGGAGAAAGATGATTAATTCCTCTTATTTACATTACAGCCCAGCGGGCTCCTCAATACGCCTCACACATTTGTCATTTCCACCACACTGCTTTTCAAATGGAAACCAAATAGAGTCTCGAGCCTCCTGGGTCCGCCCCCCCTCCCCCTCCCCCCCCCCCCCCCCCCCCACCACACACACACACACTCTCTCTCTCTCTCTCTCTCTCTCTCTCTGAGACCCCGTCTTAGCGGCGGGGAGAGAGGGCCGGGGAGAGAAAATAACCGTATTTACTTTTAATAAAAAAAAAAGAAAAAGAAAGAAAAGAAGAAAAGAAACCGGCCTCTTACGGTACCGCTGGACTGCTGCAGTCACCCCCCCCCCCCCCCCCCCCCACCCCCCCCACCCCCTGGGTAGTCAGTTGGCCAGTTCTGCGGCTATGGTAAATCAGAGAGCAATCTTGGTGGGGGTACGATGGGGCTATGCTCTAGTCATTAATTCCCACAGTGCTCTTGGTTAATTAGAGCCTTGATTGGATGGGTGCAGTTCATAAAGCAGCAATAGTACTGGTAGACTCCAGCTGCTCAACCGCAATGCTCTCTCTCTCTCTCATTCTCATTCTCATTCTCTCTCTCTCTCTCTCTCTCTCTCTCTCTCTCTCTCTCTCTCTCTCTCTCTCTCTCTCTCTCTCTCTCTCTCTCTCTCTCTCTCTCTCTCTCTCTCTCTCTGTCTCTACCTCTCGTTTATAGCCTGTAGAAACATCGACATTCCCGTATGCCTGTGGATTTTATTGATGCACACACGCACACGACACACACACACACACACATACATAAACAAAGTGGATACAGGTATGCTACTTGTGTGTGCCAGCATGCACGGACATGCACAAACAGGGACATGGACGAGTGTGCGCACACAAACACACACACACACACACACACACACACACACACACACACACGTGCACGCACACACAAGCACATGCATGCGTGCTCACAATTTCACACGGATACATTTACACATGCAAAGGTGCAGACATACAATTACACATTCTCTATCTCTCTCTCTCTTACACGTTCTCAAACACCAACACTCAAACAAAAACCCACACCCACGCACACACACTCCCACACACACACACACACACACACACACACACTAACATGCACACACACACACACACACACACACTGACATGCACACACACACACACACACGCACACACACACACACACACCAAATACTGTTGTATTTAGCCAGTTCTCACTTGTCCTCTTCCTCCTGGTGTGTTCTTCTGGGAGTGTGAAGAAGATCGGATGAGCAGGAGACAAAGAGAGAGAGAGAGAGAGAGAGAGAGAGAGAGAGAGAGAGAGAGAGAGAGAGAGAGAGAGAGAGAGAGAGAGAGAGAGAGAGAGAGAGAGAGAGAGAGAGAGAGAGAGAGAGAGAGCGAGACAAAGAGAGGGAGGGAGAGAGGGGGGGTAGAGTGAGAGAGAGAGAGAGAGAGAGAGAGAGAGAGAGAGAGAGAGAGAGAGAGAGAGAGAGAGAGAGAGAGAGAGAGAGAGAGAGAGAGAGAGAGAGAGAGAGAGAGAGAGAGAGAGAGAGAGAGGGAGAGAGAGAGAGCGAGACAAAGAGAGGGAGGGAGAGAGGGGGGGTAGAGAGAGAGAGAGAGAGAGAGAGAGAGAGAGAGAGAGAGAGAGAGAGAGAGAGAGAGAGAGAGAGAGAGAGAGAGAGAGAGAGAGAGAGAGAGAGAGAGAGGAGAGAGAGAGAGAGAGAGAGAGAGAGAGAGAGAGAGCGAGGGAGAGAGAGAGAGAGAGCGAGACAAAGAGAGGGAGGGAGAGAGGGGGGGTAGAGTGAGAGAGAGAGAGAGAGAGAGAGAGAGAGAGAGAGAGAGAGAGAGAGAGAGAGAGAGAGAGAGAGAGAGAGAGAGAGAGAGAGAGAGAGAGAGAGAGAGAGAGAGAGAGAGAGAGACAAAGAGAGGGAGGAGAGAGGGGGGGTAGAGTGAGAGAGAGAGAGAGAGAGAGAGAGAGAGAGAGAGAGAGAGAGAGAGAGAGAGAGAGAGAGAGAGAGAGAGACAGTGAGGGAGAGAGAGAGAGAGAGCGAGAGTGAGACAAAGAGAGGGAGGGAGAGGGGGGGGGAGAGTACGGACGTGAGAGAGATCTGAAGGTACCCTGAGAGCCCTTGAGTTTCGCGGCAACGTCGCGGCTAATCCTCCCAGTGTCACTGCACTCTCTGCATCCCAATTAAGAACCCTCCGTCTCCAACACACACACACACACACACACACACACACACACATGGATGCAACTTTCTTCCTGCCCACACCACCCCCACACCCCCTCCATGCATCATACACCATCATCTTCCTCCCTTTCGTCCTCTCTTTACACGCACTAACGACGCTACAGATGACCCGGTAATCGGCGTGCGTCGGTCTTGGCGCATGGCGGGCTACCGCTAACACTAGCTTGTATTGAATTGATATCGAGCATAATGACCGGTCACGGTCACACTGTTAGCATTAGCGGCCACGTTGGATAGATCTCCGCGGCCGTAAGAGCACCTGGTAACGACACCACCATAAATGAGTAATGGTCATTTATGCTAATGGCGGCGCACACCGGAGCACCCCCTCTCGCTCTCGGTGTTAAACAAACGCTTTATTTTTTCCCAACTAGAAAATATGGCATTTTATTCCACCTCTCCTCTCCCCCCCCCGGGGTTTGTGGTACTACAGCTGGCCTGAAGCTATGATCATAACTTAACATCGCCGTAATGGGCTTGCCCTTCCGAGCAGGGTAACCTGTTAGGAATGCGACCGAACGCGATTGCGCCGCCAATCCTTTTAAACGCGTATGATTAGCCCCTAACAAGCTAACACACTGAAAGTAGGTGATTAGACAGCTGCATGCTAATTTGTCCACTGGAGTGAGGAATAGAGCTACTAGAAGGATGGGGGGGAGGGAGGGGGGAGGGGGGAGGAGGGGGGGGGATAGACTCTTTTTTGTTCCATTTTTGTAGTCATGGACCGTCTAACGATGTGTACACTGATGAGGGGAGGATGCGTGGGGGGGGGGGGGGGGGGTTTGGGGGGTGGAGGGAGGGTTTTTGCACGGTTGACCAGCCGCACAGCCTCGAGGTTCCGGCCAAATTAGACTTACCGGTACTAGTCTTTTTTGCCGAAAGCTATTTGCAATTTATTTATTATTATTATTATTATTATTATTATTATTATTATTATTATTATTATTAATATAATTATTATCATCATTATTATTATTATTATTTTATTTAATGTCCCAGAGGACGGGGGGGGGGAGGAAACAGGAAATCCATACCCTACGGAGCGCCTCCCGTTTGTATCGCTACATCGCGTCTATTTCGGTCCCTTCGCTTAATTGAACGCCACGCGCCTGTCGTCACCCCCCCCCCCCCGCCCAACCCCCCCCCCCCAACCCCTCCGCCCACCCGTCAGCAACCCACTCACCCACCCACCCACCCACTCACCCACCCACCCACCACACTCACCCCCCCCCCCCCCTTTGGTGTTCGTCACCTTTCGCAGATCAAGGGGAGCAGCGCATCCGCAGACGACGGCTACGTTAAAAGCAGCAGGTTTATTTATAGAGCCGAGAGGACGAGAGGTGTATTTTTGGATCCAGCGGCAGAAGGCTCGAAGGGGTGGGGGGGGGTTGGGTTTGTACTCCACTGCCGTATATAGAGCGCTACGACCTCACACACCCTCACCCCCCCCCCGCCTGCTCCCCTCCCTCCCTCCCTCCCTCCCTCCCTCCCTCCCTCCCTCCTCCCTATCTATCGGTCCGCTCCGGTCCGATAACGTTCGACTTCCTGTCGCCTGTACGGAGAGCTGGAAACGCTCCGGCGTTGGCACTGGGTTATTTATGAGCGTAAACAAACATTAACATTTTTTTATTATTTTCGTCTTTTGCCGCGTTTCAAACGCTTAATTATTCACCATTCAACATTCACCAAACATCTATTCGTAGGCGTGGTTTCGACCGCAACGAACGCCACCGCGATAATTAAGTGGTCGGGGAGAGGAAGACGAACACCGACGGAGCGACGGACCGACGGACCGACGGAGCGACGGACCGACGGACCGGCGGACCGACGGACCGACGGACCGGCGGACCGACGGACCGACGGACCGACGGACGAGGAAAGAACAACAGCGTTGGCTTTCATAGTTCCACGTCTCGCCACCGGCTGACGCACACAACGTACACGCGATTGTAGCTGTAGCTCACTGGCTGCTAGCAGGCCGCGCGTTTGGCAACAGGCTATTCAGTTCCCAATGAAAAGAGGAGACTTCATACGATGAAGCTTTTGTCGAGGGGGGGGTGGAAAAAAAAAACAAAAGAGCTAAATTAGACGGCGGCTAAGACAAGATGTCAACAGCTCGACGGCGCTATCGTTCCGTTAGCGTTCTGTTGCTCATTTGAGAAGACGTATTGTATATCGTACGGGGCCCGCTTTCAGAAGTCGCTCTCATTTAGTGTGGATATTAATGAAGCACGTTTTGGCATCGCGAAATTAAAATAAAATGACTCAATGGGAACCCATGAGGACAAACGGGTGGAGGTGGTGCTGGCTGGGTGGTGCTGGTGGTGCAGGGACTCATTACTCACACACACACACACACACACACACACACACACAAGGCCGGGCTGTTATGAGAGCACAGGCGCTCGTCTTGCCTGTCTGTCATTACAGTGGTGTCAGATCTGCTTTGGCTGCAGGGACATTAAGAGGAGCCCAGGGACTTATCTGCTCAGCTGTAAAATGATTTTCTGTCTTTTGCAGAGATACCGGTTGCAGGGGGGGGTAGCGGGGTATCAATGATCTGAGAGTAATTAAGATATGGACTCATATCGCACAAGAAGGCTCTGGCACAAGTGCCAGATGAGCGGATACAATCCGAAAACAGTCACCGTTAAAGGCGGGCGCTTGGCAACCTCCACGTCAGGCCCTTTATCTCTAATGCGGGTTATCTTCTTATTTATTGCGGTCGGCTTCGGCAATTGCTCTGCCCCCCCACCCCCCCCCCCCTCTCTGCCGGACGGAAAGACATCAATGTTTTAATAAGGTGTAACACGACGAGATTACGGAGACAAATCGATGCCTCGCAGAATTCCACTCGAGCCGCCGAGCAGACGGTTTGGTCATTCTAATTGTTTACCGCCGAGAGGGATAGCGACCGAGGGAAGAGATAGCAAAGAGAACACTTTCACGTTTCCACATCTGTTTTTTTGGTTTTGGTTTTCGGACAACGCCGGTTGTCGTCAGTAACGAGGAAGTTATATTTCCCCCCCAAAAATATACACAAAATATTCTCCCTATTCTCCCAGGCTCTTCTCGGGAACCAACTGAATCGGAATTAATTTTTTGTTATTCAAACGCCGACCGATCGCCCCTGAAGGCAACGCCACCTGCTCCCCTTTCCATCCAAGGTGACTGTAATAGAGGCCATCACTCGCTGGACCCGGCAGTCAAACAACGCACAGTGAGACCTGGTCACCCAAAAGGGACATCTCCCCAAGGGCAACGACCACCACCAACCGCCACCGCCCCCTGTGTACCCATCGGCATGAAGCCCCGGCGATGCATAAGGTGAAGGGTTGATGCTCTCCATTATCCAGAGACACCGCCGGGTCACTGGACTTGTGACTCCACCCCCCCCACCCCCCACCCCCACCCCCACCCTACCCCCCCTCTTCGTCCTCAGCTTCCCGTCGGCAGGGAGGTGAGGTATGAAGAGAAATGATCCTGGTCCGTTTTTGCACACATGTCCTTTGGTGGTCCGTCTTGAAGAAGATGGACCACACAGAAATCCACACAGAGAGAGAGAGAGAGAGAGAGAGAGAGAGAGAGAGAGAGAGAGAGAGAGAGAGAGAAGAGAGAGAGAGAGAGAGAGAGAGAGAGAGAGGAGAGAGAGAGAGAGAGAGAGAGAGAGAGGGCCGTAGCTGTCGTTGTTTCTCGGCTGCCTCAGCCTCAGAACACAGTGCAGAGGAGCCCACCGGAGCGTGTGTGAAAAGCCCAGGGGGCCTGCAGACAATTACAACCCCCACCTTCCCTCCACTCTGTTGACAGTGTGGAGGCGTCGCGGGCGGAGGTGCAAAGGCCCTGGCCACCCCCCCCCCCCCTCCCCCCCGCCTTAACCCGACTCCACACATTCCACCCCTATTGACGGTGCTACTACTACGCCCATGTGGAAGGATATCTTTGCAATCTCCTCCACCCCCCCTGATGAATGGAAAATATATCTGCGTCTAAGACACTGCCTGCAAGTTTAACCCTAAAGCCCACCCACCGCCACCACCACCACCACCATCACCACCACCACCCACCACCACCACTCCCACAACCACGACTATCACCACCATCACCACCACCACCACCACCACCACCATCACCACCACTCCCACAACCACGACTATCACCACCATCACCACCACCACCACCATCACCACCATCACCACCACTCCCACAACCACGACTATCACCACCATCACCACCACCACCACCACCACCACCATCACCACCACTCCCACAACCACGACTATCACCACCACACCACCACCACCATCACCACACCACATCACCACCACACCACCACTATCACCACCATCACCACCACCACCACCACCACCATCACCATCACCCCACACCACCACCATCACCATCATCACCACCACCACCACCACCACCACTATCAATACCACCACCACCACCACTATCACCCCCACCACCACCATCACCATCATCCACCACCACCACCACCACCACTATCAATACCACCACCACCACTATCAATACCACCACCACCACCACCACCACTACCACCATCACCCCCACCCCCTACGGCGGTGTTAATGACATGGTGATGACATCCCCAGGCAGCAGACTTCCCATCTTATAACAGCGTAGCAGTGGAAGCCTAACAGGGATGAGTAAGAAAAGGTTCTCTCTCCGTCAAACACGGCCGTCATTTCCATTTCTGTCCTTGAGAAGGGGAAGGGTGGTGTTGTTGTTGTTCTTCTCTTTCTATCCCCGGCAGCGAAGAAAATCAAGGGCAAAAGAAGGAAATACGGCTGCTCTTTCCAGCCTGGTTCACGGTAAGAGTGCCTTGCCTCTGTGCCTCTGTGTCTCCCGGTTTTCTCTTTCG